>VDFB02086081.1:302139998-302313908 GCA_007258455.2 Sequoia sempervirens | reverse complement strand
TTCAAATATTTGAAAACTCTCTTTACAACATCCCAATGTGTTCTTCAAGGATTAGCCATAAACCGACTAAGAACTCCCACTGCTTGGGTAATGTCTGGCCTTGTACATACCATTGCATACATGAGACTGCCAACCGCACTAGCATAGGGTACACTGGTCATGTCCTCCATCTCAGTTGGAGATTTTGGACAGTCCTCAACAGATAGCTTCATTCCCTGTAAGACTGGAACCACTAGTTGTTTGCAATTATTCATACAAAATCTCTCAAGAACAATCCTGATATATTTACTTTGACTAAGCCAAAGCTTTCTATTCTTCCTATCCCTAGTTATCTCCATCCCCAAAATATACCTTGCTGCACAAGGATCTTTCATTTTGAACTTAGCAGACAACTGAGACTTAAGATCAAAAATCATTAGCTTACTATTGCCTGAACAACATATCATCAACATAAAGAGCAATAATAATCACTCGATCACTTTCAACTTTATAATATACACAATTATTAGATTTTGATCTCACAAATCCCAAAGACAATACAAAAGTATCAAATTTCTGGTACCACATTCTAGGTGACTGTTTTAACCCTTACATAGACTTCTTTAATTTGCATACTAGTTTTTCTTTACCTTTTTCAACAAAGTGCTCAGGCTGGGATATATAGATTTCTTCTTCAAGATCACCATGAAGAAATGTTGTCTTCACATCCATCTGTTCTACCTCTAAGTCATATGCTGCTGTAAGTGACAAAAGAAATCTGATAGATGTCAACTTTGCTGCAGGAGAAAATATTTTCCCATAATCAATTCCCTCTACCTGGGAATAACCCTTTGCAACCAATCTTGCCTTGTATTTTTCTATGCTGCATTCCAAACCAATCTTTTTCTTAAATACCCATTTGCAGCCCACAGGTTTTTTGCCTTCAGGCAAGGGCACCAAACTCCAAGTTTCATTCTTTTCTAATGATGCCATCTCTTCATTCATGGCTTCCAACTAAGAGTCTGAATCAGACATTCTAAATGCCTCTTTTATAGTCCTAGGCTCATCAGTGCTAGAAATCAAAGCATAGGCACAAGTAGAATTAATCAAAGAGAACCCATACCTATCCAGTTGTTTTCTTTCTCGGGTTGACCTCCTCAATGGCTGAGGCTCAGGTTCTTCTTCTTCAAAACTTTCAGAACTGCTTGAGCTCTCCTCAGTTTCAGGTATATTTTGAAATTTCAATTCCTCTTTCTTTGGAGTAGGAGGAATTAAAGCTACATCTTTGTTGTTTTCTGCCTTTGTCTCTAACTATAGATCCAAGGTGGAAGGTTTCATCTCATGAAAGATTACACTTCTGTTGTATACAACCTTCTCTGTATCTAGATTTCAAAGCTTGTATCCCTTTATGCCAGCACTATGGCCAATAAAAATACATTTGACATCCTTGTTCTCCAATTTAGATCTTTTCACATCCGACACATAAGCATATGCCTCACAGCCAAAAACATGAATATGTCTAAGAGAGGGCTTCTTACCAGACCACGCTTCCAAAGGTGTCTTCTCAACAAGAGTAGAATTAGGAGACCGATTAATCAAGTAACATGCAGTAGCAGTAGCCTCAGCCCAAAACTTCTCCTCCAAGCTAGCACTACTAAGCATACTTTGTGCTCTCTTCATCACTGTCCTATTGAACCTTTCTGCAACTCCATTCTACTATGGAGTGTAAAGTGTAGTCTTATTTCTTTTAATCCCATAGTTTTTACAGTATCTTTCAAATTCATCAGAACATAATTCACTGCCATTATCAGTCCTTAAGCATTTTATTTTTATACTAGTTTGATTTTCAACAAAGTTCTTAAATTCCTTAAATCGACTGAACACTTCCTATTTACTTTTCAACAAATAAACAAATGCTCTTCTTGAATAATCATCAATGAACGACACATAGTATCTTGATTTAGACAAAGAAGGAACATCCACTGGACCAAACACATCCGAGTGAATATAATCTAGCAAACCAGAAGATTTATGAGGAATAGAATAAAATGAAACACGGTGTTGCTTTCCATATATACAATGTTCACATAATTCAAATTCAAGATTACAATCTTCAAGCCCCTCAACCAGGTTTTTGTTCTTCAAAGTTTTTAAACCTTTTTATCCTGTGGCCTAACCTATGATGCCAAAGCATAGTCTTCTTTGCTAGAAGTTTTACTTCCATAGAGTTTACATAACTAGGGATGTTTCCCTCTTTACCTCCATGAATAGCTTTCAATGACTTTCCAGAGACATTGTTACATTGAACATCCTGTGCATCTAGCTTGTATAGGGTACCAATTCGAGCACCTCTAGCCAACACCATTGAACCTCTAGTCATCTTGCAGCCATTTCTAGAGAACGTGACTTGTACTCCAGTATCATTCAGCTTACTAACAGACAACAAATTTTGAGGTAGACTTGGTATATGTATAACATACTTTATCCCCTTTACTCTGCCATTAGGGAATTGGATTATGACTCTTCCATGACCAACAATTTCCAAAGTTGAATCACTTTCCAAGTACACCTTTCCACCATCGTATTTTTCATACTTTGTGATCCATTCTCTATGACTTGTCATGTGAAAAGATACACCAGAATTAATCAACTAGACATTATCTGATGCCTGTGTAGCCAAGGCAACAATGAAGGCATCTGAATCAACCTGAGAAGAATCATTGTTGGAAGAGTACTTCTTCTTCTTCTTTTTCTCCTCTTTGCAGTCCTTTCAGACATGACTAGGTTGCCCACAGTTTCAACATTTCACCTTGGACTTCTTGCCAGGAGACTTTGATCTCCCCTCTGATTTTGATTTTGCTTTCTTGTCCTTCTTCTTGCCTTTCTCTTTCAGTCTTCCTCTGACAGAAAGAGCCTCCTTCGCTATCTCAAAAGATTTCCTTCTCATCTCTTCTGACAGCAAAGAACCAACAACATCTTCCATCTTGAAACTTGATGTTGTACTCCCAATAGCCATCACCAGATGACCCCAAGAGTCTGGAAAATAACACAGTAAAAGCATATAGCTATCCTCTTCATCAATTTTTACACCAACAGATGTCAATTGAGCAATCAACATATTAATGCATTCAAATGATTAGGTACATACCCTCCTTCCTACATTTTCAAAGAATATAACTTCTTCCTCAGGAACAATTTATTCACCAAGGACTTCCCCTGATAAATAGATGCCAGTCTCTTCCACAAAGAAGAGGCAGTCTTCTCCTCATGCACATTCAGAAGAATTGAGTCTGCCAAATAGAGCCTTATCAGCCCTCAGACTTCCTATCTGTAAGATCCCAATCTTCTTGCTTCATGCCTGTAGGTTTAGTTCCAAACACTGAAAGCCACAGATCACGATCAACTAGAAGATCCTCCATCTTGAGTTTCCACAACTCAAAGTTAATGCCGTTGAACTTCTCTATTTCAAAATTTCCAGACGTGCTAGCCATCTCAACCTGTAATAAAAAATAACAAACTCTACAAGACTCCCACTGAACAAAATTGACTTAAAAAACCCAACGTACCCACAAGGATAACACAACTGTCCAGGATCTGATACCACTTGTAAGGAAAGCTAGATGCAGAAACAACTCTCCTAACACCAAAACCTCAGAGAAGAATGTAGATATACTTTTAATTTTTAACAATTACAGTCCAATTAAGATGCACTTGAAATAGATAATAGAAATAGAGTATTGAAAATCACACAAGAACACTAGATATACGTGGGAAAACCCTTATGAGAGAAAAACCCACCACACCAAGAGAAATCACTTTGTATTACAGTAATGGAGATTACATACAAATGCCAGAATTATCTTTTTGGTGTCTATTTACAGCAACATTCACCATAAAAAAACTTGTACAAAAACTTCTGGTTACAGTCTTTATAGAATAGAATTCATCCACTGATACAATTCGAACTGATATAACAATCTATCGAATCAACCAAGCATCGAACTATCAAACTGTTAAGCATCTGCAATTGCAAACTATATTCATGGCATTCCCTATCTATCAAACTTCCTCACAGAACTATCACAATGGACTAACTTCCAACTATTCAGATTCGGCTTCTCCTATTGGTCCATGAGACTCCACATAGGATGGTCAAACCGGTCAAAAGAGATCACACTGTGTTGGCATCTTGGTGAGACACTAACAGTGTCTCGCCGATGCCACATAAACTTCATATTAACATCACCAAGAGTTACACCGAGCTTACATGTGTTACACTGAAGCACCAAACAGTCGGCAAGACCTATTGCTTTTGCCAGGAGATCATAGCAAGGTCCAAAAGTCTCATAGATGTGAGTTTACCATTCGGCCAGAGTATCGCTCTTCAGTGAGACCACATATCGATAATCAAAGTCATGGCGATCTCAACATTCCTATCGGCAAGACTTACCACTCACCAAGAGGTTTCATCGAGCAACATTAGGTTACACTGAAAGTATACAACTATCGGAAAGACCTATCACCTTCGCCAAGATGTTATGCCGAATACACACAAGTCATACCAAGCACCAAGTCACAGTTGGCAAGAATTACATCCTTCGTCGAGAGATCATACCGAACTCCAAGACTTACCCCGAAAGCTCAAACATAAAACACTGTCAACGAGACATGTATCAATCACTAAGACTTCTCACCAAGCCGCCGTGTTACACCGATGACTTCAATGCGTTATCCCATCGATGAGACTTTCCTATCGATGAGAGCTCATAGCGAACCACTAAGACTCTCCCCGATATAAGATATCCAATTGAATGGACTATCGGCCAAAGATCTTCATGCGGTGATAGGTTACAACAACTGCTCTATGTCATAGCGATAGACTCTAAAATGAAAGCGGTCGGCAAGACTTCTGCAAGGTCATAGTGACCTGTAGAAAACATGATGCTACCAATCTGCTAGTCATCCAGACATGAGAGTTGTCAGACCAACTTTTCTCCAATGGAGGTTTTAGCCTGTGATGATTGAGGCACATATTTCCAACATGGTGGAATGTCTTTGGGGTGGCCCAGTCGCTCATTGTTGCTACTATGCTTTCAATTGTTGCATCTTCTATCTTGAAGCATGATTGAAGCTTCAAGGTAGAATGTTGAGAATTTAGATTTGCTGTTGGGGCATTTGCATGACATGTTGGTAAGGGTGATGGAAACTAGAGAGGTGGTCAATGTGATTGCTCGTAAATTGGGGGTTTCAGTTCTAGAGCATGCTCGACCCTCCTCCTATGCATTCAATACTGAAAATGAAAGAGTGGACTTGTTTGGTGATGGCGATGCTTACTATATGGTCCCATGCTTCTATTTTCATGGAGTAGGAGGTCCCATGGGAAAAAAATTGTGCTAGGTATGGTATTAATTGAATTTTTTTTCCAGAAAAATAGGATCCCCTACCTTTTAGGAATGAATATTTCAGCTGGTGAAATTGGGGTGGGGTTAGAAATTTCCCCTACAACTTAGGAGTTTTTTATTCCGCTTTTCTCTCATCTAAAATTTTAAATTCTTAGTAGAAAATAAAAATGAGAGAATTTTTATTTATTTTTTATTTTTATCAAAGCACTACAATTCATTCCTTAAATTTTGGAGCTTAAAATTTTAAGCATACTTGCAAGATTAAATCCATGGGACCAAGAACTTTAAAATATTCCTAAAAAAGCTAAGCAACATATGCTAAGATTTTTATGGAAGCCCCCTTCCATGGGACCTTACCCTTAGGTACCATTGAAATGTAATGTTTTTTTATAAAATTTTGTATCTAGAGTGTTGGGCCATTGTAAGTTTCGCCTCTTTGATGTTTATGTATTAAGGTTTAGGTGGGAGTATGGTATTTAGGGTTATAGATATAGTGTAGCTAGTAGGGGTGTAGGGTGTTATCATATAGTCATTGCAACTTATGTCAGATACTTTATAGATACTTGTGGGTTCAACCCATTTTTGATAGGGTTCATGGTCCCATAAGCCAAGTTTTTAATATTAAAAAAAACTTGGACTTTAATTTAATAGGTAACCACATTACTTTATAACATGTTATTTATATTCTAATACTCAAACATTACAATCCAAATGGAAATTCTTGTGATTTTCAAGAAAATAAGTGTAGTTGAAATAGTATGAGAAGATACAAGTGACATTAATTCATAAAGAAATATTTTGTGGAGTGTGCATTATTATCTCAATTCTAAATTAAAAACAATTTAAAAGGAACTATTAACTAAAGTAGAACTTATATATCATTTTTTATCTGATTGAAAGTTGAAAAGCACACTAAGTTGTGTCATTTACATGAAATAATTTTTATTATTTATTAATAAATATACTATAATTGTATATGTAGTTTTTTTGTATCATCTAAATAGTTTAACAGTCTTTTACACTATCATAATCTCTAAATTCTATCAATAAAATAAATTGTTTAAAAATAGTTGACATGAGTATTTTTAGTTTGTTCTTCTTGACAAACATTGAAACTTGTCAGTGATTGGTAAAGTTCAGGTTCTTACAATACATTTCATTTTAGGGATCTTTCATACATGCCTCATCTATATACTTTACATCGAATAGTGCCAGTAACCTCAACTCTGAATAAATGTGCATTCCTCCAAGATACTTCACACTAACAATTATTTTAGAGAGATGTTCAATAATCTAAATTGCTTCCAAAATTCATACATATCCTCAATGTACACTTTTCCCTCATCTTTGTTAGAAATATTGCCGCCTAATAAATTTCTCATCTTCATACCCAATTCAAAATTGGATAATCATGGTTATAAGAGAATATGATTTTATCATTAATGATTCCCTATTTAATCTTAAAGAATCAATTCAACTCTCCCACTATGAACTTTACAATGTTACTTTATTTTTATGGGAAATTATCCAAAATAATTATCGTAAACCATTATTCCAAATGAGTTATATTGTTTAGATCCATTTAGAGGTATATGTGAAGTGCATTTTTCATATTAGTAAAGAGGGTTCTTATATGCAATAGTGTAGTCTAGTTGATATGACTTAGAAATATGTTGTCATGTAGATTTAAAGTTTACCAATGATACATTTAATCTAGATGTAGTGATACATGATTCATCTCAATACATTTTTTGACCTCCATTTTAATGTAGTATTATTAATTCATCTAGATTTCTATGCGAATGTCTAATATAATAAATTTGGGAAAGACTTTACAGATTGTCTAAAAATGATATATTTCCATGGTTATCCATAGTTTTCTCTTTTTTTTTCATAGACAAAGTTTTATTGCATTTTTTTTAATAGTCACATTGAATAAACTACATTTATATCAAAATAAAGTATGACAAAATCTAATTATTAGTTTAGTTTTTATGCTAGCCATAAATAAAAGGCAGTTCCTAATATATGTTTGTAACTTTGAATTCTACCTTATTATGTAAAATGAATCTTTCATCAACCCATTCATGAAATAAACAACCTATGTAGTAAAATGAATCAATAGTCATAAAACTAACTAATTTTATTATTAAAATCAACAAAACAATTAACCATTTAATATTATTTCTATTAGAGCTTACCTTTGTGTTTTTTAGGGAAAATATTATCCAATATTTTTGTATTCCTTCAACAAAATTTGTTTATAGTTCTCACAGTTTCAAATTTTCTATTTATTAGTTCCCATGGCGAACTGGAGGCTCAAATCTTAACTTACCATTAAAATTTTGTACTTCAGCCGATCAATATCTACAATTTTCATGTCTAATTTTTTTTCCTAAATTTTTTTACGCCGAAGGCGTATCCAATTTGAGAGAGACCAACCCAAATTTTAAAATCCATTGATCTCTCTCCACAACAGCTAGCCAACGATTGAAATGGCTTGAACCGTCGATCTGAAAAAGAAATGCATTTCAAGTACCATTGATATTTTGGGCATCATAAATACGGTAGATTTTTTTGTAGCCGTGGGAGAAGCTTCTGCCTCTCTAACTTGTTGATCAATCTCGCAATGAAGATGTGAAAAGACATTCTTGAGCTGTGTGGTTGAAAGAAGAATAAAGCTAATAGATATATAATATTTCTCTGACATGAAATAGATAGCCTGTAACCCGCATTTAATTCATCACGATATTTACGCCGTAAGGGGTTCATTGCAGCGACAATTCTTCCGTGTACAAAAAAACTTCGAATGCCATTTTTTAGTGTATAGGAAATTTGTGGAGGTGTCAGGATATTTGTCGGAGGCAGCGCCAAACTTCGTTAGGGTTTCCACATAGTAACCGCCTCATCATCACCGCCTTACTTCCGTAGAGTTTTCAACAGGTAATTATATATTTGAATAGATGAAGTGTAACTGAAGACCCCATCGCTGTAGAGAGAAGTCACATCAATTTGATGAGCTACGCATACAATCCCCATGCCAAAACTTCCAAGTACTGTCTTCTCTGTTGAATTCCATTTTTTGTGGCTTATGACTCAAGTATTTGTTAAAAATGTTACAAATGACTTTATGGAGGGTTGCAAATGTTTGTTTGTGGTTTTGTATCTCTGCATAATGGGGTTTCTACAATTTTCAAAATCTATCCTATTTGGTTTTGTGTAATGTAGATAGGTGGCTAATTTATGCACTCAAATGTATCAAGGCGTCTTGTATCCATCATTAGGAAAACTGTTAAAATGTCAATTTCCACACCATCTTAATAGCCACCTTTGGTTGATTTTTTCACACCATCACTGGAATAATCACTGGAATAGGTGATATCGAACCTCCTAGATGGACTATTTCAAAATGGAGATCCCTGAAGGTAGCCTCAAGAACCATTTCATCATTTTTATTTGCAATTTTTTTGTGTGCTTTGTAAGGTTTCTGTGAAATGTATAATAAAATTCATAAAGAGGAAATATAGGATACCTTTTTACAGTGTAGCCAAGGTACTACTTCTTTCCTTGGCAAAAATTGTTGAAGTTGAACACACATTCATTATATTGCTTAAATAGTGTTACAACTGAGAAATGTTATCATGAATTTTGGAAAAATCTAATTTTTGCATATTCTGTAATCCTTGCATTTCCTAGAACCACATTTCTTTGAGGCATTATGTCAAGGAATTCACACACTTTGTCTATGCTTCCATTTTCTTTTGCATACATGTCTCTAACAATTACAACTACAACATTTGATTAAAAAAAATTCCCCTTTATGCTTTGACGGATATCCTTACTCGGTTCTAAAGCTCCCATTTTGGCATAGGCAAAGTGGGTGCTAGAGGAGGTTGCAGAATTTAGCCTTACTTTTGCCAATTACATTTGCTTGAAAATTTCTAATGCCTTTGCAGCAAATCAATTTTGTGTATCCTGTAATCATTGTGGTCCTTAATACCACATTTCTTTGAGGCACTCTGTCAAACCAATTTGCATATCCTATTTCGTTCCATGAGACCTTTTCTCTTTGAGGAATTCTATCAACCAATTTGCATACCCTATTTCGTTCCAAGGCCTCATTTTGGAGTAGGCAGTGATGGATCTAAGATTAGATGAGATATAATGTCCTTTAGGCCAAAGAGGTCTATAGGACACATTAAAAAGTGTGTTTGACTTGTGTGAGATTATTTCTTTGACTGCTTAGTTTTAGGATTGATTCTTGGTTTAATATTTACATTGACTAGGTTACTATTCTAAATGCATTGAACATATAGGCTACTATTCTTGGTTTAATATTTACATTGACTAGATTACTATTCTAAATGGATTGATTTTTGCACTAAACATGTTATTCTTTCAATGAATTCCTGTCCTGGTATTTAAGGGCATGGCCACATATGATGACGATAACCTTCATAGTGGCATCATTCGAATGGTATATTTCTTTAAATCTATTTGTTGTTTCATTGGTTCCTTCAATTTTTCCCATTTGGATCTCTCCACCTTAGAATATAATGAAACCGAAAAATATTACACTATTGTAGCTTTAGTGATATCAGTTCACTCTCCCCAAATTAAATAGCTTACACCTAACATTTTGGAGGGCCCCTGGCACTGTTATGTAGCATCTTGGAGGACACTTAAGCATTTAGATTTTATGCTGGGGATGTGTTATGTTTATTCTGCCACTATCTCACCTCTTTATATCTCAATTATCTGGAAAAAATGTATTCCCAATCATTTTAGTGGTTTCCAATTCCAAAAAAATTGCTGCCTCACAAGTATTGCAGTATTTGATGCCATCATTGAGCAATTGTTAGCCGAATGCCCATGCATTGAGAATTTGATGGTGCTGGGTTTTTTTGGGCTTATTAATTTAAAGTTTGTTGCCTATCTCTCAATTATCTTAGCATTGGAATAGTAAGCAGACTCAACTATAAAATCATGGTTCCCTTCAATGGCTCATGTTTATGTGCCAGCCATGATGATTTTGAATTTTCTACAATTGCTGAAAGATATTTTAGCAAAGGAAAACTATTCAATACACGAGGAAAAAACCATACGATTTAAAATATTAGGTAACTCAGTTCCTTTCTTTTTCCTGTAAAGGCCAGATACATTCATTTCATGTGTTTCTCCCATTAAAACAACAGAACTGGCACCAAAAACCTATATATTCTTAGAAAACCAAAGAAATTAAGTTGGAAAACATATATTTCTGATACCAATTGCTTGAGGCATTTGTTTAGTCTTTTTGATTTGATACTAATTATTAATTGTTGTAGATTTGCTATAAAATGTGTGTAGAAAAGGTATGTTAGTTTTGATTATCGCTGATGAGACCTAATATGAAGAAACTTAACAATTTTCCCTTGGGATTGTTTTGGTTTACTTTTACCTTCCTTTTTTAGGTATTCAATGTTGTAGCATCTGCATTTGGAGGAAAATCTTAATTTAGAGATGCCTCATCTCATGCATCAACCCTTTGTTTGTCTAAATTTATTGTATTAGTTTTAAATTCATCATTTGTAACTGTCTATTCATCTTTGTTTGTCTAAATTTATTGTATTAGTTTTAAATTCATCATTTGTAACTGTCTATTCAGATTCTTTATTTGATTCTTTATTACTGTGTTTATGTATTTCAAAATTTTACAAGACATAGAAAACAAGCATTTATTTATTAGTTCTTGATTCTTTATTACTGTGTTTATGTATGTCAAATTTCACAAGACATAGAAAACAAGCATTTATTTATTAGTTCCTGCCATGGAATTATAGGCGACCCCTTGAACTTAACTAGTGATTAATTGTTTTGCTTGCAACCAATCAAATTCTATTAATTTCTTTCCTATATATTATAATTTAATTTTAATACATTATATTTTAAATTTTTTAAAGTTAAATGCACAATTTTTAACTTTTCAAATTCTAAAAATTATTTTTCCTCAATTTTATTGGCTCAAAACTTTTGAGCGATAAGGGCGATTTATAGTGGGAGATGGAAAGAGAAGGTGGGAGATGGAAAGGGTAGGAGAAAATGACAATTAATTTTAACTTAACTATTCTATTTACATTTGCAATCTAAATTTAACTAACTCTAAATACTAATAAATTCCCCTATACTTTTACTTTTAACTTAATTATTCTATTTAATGGCAATTACTTTTAACTTAACTATTCTATTTACATTTGCAATCTAAATTTAACTAACTCTAAATGCTAATAAATTCTCCTATACTTTTAATTTTAACTTAACTATCCTATTTACGTTTGCAATCTAAATTTAACCAACTCTAAATGCTAATAAATTCCCCTATACTAATTTCTTAAATATTCTATGTAATTTAAATTATATAGGTTAATTATTCAAATTATTTTTGCAATAAAAACCTTACTAGTTCTCCATATTAATAAATTCAACTATGCTAAATTTTTTGAAGATTTTTTTGTTTAAAATAAATATATTTATACATTCAAACTATATTTTAAGATTAATTTTTGGTAATATTAATTTTTATTTTCCTTTGATAAATTAAAATAGATTTCTTGAAATCATTTTTTGTAATATAAAATAATTAATACTAGTTTCTTTTGAAATTTGATAAATTGAACAAAACTAATTTTCTTTTTAAAAAATGAAATATGAAAATAATTAATTTCTAGATAGTTTTAATATAATTACTTTTAAAATAAAATTACTTTTAACTTAACTATACTATTTACATTTGTAATCTAAATTTAACTAACTCTAAATGCTAATAAATTCCCCTATACTTTTACTTTTAACTTAACTATCCTATTTATGTTTGCAATCTAAATTTAACCAACTCTAAATGCTAATAAATTCCCCTATACTAATTTCTTAAATATTCTATGTAACTTAAATTATATAGATTAATTATTCAAATTATTTTTGCAATACAAACCTTACTAGTTCTCCATATTAATAAATTCAACTATGCTAAATTTTTTGAAGATTATTTTTTTGTTAAATAAATGTATCTATACATTCAAACTATATTTTAAGATTATTTTTTAGTAATATTAATTTTCATTTGCCTTTCATAAATTAAAATATATTTCTTGAAATGTATTTTTGTAATATAAAATCAATTAATACTAGTTTCTTTTGAAATTTGATAAATTGAACAAAACTAATTTTCTTTTAAAAAAATAAAATATAAAAATAGTTAATTTCTAAATAGTTTTAATATAATTACTTTTGAAATAATTTGATTATTTTAAAAACTAAGCTGTATATTTACTTTGTTAATAAATGTCAAATTCCTTTATAAAATGAAATTTTAACTAAAATTTATGTCTAAATAAATCATTCAATTTTAAATTTTCTATATAACTAGAAACAAGTACTTTGCATTTTTTAATTTATTTCATACTTATGGGTGTGCACGTGCAATTGAGGTACAAATTTTCTAGATTTAAAATTGAGGCTCAAAATTTTTGGATTTGAAATAACTATTTTTTAAACCGTTTCTTGCATAACTGTTTTCTCGTTTGAATATAATCAAACTATATAATTTCTTCATAGTTCATTGTGAATACTTCTTCCTCTACAATTCATCTTCTAACCGTTTTATTCTTTGATGTTTCATTTCTTTCTTTTGTCCTCTCATATTCTTGATTGTAACAAACTTCAAGATGCTCTCTTTGGAGTTGGATAGTTGAAATGTGAAAAGGATAGTAGTGCTTGAGGTGCTAATATTGTATTTTATCTGAATTAATAGAGTGCCCTTCTTCTAAAAGTGGATGTAGTTTGTATTTTCCATGAGTACATTTTGCAAATTTATTACCATTCTAAGCATTTATATTGGTCATATGCTCTTTTTTGCCCTTTAGTGCTTTTGAAGTGTCTTAGTGTATTGTTCTATTTTGAATAATAGTCAAAATTGAAGAGCAAGGATACCATGGGTGCAATGTAATTTTACATATTTTAAAGGTATTGTCAAGTTCTCTTTTGTCTTGCTTGCCTGCAAAATTTGTTTAATTGTTTTTTGTATCTTATCAATAATCTTTTTAAATACTGAAGTCAAATGAATATCAACAGTAACATTTAAAAGAATGAAGTGTACTTAATATTTTTATTAGTGAATAGCATACATTTACAATACAATTCTGTCGCATTCTTTCAAGCACTTTGTTAAATAGATTACATGTATTCTCCATGTCAATAATTGAAACATCTTCTCATTATTTTTTATGAAATCCAATTCTTATTGTCCTAAACAACATAAGTTGTAGATAAAATAGTTAATTCAAATCAAATATGTAGTGTACAATTCTTTATGGGTAAAATAACAAAATCTACTATTGTTAGCACCCAATTTTTAGAACACAACAAAAAAATTTAACAAATATAACAATAATTTTAATTATTTGTGAATAAAATAAATATAATATAAATTAAAGTAAATTATATCAATATAATATACATAACTATAATATATAATAATAAAATAGCATAAAATTTAATTTCTTAAAATAATTAATAATAATAATAAATTGATGGAGGAGCATCTACTTCGAGGGTGTGTTTTGTGTTTGCAAAAAAATTCATGATTTTGTTGTGCCAACATAAAATTTGGAAGCTAGAAGTTATTTAATTGTCAATGTAAATGGTGTTATAAATTTAATATTTTGAAGAGAATTGGCGAGTCATGGGAGATTAGTTGTAAATTTTTTGTTTGTCAATAAATAAATTATTATTAATAATGATATAAGATAATAATATGGTTTTATAATATAATATAGCTAGTTTTAAATCTATTATATTTGATTATATATTATATTAATTTATTAAATTCATATGTAATATATTAATTTTAACATGGCATTATAATAATATATACTATTATGATGAGGTGAACAGGAGTTTCCTTTTAAAAGTCTTAGAAAGGTTTGGCTTTAGCAGTTGTTGGGTGGCCTGGATACAGAGCTGTATTAACACTCCCCATTTCTCTGTCCTTTTAAATGGGAGTCCTCAGGATTTTTTTGAGTCTAGTAAAGGTATCAGACAGGGAGACCCAATTTCTCCATTTTTGTTTATTTTGCTGGCTGAATCTTTGGGAAGGCTGATTATCAAGAAAAGAAATTGTGGGCAATGGAAAGGCATTGCTGTCGCGGAAGGGTTAGATCCGATTACTCATCTTCAATTTGCTGATGATACTTTTCTAATGGCCGATGCCTCTTTTAGAGAGGCTCGTGTTATAAAAACATCTCTTAACGCTTATGGGAAAGCCTCTAGTCAATGTATTAATTGGCGAAAATCAGAAGTTTTCTTTTTCCATGTTCCCATTGCAAAACAGGTGGAAATTTATAGAATATTAGGAATGCGTGTGGGTTCCCTTCCTAGTAAGTTTTTAAGTATCCCCCTGTTTGGGGGATCGAACAAAGCTGAGATTTGGAGGGACTTAGTTGACAGCTACTTAAATAGGATGAGTAGCTGGAAGAGCAAATGGTTAACAACTGATGGGCGTTTGCTCCTGTTAAAAAGTGTTATTTCTGCTATCCCTGTTTTCTCTATGATGTGTTTGAAGATTCCGAAGAAGGTGGTGAAGTCAATTGGCCAGTGCATGCGGAAGTTCTTTTGGAATGGAGCTAATGAGTTTGATAAAATCCCTTTGCTTGCATGGGAAAAAATATGTAACCCTAAAGAGAAAGGAGGGGCTGGTTTGAGAAATTGGAATGTGATGAATGAAGCTTTAGGTGCAAAACTTGTCTCGAGCATCTACACAAACCCGCATCTCTTATGGGTGAAAATTCTAAAGGCAAAGTACTTAGATTCAATGGAAGATAATCGGATTTTCACCATTAGAAATCCTGTAAAGGGATCGACAATTTGGAACTTCATTATGGATTGTAGACCTGTGATTGTTGATCACCTTACTTGGCAAATAGGTAATGGGCAGCAAGCAAAATTCTGGGATGATTCTTGGAATGGGTTCCCAAGTCTGAAGGAAGCTGAAGGGGCTCAGAAGTTAAGGGAGTTTTTTCTCCAAAAATGGGGTGATAAAGTTTGTGACTATTTAGCACTCAAACAGGGACCTTTGGGGCTAGAATGGGTCTGGAAAGATGTTGATTGTGCTGAATTATCGGCTGTACAAATACACAAAATGAAGGACTTCCTGAAGGGGCATCAAATTCTCCTCTCTAATAGTGCTGATAAAGTGGTTTGGTGTGGTTCTCTAAACGAGAACTACTTAGTTAAAGTAGGGTATCAACTCTTGGACTCTGGTATGGAGGAAGTCTTTTGGGCAAAAAATTTATGTTGGAGCAAGGATTGTTTACCCAAAGCTAGTACCTTTGCTTGGTTGGCAGTAAAGGGTCGAATACTCTCTGGGGAAAGAAGGAAACGTTTGGGTTTTGCAGGGCCAACGAAGTGTGTCCTTTGTGATGAAGCTGAAGAATCAATTGACCACCTACTTCTACAATGCAAAATAGCTGTTTCATGCTGGGATGATCTCCGTTAAAAGGTGTTTTTGAAGGGTGGTCGTTGATCAAGGGTGCTTCTTTCTTCTCAAGTGTTTGGGTTTGTAAGCCCATCTATAGTGATCTGGGAACTATGGAAGGAACGAAATAGAAGAATTTTTGAGGATAAGAAGGAGTCTATCCCAAGAATCAAAAACAGAATTGATCTTGCTATTACGGAAGTGGTAAATGCTACGGTATCTCGTTCCCAACATCGAAAACTCTCCTTTATAGGAGAAGATAGCAGAATTCAAAGAATGTGGCCGGGTCTCAAGATCCACTTCGGGAATATGAGGGTGGAGCAAATTACTTCTCAGGTTTTTCTAGAGAGGGTTGTTTGGGAAAAACCGAAGGAAGGCTGGTTTAAGGCTAACTTTGACAGAGCTGCAAAAGGAAACCCTTGCCCTTCTGGAGCAAGGGCAATTCTCTGAGATAGTCAAGGAAATTTAATAGCCCTTGGGGCTCAGAAGTTGGAAGCTGGCTCTAATAATTTGGCGGAGGCAAAAGCAGCCCTCCTTGTTGTTGAATTAGCTCTCTTTTTGGGAATTAAAAACTTACATCTGGAAGGCGATTCACAGGTTATTGTTCAGGCAATCGTAAATGGGGGAGCACTGGCTTGGCATTTACAAGTAATTGTTAGTGCTATTCTAAATGCTTTAAAATCCTTTGATCACTTTGAAATTAGTCACATTCGGCGTTCGGGTAATTGTGAAGCTGACTCTTTGTCCAAGTGGGCAATCTCTTTTGCAGAAACCAGAGAGTTAAGATGGGAGGACTTCCGCCACGTGGAGTAATTTTTGGTTTAACTTTCCTGTCCCTTTTTGCTCTGGTGTTAAGGCTTCTGCCGTGGCAAGTTGACATCCTTAGTGTTGGCGTATTGATTTATTATGTACATCAAATAAGGATGTGATATCATGAAGGTACAAGGATATTTATCATTGGCAGTGCGTTTTAATGGTGGTGAGGAGTGTGCGTTTGTTTTTGCCTTGATAATGGCTCAGCGCCGGCATTTGAAAGCTCTGCCTGAGGTTTTCTATGATGGAAAGGACATAAAATTAATGTTATTCTGGTACGTGCTTTGGTGGGGGTGGCGCAAGTTGAATTTTGAGTCAGGGGAAGGACGTTTAAATCAGTTTGTGGTGTCTTCTGTTACAAAAGCTTTATCAGTTTTAAACAAGCTTTGTTCGATTTTCCTTTCGGTTTCTATCTGGTTTTTCTTGGAGGTGGGCTGTGTGTTGAAGTGCAGAGTGAAGCTGTAAAAATGGAAGCTATGTATGGCTTCGACACAAAATTGCAACAACAGGGTTTCTTCAGTCCTGTTTCAAAATTTAGGCTATGGTATTTGTTAAAGAACCCGCAGGAGGAGATAATTGAAGCGGTTTTGGAAGCTCTGGGACTGCACTTCATGGAAGCAACTCATCATGGTCGTCTGAATACGGACATTGCCTCGATGCTATTTGCTTGGGGAATGGAATTGAGTGAAGAGGTTGAGATAATCAAATGGGTGATGGGATCTCTTTTTGATGAAGAACTGCTGGGGAAAATGGATTCTTTGGTGGAATGGGCAATCCCAGGGCAAGGTTATGATGTTTCTGAAGGAATAGAAGACATGGATGAAGTGACTGAGGAGGGGTTACTACCGTTTGTGAGATGGAGGAGACGTGTGGATAGGGAGGAGTATAAGATCTCAATCTTCACGGCGTGGGAGCATTTAAAGTTTGTTCTGCGACAACAAGATGAAGAAGAGAGACGAAGGAATAATGGTCAATCAAGTAGCTCAGCAAGGCGAAGACGCTTCAGAGGCAGGGGCCATGGAAAAAGAGGAAGGAACGCTAGATAACTATCCCTCTCTGAGTGTTGTATGTGGTTTTTTGGCTGGTGGTGCGTTCTTGGTATGGTTTTTGTTTTCTCTAGAAAACTCAGGAAGAATGCTTTGCTTTCAAAACTCTGGTGCTTCTTTGTTTTCGGGGTGGGTTTGTTGGTAGCAATGGTGTCTTGCAAAAGCAGTTTGGTGGGGTAAGACTATGGTGTGGGTTTGTTGGTTTATGCTTTTTAGTGCTATGAGTGCCGTATACTGTTGCTACTGGTAACAGCGTAATAGTTAGTTTCTCATGAAATGCATCTTTGTGGCGTTTTCTTTGATTGTAATACGGGTTTGGTGGTTTTTTGTTTCTCCTGTTTTGTGCTCGCCGATAGTATGGCTAGAGCAGTGGGTGCTTATCACACAGGGATATCCTATTATAGTCAATGCAATCTTTTTTTTACTTTTATTAATAATAATATAATATTGTACCGACCAAAAAAATAAATAATATATACTGTATAATATGTAACATATATAATCTAATTTTTTTTTAATTTATTTAAGAAAGAAAATATTATATAAAAAAGATCAATGATTGCACTAATTTTTTTAAGATATTTTCCACAACAATGTTAATTTCATTATATTTATTTTTTCTTAAAGTAAAATGTTTGATTTTTTACTTCTTTAAATTTTGATTTTTTTTCCTTCATCTCATTATTCCAAAGAAAATCAATGATACACCAGTTAAAATATTTGTTTGCTTTAATACATAAATTTGCATAATGTATTAGCAAGTTTTCATATAGATAAAATTTATGATATGCCTTAAGTATTTTAGTTAAGTTGATTTCCATATAATTGCAAGGGTGTGCAATAATAATGCTAAAAATTGTTTATTAAGGTGAGTGCTATAATTAATATTACATAAATGTAATCAAAATAATCTAATTTGAAAATATTAATAATTAATAATTAGATTTAGAATTAAGTTTATTATAATTATAATTATATAGATTAATTTACAATTATAATAATATTATTTTTTAATTAAATTATGATTAGGGTTATAGTTCACTAAAATACAATTAAATATTTTAGTAATTTAGAATTAGAATTAAAATTATATAATTATTAAAATTTAGGATTAAAATATATAAATATAATTCTAATTTATTAATTATTATTTTAAAATTTAAAATAATTATAAAAATAACTATAGATGTTTCAATCAATTATATTATAACCATGTCTTATTTAATAATTATTTTAAATGTTTAATTAAATAATTAGTCGTGAGAATTTATATAATCAAATAATTAATTACAACATTAGCTTTATAAATTAATTAAATTATAATTCTAGAGCCCTAATTATTATTATAATTCTAATTCTAAAATCATTATAATTATGATTAGGTTTAGAAACAGGGTTAACTAGTTTAATGGTTAGAATTATAGATATGATTAGAGTTAGGGTTAGGATTATTGCTAGAATTAGGATTAAAAATAGGGTTAAGATAGAATTAGAATTAGATTTCAAATTAATGTTAGAATAAGGGTAATGAAAAGGTAAATAATGTTCTCCTTAATCACACTTCAAAAATTTATCTTTATGTTAGGGTTAAAATTAGAGTTTGGTTTAGAATTAAAATTATGATTAGAATTAAGGTTATAATTATGGTTAAGATTAGACTTAGGCTAAGGCTTACAATTAGGAAGGGTTAGGGTAAGAATTAGGGTATCAATTATATTTACAAATCAAAGAGAAAAACCATCTTGCTAGCATTTGGCAGGAACTTCACATCAATATCTAAGATTCACAACAAATACATCAATATCTAAGATTCACAACAAATAAAAATAAGACTATTCTTGCACATTTTGGCAAGAACTTTGCATCAATATCTAAGATTTAAATAAGAACACAACAAATAAAAATAGGACTATTCTTGCACATTTTGGCAGGAACTTCGTTGCTCTGCATCGACTTTACGTGAGAAATTAAGCCTTAGAATATTCTTAAATATTCCATTTTCTCTATTTCTCATAACTAATGATTGTATACCTTATCCAAATTGGTCGTCTGACTGCAGTTCATATTTTGTAAGTTCATTACAGACACAATAGATTAAATATTGTAAATAACAACATTAGTCATTATTACAGGGATCTCTAATTTTATTTGTTTTTACCTCTTGGAATTTTTGCTTAAGTTTGGTTTTTGTTGATATAAGAAAAATAAATAAGGAGAGTCTGAAAATATGGAGCTAGCTTGATTCTACCCTCATTCATCTGCCCCTTAGATAAACTAATTTATAGTCTCATTGCATGATTTGTCTCTCATTTATGCCATTTATTGAAACTTTAAACTTAGTTTCAACTTTCTTTAATATTTTGGTTAAATATAAGGTTAAAGTATTAGTTTATCATCCTTCCAATAAATTGGAGGAACATAAATCTAGTTTTTCAGCCAAACCCAATAGCTTGATTTGGGACACTACTTGTCTATTGATTGTCATTAATGTATACCAAAATATAAAAATTGAAGATGCCTTCAATAGTCAGTATAAACCTACTATTTAAAACAAAACTCCTGCTATAAAACTATCTAAGGATTCCATATTTAAATGTTGGTCATAATGGGTGCACCCCCTTGCAAGATTAATCACACTACAAGAAGATATAAAAATCATAATGTTCCAATCCTATTTGTCAAGTTGGAATAAATCCAATGCCACATTGCATGCTAAGTTCCATCATAGGCTTCTTTGCAACATCATCCCTTAACCATGGACCTTCATCACAAACCTTATCTTACATAAAGGGATAATTAACTAAATGTAGGTTGAGGTTGTGCAAACTTTCTATTGCATGATGACCCCAGTTAGATATGTCATAGACACAAGGTAATAAGTTTGTTGCAGACTATCAATATCCAGTTTGAAGTCATCAAACTTAGGAAAATATTCAGGAGAATAGGAATTCTATAGAGAAACTTTCTCATTACTCGTTCTTAGAAGACAAAACCCTAACCTACTTTTTTTGTTTACATACAATTTCTTTAATCTCATCCTTATATTTCTTTAGACAATTATAACCCCAAGAGGCCATATTGATAGCACAACCATCATTTGGGGGGAAGTAGAGGAAATCCCAGGAAAGAAAGTATGAGGTTTGAACATAAATTTAGTACTATGATCTTTCAAGATAGAGAACTCCTCAACATCTAGTTTAAGTTCCTCTGAATAAGATCCCTGACATTCATCCATTTTTCATTAAAATTCCTCTCATCCAAGCTTGATTGAATTGAGTGATGGTAATAGTATTCTCATAGACAAGTGTTTGGTCTTGGTATCCATGCCACTAGGGGGAATGGAGATGGGAAGTGGGATGGAATTAAGAACAACAAGGATCATAGAATCTTTAACCAAACCAAGAGAATTCACATGTTATAACTAAAATGAGAACTTTGTTTGTGGCCTCGACTTGGCCTTTCTATTGTTTTACATGGCCCTTGCTTGAGCTCACTTTGTCACATACTTTAGTGGCGAAGACAATGTATTTACACTGATGTGTCTAGCTAAAATTTAATGGGAAAATGAAGTTCAATCCTCATATTTCAAATATTTCTTGTGGTTGGGATGGCCAAAGGGGCATAAAGTCTTGTTTTAATGGTTTTCCAATTCAATATTTCATTACCTATTCTTTGGCATCAAGGCCACCATATAATTTACAAGAGTACATTGCATGTTGCGGCATGAACTTGAAGTTCCAATGGCCTCCAATAAGATTCTCATGTGCCTGTTGAAGTACATTCCCAATCTCTTACCGCGCCACACACTTTAATACTTGGTTGGGCCCCAACTTGAACAACAATCCATTGACTAGCTAGAATTCCTTTCTTTCCCATGCTAACCTTTAGTGGTTTCTTGCTTGTAATTCATGTATATTATATGAGGTTTGATTAATACTTGAAAGAAAATAGCAATCAACATTAATTAGAAAGAGGCAGCAATAAATATTGATAGAAGGAATCCATTCATATTTGTGCTCATCAAAAACTTGTCGAGTTTTGCTTGCAAAAACTTGGGATGAAAAAAATTTCACAAGTAGTTAAATTGTGTTACAATAATGTCTAATGAGATAGTAGAAGATTTGGGTTTGAAAAGGATAACACACCTAAATCCTTATAAGTTATTTCAACTTCAAAATGGTCAACAAATATTGATAAATGAACAATGCTTAGTTGATTTTTAGATTGCTTGGTATAAGGACAAAATTTATCTAGCAAAATACATATCTATAAATTTATAAGTACAAATGTTTAGTCTATAAATAAATACACATTGATTAAGGGTGGACTACATTATCTCTTCTTTAAAAAGTTTTTGACATGTTAGAATATGGGCCATATTCTATTGAATAGCTCTAAAATTTGAAACATAGTAGACTATTTTTATTTAAGTATTAATTTAAAGTTTTAAACCATGTTTCCAAAAAAAATTATGTAGACTGGATAGCTACTTAAAACATAAAGAATTTTCTATGTAGATTTTACTCATGAAGTAGATATTCTTGTTGTTGCAACAGGTGTGCCAAATTTGGTTTGTGGTCATTAGCTAAAACCTGGTGTAGTACTAGTTGATCTTGGCTTAAATGTAGTAGAGGTATGGCATCTTCTAACTTCCCTTTTCAAAAAAAATTTGTAAGTAAAACATGGTTAATATATAGCAAATTAAAACTATTGCTTCCACTTTTGCATGATCCTAGTGCTAAAAGAGAATACCAAAATTAGTCAGTCATGTTTCCTATGAAGAGGCTTCAATAATAGCTTCATCAATTAATTGTCTACTATGTGGTCTTGGTCCAATAACTATTGCAATTTTTTTTTCCACTACTCTACAATCATCAAAATGGGCATATGGGTTCAATTGATATTTTTGATGTTTGATTTATGCCGAGAGGCGTGAGCCTACAGTGGCAGCAGCCTCTATAGGAGGCCAGCGAGAGTAACTGTCTTAGCAAAAAGAAATGCTTCGTATTCCTGTTGATTTGTATTCTTCATTACAACTGTCGTCACCACCTGATGCAGCCGCTGCGATATGAATCAACCTGTAACGGATGTGAGTGGAAGAGTCACAATGAGATTTGAAGAAAGTTCTATTGTTCCATAAAGGCTATACAGTTCAGACAACAAGGGGCTCTTATTTTAGGCATCCACGTTGAAGTTAGCACCAACAGCTTTGATATGATCATATTGTTGCTATATCCTAAGAACTTCTCTGTAGCGATTATGACTTCCAATTCTCTTGCAGTAGTATTAGTAATGATCCTCCTTGTGTTTGTTAGCGTTGGCACTGATGAAGCCCCACCAGGTGAAAACCTGAAAGATGCTGCAGTGGACACAGTGACCTCTTCTCTCACAGAAGCCCATAATTTTTCAGAGTATATTGTGAAGATGAAAGAAGAACAGAAGACGAAAAGCACAATGGTTTGTAATGCTCTAAGCGAATGCGTAAAGTTGATGAAAGATGTAGAGTCTCAGATCAATACCACCATTCTGAAATTGAAAGAGTTGTCTGATTCTCAGGCGAAGAAGAATATATCTGACATTCAGATGTTGATGTTCAAAGCGCACAGGAATCCAAAAATATTTGTAGATGAGTTGGTGACTGCACTGTTATCTGATCCAGATATTTGGTCGAAGCCAGATCCATCCCAAGTTGTCACCATGGTGAAGGATAGATCTCAGAGTTTCTCTTCTTCCTTCTCCCTTCCTTATGATGCTCTCAATACATCTGTAATTCACCATACATGGAAATGTTTTTATACATGAGTGTCTATACATTTATCTTTTCATCTTTCACCACCATGAATCGACATGTAAAAAAATTCATTATCAGTTGTTCTTTCAATTAGACTTTGTTCGACTTTTGAAAGGCCAATGTGATAATTGCCTTTTGAATGATTTTTATGGAAATGTTGTGGGGAAAGAGGTGAAGGTGGGCGATGATAGGTTGTCCTAGAATTATAATGGAGTATAAGCATGAATTTTAATGATGATAAGCCACAATCATATTTGCAATCCCTTTCTGTCCATATTTAGATGGTTACTGTAAATTATTTTTCTATAAAGTTTAGTCAATCAATCATGTAATAGTTGGACTATTATCATGGCTGTAGTAATATCTCATTTTGAAATTCTGTACGCACGCGTAACCCGAGGATATATATATATATATATTAAAGTTAAAAGAACGATTATATATGCCCTCATTCTAGGACATCATCTTAAAGAATGTTAAAACACAGTAATATTAGTGGAATGTTGATTCTATCTTCCTAGGTTGAAACAGAAATGGATTACCAAACCCATTTTCACTTTATGACAAAAATTCTGAAAATTGCGTAGTTAGTAGTTTTCTAATATTTTGGCTTTATTTTGATTATACCATCTTTTATGTAATAATAAGTTTTAAAGTGGTATGTTTTTTTTGCGAAATTTGGTTCATGATTAGATGAAAATAATGAATTTGTTAGACTCTCTATTGTTTGTAAGTTCATTTATGTGAGTCAATATTCAATTATGCAAACTAGATCAATTACATAAGTACAAAGACCTATTTCAAATATAGAGATATGAATAGAAACAAAACTCTCTTAATTTGTACAAATGTAAAGGTTCTTACCTCCATAAAATATTATGTCAACAATGGTATCTATCCAAGATTTTTTTGTTTTATATTAACAATAATGTTTACACACTGTTCATAATTTATTGTACTTTAGTGGCTATTGCAGTTAGTTTGGATTGCATTAGCCGATCTTGAATTTGGTGTTAATGTTTTAATCTGTTTTAAAAATTGGCAACATCCTAGAGGTGTTTTTGGGGATACAAAGATGAAGTTAAATATAGGGTCAAAATTAAGGTTAAGGTTAGGGTTAGAGATAGAACTAGGATTATGGTTGGGGTTTGCATTACAATTAAGTTTACATGTTTAGGGTTTGGTTTAGAAATAGTGTCAAGTTAGGGTTAAGGTTAGTGTTAGAAAAGAATTATAATTACGGTTAGGATTAGGGTTGGGGTTAGAGTTAGGATTAGGATTAGGATTAGGGTAAGACATATGTTACAATTAGATTTATTGTTATGATTAGGGTTGGGTTAGGGTTAGAGATAGAATTAGGATTAGAGTTAGGGTTTGCATTAGGATTAGGGTTAATCTTAGGGTTACATTTAGAGATAGGGTACAATTATTGTTAGGGTTAGGATTAGAGATAACATCATGATTATGGTTAAGGTTAGGATTAGAGATAGAATTAGGATTAGGGTTAAGGTTAGAGATAGAATTATGATTAAGATTTGTGTTAGCATTAGAGATATGGTTAGGGTTAGAAATTGTGTTAAGATTAGGGTTAGGGTTAGAGATAAAATTAGGATTAGAGTTAAAGTTTGTATTAGGATTAGGGTTAAGCTTAGGGTGAGGGTTCAAGATAGGTTACAATTAAGGTTAGGGTTAGGGTTGGATATTGTGTTAGGATTAGGATTAGAGTTAGGTTTAGGGAACTAAAGATAGAATTAGGATAATTGTTGGGATTTATGTTTGGAATAGGGTTAAGATCAAGAATAGAGTTATGATTAGTGTTAGGGTTAGAAATAGGGTTACAATTAGTGTAAGGGTTAGGGTTAGAGATAAAAATTAGGAATCGGATTAGGAAAATGATTAGTGTTAGGGTTAGGGTTAGGGTTAGGGTTAGGGTCAAGGTTAGACATAATTACTAATCAAATTAGGATTAGGGTTAGAAATAGAATTAAGATTAGGGTTGGGTCAGGGTTAGTGTTAGGATCAAGGTTAGGGATATGGTTAGGATTAGAGATAGGGTCAAGATTAGGGTTAGAGATAAAATTAGGATTAGAGTTAAGGTTAGAGATATGGTTAGGGATTGTTTTAAATGTTTTAAGATCACTTTAAAATAGGGTACATGTGTAGGGTGAGAAAGAGGAGATAATGATACTACACATTAAAACTAGCTTATCTATCTTAATATATATTAATCTATATATTATACGCCGAGAGATTTCATTTTCAAGGTGTATTTTTTTTTTCTTTTTTCCCCTTTTTTTTAATTTAAAAAATACACCTCGAAAATGAAATCTCTCGGCATATAATATATAGATTAATATATATTAAGATAGATAAGCTAGTAGCAGCCGTGACGTGCATAACACATTGAATAAATTAAATACCTGATAACTCTCAACTAATAATGTAAATGAGAGATTTCCTTATGATATGTCGGGCTCAACCCTTGTGGGAGCCCGTTTTACTCCACTAATCTGATAAGATGATCCCGAACATGATGAACCTATTCCTGCACATTGAAACAAACAAGTTAGCAAAAATAATCGAAGTGAAAGCTTCCATTGAGTTTTGGGTGTTGTCACAATAGTGGTTTACAATTTAAGATTCTAATTTTTGCTGAAATCACATATTTTTAGAAAATATAATTATTTAAGCCTTAAAAATTTCCATTTAAAGCATTCCAATTGAAAGGGTTTGATCAAACTACCTTAGATCAAACCCCCTTGGATAGAACCCCGCTAGTTTTAAACCATACCTATAACAGAGTCTCCTTTACACCTATCAAAATGCTAATAAAAAACCACTTTTGATTTACCTTTTGGACGATCAAATGAATTCGTTTAAAATTTATTTTTTGTAAGTGTGTAGTCCTTATTATAAGCTTTCGAAAAAGTATAATTTTAAATAAATTTAATTTTATTATTATATTTATTTTTTATTTCTTTTGAATGCACATTTTTCACCAAAAATCAAGCTCTTTGTTCTGCACATGTGGAAAAATAGAAAATTATCAATTTTTTTTTTTGAAAAAATATGAGTGCACCAAATATTGAAGTCCTTGATCCAACAAAAAAAATAAAATTGAATTTTGATACATAGAAAAAAAGTTATGTGTTATACGGTCGCACTATGTCTGAATTATAATTGGTTTGACTTCAAAACTTGATTAAAGAAAAAATATTCAATAAGAAAATATCTAACCAAGTGGAAACACTAGATATTAGAGTTAAAAATATAAATTCGAAAGAATTATAATTTTACCCTTCATGAAAAAAAAAGTTATGTATTAGACGGTGAGCGTCACTTTTTAAAAATGTTGTTTTTATGAAAAAAACTAGTTTTTGAGGGAGATGGAAAAAGAAGTGCAATCTAGTTCCAAAATTTTTGAAAAAAATATATTTAGAATTTACAGACAAAATGTCACAAAACTCTAGTTTTTATCATCTTCAAATTCCTCACGGTTTAGCCGCTATAGTTGCCTGAAAGTGAATATTTAGTTAAAAAAATTTATTCCAATGTCTAGTTTGGCCAAAAACTGTAAACCACTATTGTGGGATCACCCTTTTGCATTCCTTGATTATTAGCCTTTGTGACTCAATCATCTGGTGAATGCCTAATTGCACGTACGTTACATTCCTATTGGTAGTGTAGACATGAAGTAGAATGTAATTCATTATTGCTTAGAGTAAATCTCTAACGTCATTCTTTTACAAACTTGCAGGTTCATGGAGCGTGGAAACGAGTCTATTGTAGCTTGGAGACGTGACGACTGAAGACATCAAGCGAAAGTGATTCATCATCACAGGAAATGATGAATTGCTTCTCTTATTTGTGTTTACGTTATCTTCAGTAGTGTAGCTTTCATTGAATTCTATATTCACTATTTGATTATCATAATCAAATTCAGTTACTCTCACGGCTTATGCTCGATTTCAATGTTTTTACAAAATTAATAAAAAGCATTATTATGCAAATATTCAATTTTCTATTTTAAATACTTGCACAATAAAACTGTAATTCAGATGTAATTTGATCTTTATGATGAACAATGAATACTTTAGCAACAAAACTTGAAAATTTCTTTACTTATCAATGATGAATTCGATTAAGCTCTACCTATTTGAGCTCATAGTGAAAAATAGGTAACAGGGACTCAATGGTAAAATCTGAGGTGAAGTGGATATGCATGGTCCAAAAACAATGGATCTTGTATATGAGAAAGCAATTAAACAGGAGCAAAAGCTTAGGGATAATTCCACTCGTCAAGAAAGAAAGGAGCAAACGAAGGATGTGGAAGTTCCTAACAAGATAGTTCCTAAGAAGGAGGAATCTGTGCAAAGTTTTCCAAGGAAAAAGGGGAAACAATTTCACAATAATGAAAAAGAGATTAAGAGAGAGTAGAAAAATAATGATACTAGCATGGTTAATACCAATAAGGTTAGTGAAAATACCAATAAGTCTGGAGAAATCATAGGAAAAAGAGGACCGCCTATAAGATGTTTTATATGCAGAGGGGATCATTATGCTAATGAGTGTCCCAATAAAAATTCTAGATTGCGACCATATGGTAATCCATTACCCAATCAACAAGCAATGTTTTAGCATAAGATACATGCATCAGTGGATGATCGATAGGCAGAGTACCAAGTAACTCCAGTCGGAATGCCACGTATTTTTTCTGGCCTACCTATTTCTATTCTTATTGATATTGGTGTAATCGAGAATTTCATTTCACCTAGAATAGCTAAACAATTGTCTAGAAAGGCGAGACACATGGCAATGTCTTGGAATGTAGAGTATGCAAACTAGAAAGAGAAAATGTGGATCAATGTCTATTTGAGGCTAGGATAGAACTACCTAGTTTTACTATAGAAGTTAACTTTTTTTGTCACACCTCTAGGATCATATGATGTTATCCTAGGTATGAATTGGTTGTGGAAATATAGGGCTATAGAATACTACCATGCTAAGACTGTATAATGCCTAGATTATTTTGGAAATCAAGTTAAATTCCAAGGGATACCTAGGGAGGTTAGGGTTCAACAAATTATGACAACAATGCAACTTATAAGAGCTAAGAAGAAAGGGTGTAAACTCTTCACCATAAAGATTGAAGAACTTGAGAAGGATAGAGCTAATTCAAAGTTCCAAAGTTTACAAGAACTAGAAGATGGTGAAATAGATGAAATTGGAAAATCAGTTATGGAGAAGTATCCAATATTAAGTAAATTTTCAAATGTGTTTCCAGAGGAGTTACTAGGGTTTCCACCAAAAAGAATATTTGATTTCTCTATAGATATTGTTCTAGGGTCAGAACCTATTTCTAAGGTACCCTATAGGATGACAACCATTGAACTTATGGAACTTAAGACAAAATTGGATGAAATGTTGTCTAAAGGACTGATAAGACCAAGTGTATCACCTCGGGGAACACTAGTCATCTTTGTTAAGAAGAAAGATGGTACATTGTGTTTGTGCATCGAATATCGTATGCTCAACAAAGCTACACTTAAGAACAAGTATTCGTTGCCACGCATTGATGAACTTTTTGATCAAATGAGGGGTGTCATTGTATTCTCTAAAATTGATCTGAGATCTGGATATCACCAAATGAGGGTTAAAGATGAAGATATCTTTAAAATTGCATTCAAAACCATATATGGTCACTATGAGTTCACTATTTTACCTTTTGTTTAACAAATGCACCTGTAGCATTCATGAACCTAATGAATAGTGTGTTTAGGGATTGCCTTGACAAGTTTTACTAGTTTTTCTAAATGATATTTTGATTTATTCTAAAAATGAGGAAAAACATTGCAAGCATTTAGAAATGGTCCTACAACGTTTGAGAGAGCATAGGTTGTATGATAAACTTTCCAAGTGTACATTTTTTCAAAAAAGGGTACATTATTTAGGTCATGTGATTTTAGCATATGGAATTTCCTTAGATCCAGCTAAGATCATGCAATAATTAAGTGGCTTGTACCCAAAAATGCGTGGGAAGTAAGAAGTTTCATGGGTTTGGTAGGATATTATAGGAAGTTTGTGAAATTTTTTTCTAAGATCACTTTTCCAATTACTTCTTTACAAAACAAAGGAAAAATATTTGAATGGCCTGAGAAGTGTTAAGAGGCTTTTGACCTACTCAAGGAGAAATTAACCATCACACTGATCTTAAAAGTACCAAATCCTGAAGGTAGCTTTATGGTTATCACAGATGCATGTGTAGAAGGGTTAGGAGATGTGTTGATGCAAGATGGGCAAGTAATTTCCTATGAATCTAGAAATCTGAAACCATATGAGATGAATTATGCATCACATGATTTAGAGTTGGCAGTTGTAGTTCATGCATTGCAAATGTGGAGGCACTATTTGCTAGGAAGACCCTTTGAGTTGAAAATTGACCATAATGGGTTAAAGTAACTTTTTACTCAACCTAAATTGAATGCAAGACAAAGAATATTTTTAAAGTTAATAGTTGACTATGATTTTAATATCATTTATATTAAGGGAATAGAAAATCGAGTTGCCGAGGCATTAAGTCGAAGATGACACATTACTTCTATACTAACAATCCAAACTGATTTCAAGGGACAAGTAATCCAAAAGTGCAAGGAGGATGAGTATTACTTGCAAGTGAAGCAAGCACTCATGGATAATCCACAAGATTCTAGGTATGAAGGTTTTCAATTTGAACCTAGTGGAATACTGAGATACAAGGGTAGGATGTATGCACCTGATGTAAAGGAATTAAGAAATTTAGTATGGAAAGAAATACACGAAGCACCATATTTTGGAGATCCTAGAGTGATGAAAATGATGGCTGATGTAAAACCATTATACTTTTGGAAGAGAATGGAAGGAGGTGCCGCTAGTTTTGTGGCTAGATGTCTTGAGTGTCAAAGGGTGAAAGCTGAGTATCATCATCCTGCTGGCTTGTTATACCCACACAAATACCAGAGAGGAAGTGACAAGTCATAAGTATGGACTTTGTGCAAGAATTTCCTATGTCAAGGAATAAGCACAATGCCATTCTAGTGGTAGTAGATAAGCTTACAAAGGTATCTCATTTTATACTAGGGAACTTAATTGATGGGGCACCTATCATAGCAAGAAAATTTGTGTAGGAAGTGTTTAGATTGCATGGAATTCTTGAGAAGATAATTTCCAACAAGGATGCACAAGTCACTTCTAGGTTTTGGTAAGCCTTGTTTTATGCACTAGGGACTCAATTGAATATAAACTCAACATATAATCTAGAAATGGATGGAAAAATGGAAAGGGTAAACCAAGTGTTGGAAGATCTACTTAGGATGTATTGCATGGATCGACAGTACAAATGGGAGGATTACTTACCCTTAGTTGAATTTTCTTACAATAACTCATCATTCTACAATTAAAATGGCTCCTTTCGAAGCTTTGTATGGTAGAAAGTGTTGAACTCCTATAAGTTGGGATAAAATTGAGGATCGAGTAAGTCTTGGGCCAGAAATGTTGGCTGAAATGGATGAACAAGTTAAAGTAGTTAAGCAAAGGTTAGCTGAAGCTAATGATCGACAAAAAAGCTACACTATTGCTAAGAGAGTACCCCGTAATTTTTCCTTAGGTGACAAAGTATTGTTGGGAGTGAAACCTCACAAGAGCTCCATTAAATATGGAAAGTCTTCTAAGTAGCCCCGCATTACGTTGGACCTTTTAAGATTCTAGAAGAAGTGAGTCTAGTAGTCTATCGGATCGCATTGCCACCAACTCTTGCAAGAATGCATAATGTCTTCCATGTGTCCTATCTTAAAAAGTATATACCAGGGGATAATCATGTAATTGATTGGACTGCTTTATAGGTACGAGACCTCAGAGTAGTAACTCTTGAGCCCATCAAGGTGCTAGGAACACATAAGCTACCCTTGCGTAATAGAGAGGTCTTGCAGTGCAAAGTCCAATGGGACCAGTACACAGAAGACACAACTACTTGGGAGGACTATGTAGAAATTCAACAAAAATTTCCTCATATTCTTAGTGTTTTTGAGAATGCTGAATCATGTAAAGATTAGTTGTTATGTTTTGAATAATACCTTAGGTCATCTTTGACAATGATTCATAATGGGGGGAGTATGTTACACCCCATATGTAGAGTAAAGAACACAGTTGAAGTAGGATTGTTTAATTGGATCGAACAGTAAGCCAGTTGGAATTTGGGTGCACACACCACAAAAAGCATGATGATTTGCATTTGAATAAAAAATCACATAAACAAAATCATCTGATCTAAACTGTTTTAGTGTTTGAAAATATATGGCTTTTGGATACAAAATTTGTCTATTTAAAACTTTGTGTTTGAAGAAACAAAAGAAACTTCCTTAAATATATATGTATATATATACATATATACATATATATATGTATATATATACATATATACATATATATATATATGTATATATACATATATACATATATATATATGTATATATATACATATATACATATATATATATGTATATATATACATATATACATATATATATATATATATGTATATATATACACACAGAGAGAGATATATATTAGTTTTCAAATTGAATTTGACACATAAATTTAAATATGCATTTGAATATATATATATATTCAAATGCATATTTAAATTTATGTGTCAAATTCAATTTGAAAACTAATAGAATTCTAATATCAAATTGTTAATTAAATCAAATAACAATATGGCAGTATGGACTGCCATCAAAGTAATAAGCAATATTAGAATGTGTAGTGGGGCAGAAAAGGCCATAACGCCACTGTTAGAGGCATACAAAAGATGAGAATTGTTGTTTCCATATGAATACAAGCATTGTAGGTGAAAAAGCACAGGTGGTCGCTGGAAAGGAAATGAGCAGAGAAGCTTGTGGGAAAAATCCAGAGACAACTTAATCAATTTCAACATTTGAGGTAATTTGAACTTTGCAAAGAATACAAAGCTTCATTCTCTATTTTCCTTTCCTTAGTATCAAATGATTTTCTATCATTATGTATGTTAGTTTTGTTATTATTCTGCATTGAGTGCATTTAGATGAATGCCATGGCCTTAGGCCATATGGCAAGGTGACGACCACTATGGGTCGTTCGACCTGCATTGTAAAGCATGAGTTTTTCTCTTCTTTAAACCATGTAGCTAGCTCTTTGAGCTAAGCTGAGATTTGAAATGACTAGATTTATGTAAATCGTACCCATGTGCAAGCTAAGTAAAGGCCATTGGAATTTCTAATTCCGATGCTTTGTATATTATAAGGATGATACATTATTGTTGATTGCATTGCAATCCCATGAAGGAGGGTATTATAACCCCTATGTTTTATTTTCTTTAAGTTTGTTACCTTTGTAGTGGTTGGCCGAGGCACGGAAAGCCTCAAAATCTTGACCTTTAACTTGTTTAGCTTTCAAAAATGTATAGCCAGTGTAGCTATCAGATTTAATTTTGATGACCATGTGAATGTTGTCGTTATTTCTTTGTGTAGGATCGATTTCTATCTTGGAAGACCCCTCTAAATACTTCATTTTCTTGTATTTTGTTTAAACCATGTTATCGAATGGGATGATAACTACAAGGGGGCTGTGTCAAATATTTTTATTAAAGCCTTGCAATGTATAAAGGCTGTCTTTTGGTAAGTGCCGAACCTATTCTATGAGAACGGTGACATGAAATTCATAATTTAATACATATATGGTCAGCATGTAGGACATCTTTGCATGCATGGTATAAAACATTAGTTACATGGGTAAATATCAAATGCACATTAATGATGTTTTGGGAAAAGAGAAATCTCAACCATTGGGGATTTGTTGACTTAGAGCAACCATAGTTGTTGTTGCAGCCTATGGGGCATGCATTTTTTTGAACATTTGTCATATTGTCCTTATGTATGAAACATGGCAGTTTTGACTTGTTTATTCCTATATAATATGAAAGAACCATTTGTTCTTCTATTTAACAATGAACACTTGCTTGCAAAGTGATCATTTTTCATATTGATCTATAACAGAGCAAATGACAATATTTAATTAAATTATGCATATAACTGAGTTGTTAAAATAGATGTGAATATTCTTTTACATACAACTCTATTGGGTTTAAAATTTATCTTTATAGTAGAAACAACATGATTTATAATTGTTTAAATGATGAATGTACATATGGGAGCAACTTATTTATAACTTTTTAGTAGGAAACAACATTCTTTTTGTTCAAATGTAATGAATAAATATATGCAAACAACTATTTTTGCAACTGTTTAGTAGGAAACAACACTTGATTTGCTTAAACAGTGAATTTTCTTTAAGTAAACAACAAATAATATAGAAAACACAGTAGTGAAAATGCTTAAGCAGTATGTGTGAAGCTGTTAGCATAAGACTTTTTGTTTTCTTTACAGGAAAATGTAACATCAATTGAAACACTATCTAAGATTTCAATTTGAATTAATGATTATTTCAGAATGTATGCACAAACTTAAACATTAGTAGGTGCATATATGTGTATGTACATAAACTTTCTCTATGTACATATATATACTTGTGACATACCTTCTTTTGTACAATTAAAGAAAAATGCTTAAGTTGTAAGTAGAAACTAGTCATAAGAATGATATGATTGAGTATGGAAATACTCTGGAAATTATCAATTTTGATTTTTTGTTTTGAGAATAAATCTATGTTTTGTCTTTCTTGAGGACATTATGAATGCATTGTTGATTCTTGAATAAAACAACACTTGATACCTCAGTTGACTAGAGAACCTATGGGTAGTTGTTGCTAGAGGGTAGAAAGTTGTTATAAGTAGAAAGTTACCTTCCGAGATGGGTTCCAAAATGGAGTCAAAGAGTATGGTTTTTCTTTACCAAAAACTATTTTTTGTTGTTTTTGCAACACATTTATTATGCTTGGCCAAGCAATGTTGTTCATTATGTATGCATGAATGAACTCTATGATTTTACTCTTTTCCATTCCTAGCATAGATCTTGCACTTTCTTTTCTATCATATAGATATAAATTTCATGTTGATGTTTGGGAACACACCAGATTCCACCTTGCATGTTTTTATCTTGCTAAAATTTCCATGCAAGGTCAAGCATTATTCAAGTCAGAAGAATGTCGGGAAAGAGTAAGCTTTGAAGTTGGGCGGTAAAGTGCTTCAACCATGTTCTCATCCACCAATAGAGGTGAGTGTTGAAGAGGAACCTTAGTTGTTCACCAAACTATTATAGTCTATGATGTAATTTGATGTAAAAATAATTTATGTACTTGATAGAAGATGTGCTATGTAATGACATTGTGGCCTTAGGAGCCAAGTGAACTTGTTATTGTAATTTGAATTTTGAAGTGAATATAAGAATCTTTCACTCATCTTAAATGGACATGTGTAGCTATGATTGAATTTAGCCACTAGTTATGTCTTTTTAATTTGGAGTATATTCATGTGTCATTTACAATAATGTTAGTTAAGTAATAACTTGGAATGGGTTATTATAGCTATAGGGTTGAGGGTTTATAATTGAGGGATTAAGCATTGGGTTTAAGTATAGAGTTGAGGGACAATATTTGATTTTAGGGTATAAGGGTGAGGGTATAGCATATAGCGATGAGGGTTGTTGTTCTAGGGTTTAGGGTTTAAGGTTAAGGTATTAGGGCTTAAGTAATAGGTTGAGGGCATATGGTAGAGGGTTGAGGGTTTATAGTTGGATAATTTTTAGCTCATTGAGTGTATAAAATTAAGTGTGTAAGGTATAGGCATTAGGGTTTAGGATATTGGGTTTAGAGTTTATAGTATAGATAAGAGGGTATAAGGCATAGGATGAAGGGTTGAGAGCGTATGGTTTAAGGTTTAAGTATAGGGTTGAGTGATAATATTCAGGGTTTAGGGTATAAGGGTGAGGTTATAGGGTATAGGGTATAGGGATGAGGGTTGAAGTTGTAGGGTTCAAGGTTTAAGGTTTAGGGTTGAGGTTGAGGGATTAGGGCTTGAGTATAGGGTTGAGGGTTTACAGTTGAGAGATAATTTTCAAGGTTGAGTGTCTAAGGTACATGGTTCAAGGTTTAAGGTTGAGGGTATAAGACATAGGGATGAGGGTTGAGGGATTAGGGCTTAAGTATAGGGTTGAGAGTTGAGGGATAATATTCAAGGTTGAGTGTCCAAGGTTAAGTGTATAGGGTATAGGCCAATTAGGTTTTAATATATTGGGTTGATGGATTAGGGCTTAAGTATAGGGTTGAGGGTTGAGGTTGTAGGGTGTAGGGTTTAGGGTTTAAGGTATAGCATTGAGGGTTTAATGTATAGGGTAGAGGGTTTAGGGTTTAAGGGTTGAGGGTTGAGGGATTAAGGGTTGATGGTTGTGGGATTAGGGTTTAAGGTATAAGGTTCAGGGATTAGGGTTGAGGGTTGAATGTATAGGGTAGAGGGTAAAGGGTTTAAGGGTTGAGGGTTGAGGGATTAGTGTTGAGGGTTTAATGTATAGGGTAGATGGTAGAGGTTTGAGGGTTTAAGGGTTGAGGGATTAGGGTTTAAGGGTTGAGGGTTGATGGATTAGGGTTGAGGGTCTAATGTATAAGGTAGAGTGTTAAGGGTTTAAGGTTTAAAGGTTGAGGGTTGAGGGTAGAGGGTTTAATGTATAGGGTAGAGGGTTGATGGATTATGGTTTAAGGTACAAGGTTGAGGGATTAGGGTTGAGGGTTTAATGCATAGGGTAGAGAGTTGAGGGTTGAGGGATTAGAGTTGAGGGTTTAATATATAGGTTATAGGATTGAGGGTTGAGGGTTTAAGGTTAATGTTTGGTTTTTTTAGGACTTTGACATGCATCGAAAGATTCTTCATTACTCAAACTTTGTTGTGGCATCCAATGCTCATGTTATCTATTGAAATTGCACCTTATTGAATATGAAATTCAACATTCCAATGTAACATGGGAAGACCTCTTAAAGTGTGAGCTTTGATAAGTAGAGGTCAACCTCCAAAGAAGGCCAACTTCCTTTGGTGTCACCTAAAGTTACTAATTTTGTAAAGGAAAAGGGAGAAAGAGTGCTTAAAAGGAAATACTGAAACTAAAAGTAACAGGTGATGCACCAAACTAACAAGGACCATGAAAGTTCAGACTTTTATACACTTGAACACTAATGACAAAATTTGAGTTGCACAACTTATTTCTATAGATTCATGCATAAACATTTTACAAGAGGCTTTGAATACACTAGCTTTTAAAAAGGAAAGCATTTCCACAATTTAAAAGACATATGTAACATTAAACACAACTTGTAACCTACATAAATATACCTTTACAGAAGAGGCATGAGAAAATGAGACAAAATCGCAAGGAAATTAAAATACCTCAAAGTAATTTGATCAATCATTGATTAATACACAGTACTGCAACAACAAGAAGGCAAAATTAAGTCCACAATATCCAAGGTGTTATCTGTATTTCATATCCAACAAACTAATTTACAAAATGATGCCAAAATCTGTCCAAGGACTCTAAAAGTCACTTAGTACAAAAACTGCATAAAGAAGAACTGATTACAATGAAGTCACATAAGTGACTATATCACTCAACTCCCAACAAAATCCATCAAAATAGGACCTAGAAGTGGTATGGAACTAGAAGAGACAGATGAAGCTTAGGACAACAACAGGACAAAAAGACACATCAGAACCAATCATTCACAGGCAATGGCCGGTTACCTTCCTTCTATGCACAATCATTTCTTTTCCTTACTTATTCGTGTATATATTTTTCATAATTTCTATTGAATAAGTTAAGTCAATCTCATGGCTTGTTTGAGATAATGTACACTTATACATTCAATAAAGATTACTCTTTTCTAAAAAAATCATAACCTTTCTTCCATTACATGCATGTGTATGAATGCAGTAATTTGTAATTGTAATCTTTTCTAGATTGTTTCATTTATACATATGAATGTAATGTAGGAAAGTTAATAAAATGTACCTCATTTTCTCAATTTAAAATCAACAAACTTCACCCGATTGAGCCTATGAGTGAAAATATGGTAACATTTTTGGTGACATCTACTGCATGTTTGCTTGCTAAACATTCTGACCAGTTGCCTAGACCTATCCTTGGGCAAAAAGTCACCCAGAAACTAGGCTCATAATTTAGGAAAAAAAATTCAAAACTTCTATAACTCAAACTTGATAGTATGATTGACACCTTGGCATTTATGAGAACAAAACAACAAAAGGGAAACTATCTAGCTGTGCTGAAAAACACTTAGGGAATGAAATTTGTAACTAAACTATACTGCAACAACACTTTATTGAAAGCATAAAACCTAATCTAGCATGTATAAAGGTAAATCATACCTCAAAATAACATTTTAGGTGAATCCCATTAATTGGGATTGGTAAGATTTCTCCATCCATCTTTGATAATTGAAATGCATTATGTTCCTTGCATTCAAACTCCATAACTCTTGTGATCCACCCTACTCTTTTCTCACTCAGGTCTTTATTTAGCAGAAATTATTTCACACTAGGGTGTACAACCATAACATGTATCTTATTGTTGGATATTAGAGGCTTAAATTTCTTTAGACTTCTGATCACAACAAGAACATGTTTCTCAACAAATGCATATCTTTGCTCATAATGAGCTAGAACTTGACTGAAAAAGGCTATTGGCTGCTCTAAACCATCATTATTTTTTTGAACCAGCATAGCAGAAATTGAAATAATGCTACCAAAAGCATACATAATAAAGTCCTTTGAGAAATCTGGATTTACCAGTGTTGGGGTTGATGCTAAAGCCTCTTTGATTACTTCAAAGCTACGTTTGGATTCCTTATTCCAACTGAAAACTGCATTCTTCTTTAACATGATAGTTAAAGGCTGTAACAGATTTGCAACATCAGGTATGAACCTTCTCAAAAAGTTGATTCTGCCTAAAAAGCTCTACAGTCCTTTCTCATGATTGGGTTATGGCAGCTCAAGTATGGCTTTGACTCTCTCAGGTTCAATAGTAATTCTTTGCTTTGACACTATGTGTCCTAACAATTTACCTTCATGAACAACAAATATACTCTTTTTTGGATTGAGAGATATACCATACTCTGCATTTTTCAAAAACTTGCTTGAGATGTGATAAATGTTCATTTGCATTTTTAGAATATACTGTTATGTCATCTAGATAAACAAGTAAAAACTTCTAAATTAGAATTTGAAACACCATATCCATGGCCCTCTGAAATGTAGCACCAATGTTAGATAAGCCAAAAGGCATTCTCTTGTAGGCCATAGTGCCCCACTTTGTTGTAAACATTGTCTTATATTGATCCTCTTCCTTAACTAAAATTTGGTTATAACCAAATTAATCATCTAGAAGAGAAAATCTCTTTGAACCAAAAACAACTTGAAGAATTTGTTCCATGGAGGGTAATAGGTAATGATATTTTAAAGCTAATCTGTTAAGATCTCTAAAATCTACACATAATCTTATTTCCCCATTTTTCTTTCTAATAGGAACAAGGTTAGAAACCTAGGAGGTGCGTTTAATTGGAAACATAATACCCCCTTCATCTAACTTAGTCAACTCTTTAATCATTAAAGGCTCAAGCTTGGGGTTCAAAGATCTCTGCTTTTTTCCTAACAGGCTTAGCATCAAGTTCTAACTCAATTGTATGTTGAGCAATATGAGGGTCAAAACCCTTTAAATTAGAATATTTCCATGCAAAAACATCATGGAATTCTTGGCATAAAGCAATAAAATCCTTTCTATCTTTAGCTGAACAAATTTTTCCTAACTTAAGAAGCTTACCTTTACAGATTTCAATTTCTTCATAATGGTCTTCTTTGACTTGAATATTGACTTCACTCTTCTTAAGTTGATCATCAATGTTGAAAATAGACTCCAAAGTAACTAAACCCTTGGGTAATTTATTAGTCTTTAGCTGTATGATTTGATATATATTGCTTTTTAAGCTTCTCTTGATTTACTATAGAAAACTAATCCTCATCAAGAAGAAAAGATAAAATCTGCTCATCACTGTCAAATACTTTCCAGTGAACATTGTTATCTGGAATGGAAGGTCTCATTACTAATTTGACATACTGTTGTAACTTCTCCTTCTTGATATCATTGGGGATATCAAACTGTGCACCAATAGCAACAAGTTTTTTTGCATGTATGTTTTGATTTCTTGGGATAGAAACTAAGTTAAATGCATCAAATTACTTTATTATATCCCACACTCTATTTCTATAGGACTTTAAGGCATCATTCTTAGCAACACTCAAGCTTCTCACTTCATTAACAATTAGCTCACTATCTCCATAGACCTTTAGGTAGTTTATTCCTCTCTTCGTTTCCCATTCAAGACCTTGAATAAGTCCTTCATACTCAACAGTATTATTGGAGCATGTGAAAGAAAAATGAAAGGCTGAAAAATACTTATCACCTTGCAGAGACACAAGCATTGCATCCCCACCAGCTCCATTTTTACTTCTAGAACCATCGAAATACATCTCCCAAATTTCATCTTGCTGCTCTAGCAACTCATTTGTACTCTTTTCAAGGTTTGGAACCTTTTCATTAGGTTCATGCAACACATAATTACCCATACTAGCATCTTGAATGAGATCACCAAAACTGTCCATTACATTTACTACTGCCCATTCATGTAACACATCAGGTACACTCTCTGTTTGTACCTCTTGAGCAACAAAAAGCTCACTATCACTAAAAACAACACAATTTGTGTTTGCAGTAGTTGGAACAACATTAATTACACTTGGATTATAAGGCTCTATGTGATCCTTGGCCAATTTTTCAGATTTGATGGTAACCTTAGTTCCATATCTCATTCTAAATAACATATGTGACCAGTGAGCAAAAACACAACCTCCTATCTTAGCTGTAAAGTCTCTTGAGAGACCCAAAGCAAAGAAAGGTGGTAGAACTATGACACATATATCTTGTGAAACTGAAAAATTTGGACAAGTGTGAAGTGTAAGGCTCAAGCCTTTGATGACACCTAAGGTATTAACTAAGGTTCCATCTAATTGAATAATTCCCTTCTTTAAAGGATGATATTTTAGTCCTAATTTATCAACAATTTGCTTTGGCATTACACAACTACTAGCTCCACTATCTACCATACAATTATGGACTAATTTATCACCTATAATCACAGATACATAAAATGAAGGTGGTTTGATATCCCTACCCATTTCTTTCCTAGGTTGTTTATCATCCCGAGGATCATTTGTTAAAACAGTTCTAACTTGACCTATTGGTGGCTCATCAGACACTTTCAAATTTGACAAAGCTGACTGTAACATGTATTTTTGACTTGGGATAGCTAATGAGTCCCACATTGACATTGTTACGTTCATCTTTTTCATGTTATCAATAATATTAAAAGGAACAACTGGATTTACCTTTTGATGGGTCTTTATACCAGCATGATTAGCTTGCATGTGTGGCTGCTCCTTGGCAACAATTTGCTGATTCCTCTGTAAAATGCAAGGCACTTGTGATGTAGATGGTTCTGTAGTTGCTACTTTTCCTTTATCAGCTATTTTCTCTAGCTCTAAAGCTCTTTTCTTTGCTCTTGTTTTTTTTGCAACTAGAGAATCATCTGCATTAACTCCACAAAATTCTTCTCCCTACCAGTTAAGCAGAGTAGCATCATTTGTAAGCTGCTCCTACTGTTGTGGAGCTCCATCATTAGGTATGTTTTGTTGTGAGTTTGAAGCATTCTGAACCATTAATGCCTGATTTATAAGTCCATTAGAGCATGTGGCTTGATTATGTGGTTGATTGCTCGGATAACACCACTCATAATCAACAACAAGATTATTTTGAACAGGGACAAGGTCCCTAACTGCACTAACAGGTGTTGGATTATATGCCTGAAAAGGCCTTGTATTAATGTTTTGCCTTAGACCTTGGTAGTTACCTTGGTATTGTTGTTTATTGCCTTGGTACTACTGATTTGAAGCCTGACCTTGCTGTTGATAAGGTCTATTATAAGATTGATGCTTCTCTAAGCTCACCAACTTATTCCCATAAGTTTGTAAAATATTCCCAATCTTTTGCCGACTCTCTTTAATTTCTTGCAATTCCTGTGATTAAACTGGAACTGCAACTTCTTGTTTACCAACAGCTGGTAATGCTAGAACAATAGGAAAAGGTGCAAAAGGTGGTATCTACAGTGGTATATTAGGTTGTATATCTAGAAAAATAGGCATTGGTGGCCTAAGATCAATCTTACCTGCTTGAATTAAATAGTTTTTTGCTTTGATTGCTATCTCATATGCATCTGGTAAAGACACTCCTCCCATTGACTATGTCATGATAGCTATATCACTGTTGATAGCTTTTAGATAATACAAGAATGCATATTCAGGAGGAGGCCTCATTGTAGCAGGGATTCTATCCCAAGTCCTCTGGAACCAAAAATTGAAGTCTGTCATTTTCTCTTGAGGAGCTCTCTTTATAGTAGTCAGCTACTCTAACAAGGATAAATGATCTGATCTATCCTAAAACTGCTTATGTAGTTTATCTCCTAATTCATCCCAAGTTGCAATGGAGCCAACTGCTAAACCCCTGAACCACTGCAAAGCCCTTCCTTTGAATGATGCAACAAGTAGCCTTACAACTACATCTTGTTGAGTTATGTGATGAACACCACATAGTGAGGCAACATCCCTTATGTGCTCAATGGGTGTTTTTTGATCCTCCCCAGTGAAAATTTGCAAGCTTTTAAGTGCAACAACTGGGATATCATTATGATGTGCAAGATTTAATGGAATGCCTCCATTAAATGGCACAAAAGGTTGGTTTCTAGTAGCCATTAGAAGTGGCTAAGATGGATTAGTTTGAGTTTGAACAACATAAATTGAAGAAACAAAACTTGATAATACAGGTACAACACCTGAAGAAGCAACAAAAATGATTTGCTTTGGGTTGCTAGAGGATGATCTTATTGTTCTGAAGCTTGGTGAAGCATAGTGAGTCTCACTCTGCTTTTTAGATGGTCTACCTCTCCTTGTTGGCAGTGAGAAGAAAAAATCTTGCCTAACACCAGGTGGTGTTAACTGAACTCTCTTTGATGGAGGAGTTCTCTTTGCTGTCCTGCCTCATCTTCTGGGTGGTGACAACTACAAATATTCAAAATCCCTGGAACTCCTTGTTTGTATCCTTCTCATGTGTTGCAACAACACTGAATTTATTGCTCTTTAACCTCACAGAGTCACCAATTATGCTAAAATAACCTCTAAAAAGGTTTGAAAATCACTGGTTGCACAAAAAACCAACAAAATGCATTAATGGACGTGTCCCACCGGGTGTGCCAAAATTGTTATCTCTAAAACTTGCACCCGAACTGAGTTGCAAAACTCAATTAGCTAGAGAAACATAGAAACACTTCTAGGCTGTGGGAAGCCTAATAATGAAGTGAATATTTGGATAGGCTGAATTCCTAGCTAGTAATATCACCTAAACTACTGACTTTTTTGAAGGGAAAAGGGAAGAAGGATTGCTAAATATGAAATATTGAAAGTGGGAAAAACTGGGTGATACACCAAACGAATAAGAGTTATGAAACATTCAAACTAGCATACACTTGAATGTTGATGATAAATATTGAATTGCACAACATGTTACTATAAATTCATGCATAAAATTTTTACAAGAGGGTTTGAATACATCAGCTTTTAAAAAGGAAAGCATTTCCACAATTTAAAAGACATATGTAACATTAAACACAACTTGTAACTTGCATAAATATACCTTTACATAAGAGGCATGAGAAAATGAGACAAAATCACAAAGAAATTAAAATACCTCACAAGTAATTTGACCAATCATTGATTAATACACAGTGTTGCAACAACAAGAAGGCAAAATTAAGTCCATAACATCCAAGGTGTTATCTGTATTTTATTATCCTTCTGCAATTTCCTATTATATGTTACAGTTAATAGTTTTCTTTTAGTTGAAATAAAATTAAAAGTAGTTGATAACGACATCATAATTGAATTTTTCCTTTCGTGTAGCTATAAATGAAGCCATAGTTTTATAAGTAGGTAAAAGATGCGAGTTAGTTAATGATGCCCTAGCAGTTATTTTATTTTTAATTCGTTATCCTTATTTTGGAAACCCTAGTTTTGATAACAAGTTAGTTGTCAGTTGAAATTTTTAAATTGTAATCTGGATAGGTTGTTACATATGGTATCAGAGCTACCAAGTTCAACACTGAACCTTGGGGCTCATCATGCAACTTAGAAAATTGAAACCAACATTGGAAACCTTGAAAATATTATGCATTGGATCCATCACAGGAAGTGATTGTTGTTATGAACAAATTATGTAATTGAGTCTATCACAAGAAGTGATAGCTAGTCCTATAAACAAATCTTGTACCGAGTCTATCACAGGGAGTGATAGCCTTTTTGTAACCATTGGAATTGAATCTGTCACAAGAAGTGAAAATAATTTTTGCAAACAATTTTGCTTGTAACTGTTAAATGCTCCTAGAAATAATTTGAGTTATCAAGTAATTATGGAATCTTTCTACCTAAGTTAAGGAAAGGTATGCCTAGGGTACCGAGATTGTGATCAAAACTTAAATAATAACTTAATTTGAACTTGTAGACTAAAGGATTGGAAAGATCCAAAAGCAATCAACCAGGTGCAAGGGCATCTGAGTATCGGAAATCCTTGAAATTAAATCAAGATAAGATAAACTCTGGTCTAACTTCTAGATGGTTCGGAAAGAGCCAAGTGGAATTAAAGGATCAAGATGATAGGAAAAACAATAGTCAAGGACAACATGTTGTTGCATGAAAGATAACTTGAGAAAAGGGGAAGCAGATTAGTGTTTTATTTTTTGAATCCCTTTGTGGAGTCTAGAAGAATGAGTCAGTAACAGAATGGATGTTTAATTACTTCATAGAAGAGGAGTTACCTCATAGTGATAATATTGTAAGATCACATATTAAGTTGTTTGATAATAGTGATAATATTGTAAGATCACAAATTATATTGTTTGAGGATATCACTTTGAATGGACTGTTATCTTGAAAGATTGATGTATCCATGTCAACATTCATATTTTTTGAAAAAAGATGAATCATTTGCAATAAATTTATTATTTTTTGTCTTCATTTTATTATTGATATTTTTAAGATTCTTCTCTAAGATAGGGTTATCATGTGATTCTATTTATTTAGTCTTAGTTGTAAAGTGTATATTCTCCATCACACTAACAACTTCTTCCTTCATAATGAAATTTTTCATATTTAGGTTCTAACCAAGTTGATTAGCAGTAGCAACACTTAACGCTTGGGAATGACTTTGTTCTCCTTGTGTAATGATAGACCCATTTTTACTACCCCTTAAGAAACTATATGGGCTATCAAAACTCTATCCATTAGTGTGGTAAACTATCTTGCTACATGAGATATTTCACTTGGTTGTTGAATATCATGCTACTTCCTTGGTCATTCTACCTTCTTGCAATGAAATGTCACTAAATTTCTTATTAAACCTGTGCTACCCTTGCAAGATGAATTCAATCCTTTACTTCATCCTTTCATTTGATTGTCCTTCATGAGGTATAATTGAATTAATGAAATCCTCATTACTATGAGCACTTTTATGACTATAATGAATCTCATTTATCATGATCATACTCATACTTCTATGTGAGAGTACATCCGACTAGGATAAATCCTACTAACCATACATTTCTACGTGAGAGTACCTCAATCTAACATTACATTCTTTCATATATCTAAACATATTCTTCATTCTAACTCAATCTAACACAATCCATATGTTCCATGTTTGAGGCAAGGTCTTGTTTTGCACCCCAACATGCTAGAACATTTTGGGTTACATTGCATCAATAATTTCTTAAGAGAACAAAGCACAAAAAAGAAACAAAATTTGATGAGATATTTCTTAGAAATTGTGGCACTTACAACCATTCTATCTGAAGGTACATGATCATGTAGGCTCCCTCTACAATAATCTCTCTCAATTTTCATATCTCAAATCCATTTTTCTGTGGTGACAAGTTTTCAGTTGATGGAAAAGGTGTTAGATGCATGTAGTGTAAAGTTGCAAGGTGGTTTAATTTTTGTTTTGTTTGTCGTGTGATAAAATTGATAGTTCCAACATGTCTAGATGGGTATATTTATGTTAGGAAAGGTCCTATTTTTCAACCCAGCATGTTGGAACGTTTTGGGCTACATTGCACCCACGATTTCTCTTAAGAGACCAAAGTGCAAAAGGGCAAAAAAATTTGATGATATTTTTCTCAAAAATAATAGCACTTACAAGAATTCCATATAAAGGTACAAGATCATGTAGGGTCCCTCTACAATAACCTCTCTCAATTTTTCATATCTCCAATCCATTTTCTCGTGGTGACAAGTTTTCAGTTGATGGAAAAAGCGTCAGATGCATGTAGTGTAAAGTTGAAAGGTGGTGTAATTTTTGTTTTGTTCATCATGTGACCAAACTGGTAATTCTAACACATCCATATGGGTAGGTTTATGCTAGGCAAGGTCCTATTTTGCACCCCAACATGCTGAAACATTCTGGGCTACATTGCACCGATGATTTCTCTTAAGAGATCAAAGTACTAAAAGGCAACAAAATTTGATGAGATATTTCTCTAAAACCATGGAATTAAAACCATTTCGTATGAAGGTATAGGATCATGTAGGGTTCCTCTACAATAATCTCTCTTAGTTTTTCGTATCTCCAATCCATGTTGCTTTTTATATAGTTCGCTTTCATTGTTATGACTACCATTATGATCTCAACAAGTGTCAAGTTATCCCTTTTGTAAATTGTCCCACTACCATTACTATCTTATCAAGTCATAATTTATATCTTACTATGATCACCATACCTAAAAATAGGTCATGCATTTATGTCATAAAATTTCACATAAACCTTTTATCTTTTGTGTTCAATTTGCTTATCAACATAGGACTAGGTATTCACAAACCTGTCAACATATGTCTATGACCTACTGGCACTCCTTGTGTTTTTATCACTGTCTTCATACTATGTATCCCAGGTACATGGAAATTTATTTCATTTCCATACTTTGACCTCATTATCACTTGTTTAGAAAAAAATTTCCTCATCAAATTGTACGAGAGGGGGACCAACCACATTCAAGGCCCCAGGTCATGGAGGGCCAAGAGCGGAAGGCTTCCCTAACTTACCTCAACTTAACAGGGTGCTAGGAAATGCAGGATGAGAATGATGAGGACTATAAAGTCCTTCAATCACCCTATAGACCCAAAATATAGAACGGGGCTAAGTGAGTCAGTTTTTGGGTTCAACACTATACCTTAGGAAGCTCTCTGCTTGAGGACGAAAGCACGGTCCTGGGATGATAGTGTGGTGCGCTGGCGTCTCTCAAGTGTGCTAGCATTCATACAACCAGACAACTAAAGAGACAAGGTTGAACTTAGGAAAAAAAGCTAACGGCCCAACTAACTACTACTAAAGGGCTAAAATAAAACTATTAAGTAAACAAAATATGCTATAATATGATAAAGTAAAAATGTGAGAGTTAGGGTGGAAAAAATGATCTCACAAAGGAATTCATTCACCAGCTAGCTCCCAAAAGCATGTTCGCCTACACACAAAGAAGAGGAAAAATGTTGGGTGGTTGTATAGGGGTCTTCCTCAGTTAGACCCCCATTTAAGTGTTTCCACCTCCATGGACAGCCAAGAAAGTGAGTATGATAAAGAAAGTAATGCAATGAAGAACACTAAAACACTACAAAATAGTAAATGTGCTTACTCAACCAAGTAATAGAGGAGAGGAATGGGAAGCTTACCACCTCCACCAAGAGCAGTCAAGGCTAATGGAGGAGAGAATGAGAGTACTCGAACCTCTGCTGCAATGGTGTTTTCCCACACTTTCTCTATTGAAGTGATGGAGTGAAGTTGTTGTTGCTATGGAGTGCAAGAGTGTTGCTAAGAATGTTGGAATGGAGACTAGAATGCTTGAAGATTTCTTGAAGGGATGAAAAAGAGGTTGTGAAGCATGTAGAAGGACAAAATTTGAAGGAGAGGTGAAGAAAATGGCCATATTCAGGTCGGTCGACCGAAGGGGGCGTTACAAGTCAAATGCCAATGAGAAGTGTAACGCCTTTGCAAGTTCAACCACAAGAATCTACCAAGGACGTAAGTGCGCCACACGAATGTGTATGCACCGTGGGGGAGTCCCCAAAAGAAATTCCCCCATTGACGCTCAAAATAGGCACCAAGTGGAATGAAGGAGTGGGTTTATGTACAATTTATCCTCAGAACTTGGTTTTCTAAAGTGGAGAAAGGCAGAAGGGGAATTTTCATAAGGGGTGCAAATTCACTCCTATACATTTTACCCCCACTTTAGTGAGCATGAATATTGATGAGTGCTTTGTTAAAGTAGATCGAAGAAGAATAAGGTTAGAAATGTATACCTGAACCGTTGAGGAAGCAGACCATGATCTGATGAACCAAAAGGTGTAGGACAAGCAAAGGACTTCATAGCTTCTCAGAACTATGAAGCTAAAGAAAGAAATCATCTTACAGGCTTGCAGACCTGTAAGGAGGCAACCCCCAAGATATCTCATATGAAGGAATCCCCTTGAAGTAAGCACCTTATAGGCCCGTAGACCTGCAAGGAAGGTGTCCCCCAAAAACTCTCACATGGAGGATACCTGGGAAGCGTCCCCCAAGATCTCTCACATAGAGAAATCCAAGAAAGCACCCTAAAAACCCACAAACTTGTAAGGAGGGTGTCCTTCAAGATCTCTCACATGAAGGAAACCCAATAACACACCCTATATACCCACAGACCTGTAGGGAAGGTAACCCCTAAGATCTCTCACATGGAGGAAACCTAAGAAAGTGCCCAACAAGTTCATAAACTTGTAGGGGAGCCACCCCCAAGATCTCTCACATGGAGGAAGCTCAAATGAAGCATCCTAAAATCTCTTAGAATTGCATGGAGGTATCCCCCAAGATCTCTCACATGGAGGAAACCTAGGAAAGTGGACTCCATAGAGTCAGGAAGCGGCCACGTAGGTGAGTAATCGGATAGTCGCGCAGATCGTCGATAATTTAGAAGACTTTCAAAGGGGTCCCTAAGGAAATCATCATGAAGAGGGGGTCCAATCAAGGGGCGCACAAATCAAAATCAAATTTTTTCTTTCTCAAGTCAATCCATCATCAAAGGATCCATTTGAAAGATGTTCACTTCATCAAGGAATTCGAAAGGAAGAATATGCCCCCATGTGAGGGTAAGGTCAAAGTTGTTCCCACTTCGGAGGAAGGTTTTCAAGTTCTTTCTTTACAAACCCATGATGAAGGAAGCATGTTCCATTAGGGTTCCAAGTTGAGAATACAATTATGAAGAAAGGTTTGCGAAGATTTTTGAGAAAAGATTCGTTGGAAATGAATGCATTTTCTGAGAATTGAAATGTTGAAGGCGTTGTCACACATGAGAGGGACAACTCAAGCAAGAAGAGATAAAGATAAAGAGAAAGCAAAAGAGGAAAAACACAAAAAGAGGGCACAAGGGTAACTTGATATTTTGGGGTCAGAACTGCTCATAAATATATATGTATATGTATAATAATAGTATATAAATGAACTGTCATCAACCCCCTACTATATCAAACCATGTGAAGAATGCATGAGAAGACAAAGTAAAAATTAAAAAATGGGTCAACATGGAAGGGAAGCCCAAATGCCCCCAACGCTTTGCATTGTCCCCAATTTATTGAAAATCAAGCACAAACATGGAATAATGATGATACAAATAGAAGAAGGTTTGCGACACAAAAACCACACCTATATCCAATCACCAATAGGGGTGACAAGGGTCATCCAAGCACACATAGCACGATCACAAGGGAACACATCACAAAACACACACACAAGATCAAGAAGAGGCCTCCTCCTAACATTGATCAACCAAGAGGTTGTCTACTTCCCACTCCATATCATCATAGGGGGAAGGAGGATGAGCTTGCAATGGTGGGATGTTAAGAGGAGCATCTGACCCTCCCACAACAAGGGCTAAGGGAGAAGGCCCCATGAGGTCTTCTTCGCCAAGCTCTTGTGGAGCTAGGGTTAGCGATTTCATGAAGATCCCTGACAAGGCTGGAACTTCATCCACAAAGTTAAACATGCACCTTGCAGGGGCGCCATATTGAAATTCAGTGGATGGGGCAGGTTGCACCTAAGATTCACTGCTAGGCTCGCCAAATGACTTGAGAGCAGTGACAAACTCAGGGGAAGCCGAGACTGGTTCCATCACTAGGTTAGAACAAGTCAACATAGGACCACCTTGTGAAGAAGGTGGGCTCCTTTTACGTTCTTCACTACTAGAAGGACCACACTCCACCTTTTCCTTCGTTAGAGGAGATGAACTCTCCACAGATGAGGCTAGAGGTGCAAAGGAAGAGGAGGAAAGAACTGCAGTGGATACAACCAACATAGTAGTCATATCCACTAGTTTGGGGAATGACTGGATCTCTGAAACAAAGATCAACAAAGGTGGCTCCACCAAAGGAGCGATGAACACCTATACCCCCTTGAGGTTAGGCACATTCGTACTCGCAGCGGAAGCTGGAAGCAACTAATAACTAGACTAAAGATAAATAGAGGGAAGGAGAGAGGGAGACACTATGGGAGGCCTTGAAGAAGGGGTGGTCGTCTCTTCCTCCTTCCTTTGGAAGGTGGCCTACTCAACTAGGAGAGCCTTTCAACAACACTTGTACTCGTGGACAAGGTAGTTTTTGTGACTCTTTGAGTTGGAGGCTAGAGGCTACGAAGGAACATAAAACTCCTACTCCACCATGGGAATTTCCACTATTGTTGTCTTTGGCGGAGGAACATATTCCTGAACGGGAGCAGGATGAGTAGGTTGAGGAGGAGCGGGAGGAGTCAACTCAAGAGCCTCAACAATGGACCTCTTCCCGTTCACTGCTTTGGGAGGAGTGGTAGAAGGTCATGGATTGAAATCCCTTCAGGGACCTTTCTTTTTTCCCTATAAATAATACCACAGTTCAAGGTATTCATTAGGGAGATCCTAAATCCTGAGCTTGGGTCTGTGCCAAGGAGGTATCATTAGACTCAGCGAATAACCACTGGGTTGACTCATCCAATACTCCTCCCAAGAAAGGGGAGAGGACGATGTAGTATGGGAAAAAGGAACCTTCTCTTTTGCTTTATGGGAAGGAGAGGGAGCCGGTGTGTACTTCTTCTCTCCCTTCTGGGAATGGGGAGCAGTCGGTGTAGGCTTCTCCTTCTCCTCTGAGGAAGAGGAGGTGACCAATTTATGTATCACAGGAAGAGTTAGTTTTGGCTGTCCCTTGCCCACAATCTTATACTTTACATAATTATTGTAAAGTAGGTCCGTTCTTGGAGGAAGCAGACCAACTGGGGTGGGCCAAAAGTGATCCAATGAATATCCATCACAAGACACCAAGGGCTGGTATCTAGTGTCATGCACTACATACACGATGCCTTCGTGGGAAAATTTTAAACACTTGTGAACAACGAAGGTGATTCCATTCATGGAAGCTAGCCATGGTATTCCTAGCTTCAACCTGAATAAATCTAAATTTGGAATAACATCAAAACTGTGTCAACAACCTTGGGTCCAACTAGGATGGACAAAGTTATCAAACTATATGGTATGAGGCACATACCATCATGTGTATGGATGGTAGATTTTATTTCTTCATACTCTTCCCTCTGTAATGAATTTAGTACTAATTTTTCTTCCGTGATGACTTTCACACAGCTCGTGGGGTCCACCAAGACCCCTATCACAATGTTACCATTGAGGTGAGCGAGAATGTAGAGGAAAGAGGGTTTGTTGTTTAAGGGAAAATTGTGTGATGTGAATTATGTTATGTCTAGTGAACCGAGTGCAAGTAGAGCAATAGACATCACCATGACCATGTTACCATAGGTCTCAAATTGAGTAACAAAATCAGTGGGATCGATAATCATGTTAGCTGAATATGTCAGAAACGGGTCCGTGTATATCTACAATTCACTATTAGCTTTCGCCACTAATTTGTTATCATTTTGTTTACTCCCATCGAGACGAATGGTACCTTCGTCGATACGGTCCTATATCTCATGATGCAGCCGCGTACAATGTTTGGTATCATGTCCATTAACTTGATGGTACTAACAATAAGTGCTTCCATCATACCAATTAGGGTAAGGCTCCTTAAGATGCTTAAGACTCGGCAAAGTTACGATCTTATCTTTCAATAACTTCTATAAGATAGAATAAGATTTCGATAACTTTGTGAAATTTCAATTACATCTAAGGCCATTGTCATTAGTAGCGGCTACTACATTCATAACAGCCTTACCTTTCCCAAATATTGATACGATGGACTTTCCCTCAGAATGGGAGCGTGAGGAGGATCCCCCTAACTGAACAACCGTCTGTTGGTACTCTCATAGGGCTTCATACAAGTGCGTGAAAGAAGGGTACTTAATAAGGGTGAACTTCTCTTTCCAAGGCCTTTGTAAGTTCCCAATGAATAGATTATGTACGTCAGAATTAGGTAGCTGATTCGAGATTTGTGAAAGGAGCACTTGATAGCGCACTATGAAATCAATGATTTTTTTGTTATCTCCTTGTTTACATTAGATGATATCTAAAAAGGTCATCTTCGGCCCGATATTAGCTTGAAAATATCTAAGGAATTGATTTACAAGTTGTTCAAATTAGAAAATAGAATTTTCAGGCAAAGAACAATACCATTCTAGTGCTATATCCTTGAGTGATCAGGGGAATAGTTTCACCATTAATGCATTGTGGTGGAAGAAATCAGTGCACAAGACATTAAAAGAAGACATATGTGTTTGTGAATCCCCTTTACCACCATATTTTTCAAACTTAGGGATCTCCATTCCTTGTAGGAAGGAAGTGTTCAGGATTGCAACCGACAACGGGCTGTGCTGGAAGAAGGGCGCAAAGATAGGCTAGGTAGAGGCTTGGGAGAGACTCGCCAACTGGCTCTACATCTTAGCCATATTCTGAATAAGTGTTCAGAATAGGGTTATTAGAAGATAGAGGGCCAAAGGAACCTCATCTAGAACCACCACCAAAGCCACCCCTAGAACCGCCACCAGTGTGACCCTTGCCAGAACCACTACTAGAGCCACCTCCACCAGTAGGGCCTCCATTAGAACCACCTCCACTTCTAGAGCCACCACCATGACCTCCACTGGAACCACTTCCACCAGCATCACCTCTGCTTCCAAATCCATTGCCACTACCAAATCCCCCACCACTCATCCTGCCGAAACCTCCACTAATAGAGGTGATAGGAGGGGTAAAGCTAAAGCCCAAGGGGACCTTGTTTACCTTGATAGTTTTGGGTTTTTTCGGAGGCATAAGGGATGCTGATAGAAGGGACCACATCGGCCATGTAGATAGATGTGTAAGGCATCGATAATCCTAACTATCCCTCATAATCTTCAAAAGTGGCTCCTCGCATAACACTAGGAATGTTCAAAGGAGCACATGCTTCCGTCAGACTAGTAAGACTAGCCAGGAGTTCCAAGCTTGTTTGATCTTTTCCAGTCACATACTTTAATTCACTGATGACTCGAGCAGCCCTAGCCATCTTCAGGTTCTTTTCCAAGTGATTTTATAAGGCACCCAACCCTTTGCTAAGGGTATAAGCACAAACCTGTGTCACACTTTATAAAGGAATTGACCAACAACAAAACAAATTCTAAACTTTGACCATATAAAAGTGGTCTTTATGTTTTGAATTTCAAAATGGTGTAAACTACTGAAATGTAGAAATTTTCATGTAGTTTATTCCTGTAATTTTTAATTTTTAATTTTTTTTTGTTATGTTTTTATCAATTTAAGGACAAAATTTGGAATGTTGAAAATTTTAGAAAAGAGTGATTCATGGGCCGTCAAGAAACAAATTGAAAAAAACTTCATTTCTCCCTTTTTTTTTTCTCCAATTAGGTAACTTCAATATCTTGTGCACGGAATTTTTTTTTTACATTTTGATGTATATTTTTCTCGTAATAATGTTTAAAAGTCAGACATGTCAGAATTTGACAGCTTTCACGGGTTGTCAACTATTTTCAAATTTTTTAATCATTTTCAAAAAACAAAATATACCCTTTTGAAGAAGAAACTCTCTTCTTGTGCCCCATATAAGATTTATTTTTTTATAAAAATTTTATATCTTTTTTTTTTAAATTTCTAATCAGCCTCTTTTTATTTTTAAAACCTACTTGCATTATTTTAAAAATAAAATATATTAAAACTAATCAAAATATTATAAAAATGATATATTTGGATTCTCCACTCCGAGCTCTACAAAAGGGTATTTTTATTTTTTGTAGAAAGATCATTTTGACTAGAGAAATACTCTATCAAAGTTGAATGTTTCAGAAAATTCTGAAAAAATGATGAGTTGGCTGCCATGTAGGATGCCAACTAGACATTCTTGGCCAAGAGGGTTTCAACCGAGCATGTTTCAGTCGAAACTTACTTGATAAAAAATGTATTGATATTTCCAAGCCATAAATACCAGATACACTCACTTTTTCCATGTTTTTGGCCAACCGTATTCGACTGAGTAGCTTTCGGTCAAAACCTCTTCGATCTAAAATGTACTTGCCATGTCGACGCCACATGGTTTCAGTCAAAAGTGACTCAGCCTAAAATAGTTTTCTCAAAACCATTTATTTGGCCAAAATTGTTACACACTATTGTGCTTTTACCCTTAAGGGAAGAGACATATTTCAAAGGGATTTGAACCTCATACTTGTCCACCAACGAGGGTGTAGGAGACATAAGAGGAGTGGGGATGTGGTCAGTATCGTTAGAGAATCCTACTTCACCCCTTGATAATTTCTCCTGTGTGGACACACTAACAATGGGACTAGAGAAAAGGCTTGTAAAGAAACCGGTAGTAACCTTCGTCCTTTCCATTGGGAGGTGTCATACACTTCTCCTAATAACATACCTGAAAGTTGTGGACTAGGTTGTGATGCTCATAAACCTTCACAACACCCAAAAATACAATGATCATGAATTATATGAGAGAGGTCTCAACACCAATGAATGAACAGACATTGTTTCAGATCAGGTTCACCAAAAATGTAAGGGAGGGGTACCAACCATGTTCAAGGCCCTAGGTCACGAAGGGCCAAGAGCAAAAGGCTGCCCTAACTTACCTCAGCTTAATAGGGTGTTAGGAAATGTGGGATGAGAATGATGAGGACTATAAAGTCCTTCAATCCCCCTACATACCCAAAATATAGGACAGGGCTAGGAAAGCTAGTTTTCGGGTTCAACACTACCTCTTAGGAAGCTCTTTTCCTGAGGATGGAAGCGTAGTCTTGGGGTGATAGGGCGATGCACTAACATCTCTCAAGTGTGTTGGCGTCCGTATGACTAGGCAACTAAAAAGACAAGGTCAAACTTAGGAAAACAAGCTAACGACCTAGCTAATTACTACTAAAGGGCCAACATAACGCTATAAAGTAAACAAAATATGCTCTAATATGATAAAGTAAAAATGCGAGAGTTAGGGTGGCAAGAATGATCTCAAAAAGGAGTTTGTTCACCAGCTAGCTCCCAAAAGCATGTTCATCTACACACAAAGAAGAGGAAAAATGTTGGGTGGCTATATAGGGGTCCACCTTAGTCAGACCCTCATCTAGGTGTTTCCACCTCCACAGACAACCAAGAAAGTGAGTATGATAAATAAAGTAATGCAATGAAGAACACTAAAACACTACAAAATAGTAAATGTGCTTACTCAACCAAGTAATACAGGAGAGGAATGGGAAGCTTACCACCTCCACTAAGAGCACTGAAGGCTAATGGAGGAGAGAATGAGAGTACTCAAGCCTCTGCTGCAATGGTATTGTCCCAAAATTTCTCTACTGAAGTGATGGAGTGAAGTTGTTGTTGTTATGGAGGCAAGAGTGCTTCTTAGAATGTTGGAATGGAGACTAGAATGCTTGAAGATTGCTTGAAGGGATGCAAAAGAAGTTGTGAAGCATGTAGAAGGAGGGAATTTTAAGGAGAGGTGAAGAAAATGGCCATATTTAGGTCAATCGACCGAAGGGGGCATTACAAGTCAACTGGAAATGAGAAGTGTAACGCCTCTATAGGTTTAGACACATGAATTTTCCAAGGACATAAGCACACCATGTGGACATCTGCGCACCCCGTAGGATTACCCAACAGAGATTCCCCCACTAATGCTCAAAATAGGTGCCAAGTGGAATGAAGGCAGCAAGCTTATGTGTAATTTATCCTTCGAACTTGGTTTTCTAAAGTGGAGAAAGGAAAAAGGGGAATTTTCATAAGGGGTGCAAATTCACTGCTATACACAAACATGAAAAACCTTGAAAGTTCTTTACTCATGAAGGCTCCTACTGAAATGAGGATACTCTATCCATAGTAAATACAATAGGATATTCCCTTGGGTACTCACACCATAATCCTCTTATCAAAAACACATACTACACTATCCTCTTGTTCTTGCATAGATTTATGTCCCTTTTTATTGTGACAGTCTTGTGGTGTTTGGTGCATAGTCCTTTGTTCATGGTATTGTATTTTTATGCTTCTTTCTTAGACTTTATTTCTTTTTATGTCCTTTAGAAGGTTTCATGCACAGTACCTTAGAAAGTTTCATGAATTAATCAAGGCCTTTGACTAGTTTAGCACTTGATGTCATAGTCATATTCATCATTTCACTTTCCTTTTAGTGAGTATTTCCTCACAATAAATAACATTGTCATGTTAGGCTAGTTAAATTTCTATCATTTATCATGAATGTGGACTCTCTTTAAACCTTTTAGAGGAATTTTATATATTTTTGGGTAGGATACAAAAGGTATTTCCTTACACTTCATCGACCTTGTTCATGGACAAACTCTCCCTTAGGTTTGCTATAGTTAACATATTATCATTTTGAGCTCTACTCTTTACTCTAGATATCTATCCATCACATTGAAACTATACAACAATAACCCTCTACCCATGAATCTTCATGATGTTTCTCTTGGAATATTGTCTTCTAGGTTTTATTGTCAATATAATGTGTTGAGGATTTCAAAATGACAGTCCTTTAACTCTACAGTTATCATAGATTAGCATCTGCATATCAAACTGACCTGGCTTGAATTGTAGACTATCTTATCCAATGCAATATACATGACATTTAGACTATGAACTATTGTATGTTGTATCATGATACAATTCAAAAATATCTTAACACTATTATTTAGACTATGATGTTTATCCTAGACCTACCCTTTACCACTATATTACACCATCTAAATAACCCCACTATCATTGTCATCTTTGAAATGTCCTTTCTCTTAAGTCAGTACCTCTATTATGATCATTGGGATGTAAGAGTGCATGCATAGGTAGATAGATATTAATGTCATTCCAATAAAGAAAAACATTGTATGGACTTTACATATTACTCAAGGTTTCCAATGCCTTAAATCTCATGACAATGTTTGCTAATCTACTAGTGTTCTATGCAAACCTTCACAGGATTCTTATGAATGTTAGGGTTAGCAAATGTTATAAAACTTACACTTGTTTGAATTCTTATTATTATTTTATGACTGTAGGCTATCTTCAATGTTGACCCTTGATCATTGTTATGAATCATTCATGGCTTCATTGAGTGAATTTTCCTTTGAAGCATTACACCTCATCTCATAGTTACCAAGTTACTTTTACCTTCATGAGTAAATATGATGATGAATGAGAAACATGACTTTAATATGTTTAAAAGGTGAATGAAATATTGAATATGCATTAAGATGTTATTACTTTTGAAAGTATGATTAGGTTTTAAATAATGATATAAATGCGATGTATGAATATGTATTACGATATGAATATGTTAATGCTTTAATGAAGCAAATGATTTATTATGCTATTGTATTTCGTGTGAATGGATAACTACCTATGTGGTGTACTAAGCTGAATGTAGGAATAGGTTTGAACCTTTGGAAGAGAGGGGGAGTATCATTCATAAGAAGAGCTTGGTTTGGTAACCCTTTATGATCCTACCTAAGCATACATACACTCACATCCTAGTATGGTCTAGTTGAGTTAGGATAGTTGTGAATGGTACTTGTAACCTTTTGTCAGGGTCTAGGAATGTTTTGTATTAGTTTATGGTTAGTCTTTGAATGTTCTTGTTTGAGGTTATGTGATTGAGTCTTTGTGATAAGTATAAGTTCTATTAGTGTATTTATATTTATATAGTAATCGATAAGTATATATACATAGAATGTATATATAAATGTGTATGCGAAAGTGATAACTAGCATGTGTGGGAATATACATGTGTGAGTATACACAAGTAGAAATATGTATGCATCCTCATACACAGATACATCATACACATAGGGGTATCAAATGGACAATTAAGACATATACATTTTGTGTGTATATGCACCAATTGATTGATATGTTAATACATGTGATTATTATATATATTAAAATTATATATATATATACATATATGCAAAGGTATATATATAATACCAATAAAGTATATAAATATGAACATGTATATATGTATATATTATCTATATTTATTTATATATATATGTGACTATCTTTATTAAATATTAAATGAGGTTATATTAGTATATATATATATATATATATATATATTTGTATATATTTGTATATATTGATATATATATATATGTATATAATGTATATATATATGTATATACATATATATGTATATATATGTATATATATATGTATATATATATGTGTGTGTGTATATATATATACATATATATTTGAAATAGATACATGCGTATATATATTAATAGACACAATATATTTAAAAAATATATATATCTAATAGGTAGATAATGCATTTAATAACTTGTGAATATAAAAATATATATTATATATATTTTTGTCTATATTTAAAGTACCTTGTAATGAACTTAGCACATAAAAGCACTGCTATGAGACAAGTGAAAGGGTTGAGTAAAATTTGCACATGAATAATGATTATTAATGCTTGTGAAGCGCTAAAATAGTGTTGATAAAAGAGCATACAATTCATTTAAAATGTTAATGATATTAAACTCAAGTGCCCAACATAATAGGGGGGGCTAAGTTGAATTCAAATAAGAGTTTATTACTACACTAAAACAACCTTGATAAGGGATGTGAGACTAACTATATGGTCCAATGGGGGGGCTTGGGCTTCTATTTTCATGGAGTAGGAGGTCCCATGGGAAAAAAAATTGTGCTACGAGATTAATTGGAATCTTTTCCAAAAAAATAGGAGCCCCTACCTTTTAGGAATGAATATTTCAGCTCATGAAATTGAGGTGGGGCTAGAAATTTCCCCTAGAGCTTAGGAGTTTTTTATGCCATTTGTCTCTCATCTAAAATTTTAAATTCTTATTAGAAAATAAAAATGAGAGAATTTTCATTTACTTATTATTTTTTATTAAAGCACTACAGTTTATTCCTTAAATTTTGGAGCTTAAAATTTTAAGCAGAATTGCAAGATTAAATCCATGGGACCAAGAAATTTAAAATATTCCTAAAAAAGCTAAGTAGCATGCGCTGAGATTTTTAAGGAAGCCCCCCTCCATGGGACCTTACCCTAAGTCTTAAGCCACGTAAAAAAAACTTACCACATATGCTACACATGAATGGAGCAAGTTAAACATTGAAGGAAAAACATAGTTTGTAGAATGCTAGGTAAATAATAAGTAGATGCAATTTGTATAGCGCCCAAGTAAACGAGTTAATGGTGAGCACGTACATATAATGGAAAGAGGAGTTTAGTAGAGTGCATATAACATAGATAGCACAACTTTCAAGGGAGTATAACCAATGCATAAAGAATGTAAGACCAAGTCAAAACCAATGAAGGAAGCATGTATAAGTTATATGTTGTTGTGTAAGCATTAGAAGGGAAGTGCAAACTATTTTAAATACCTTTAGAAGCAGTTAAAGCCCGTGCTATTATCATGGGCACCAACATTTGAAGGTGGCACCATATAAACAAGAGTTTGGGATGCTTAAGAGGTCCTCAAATTCATATAAACCTACAAATAGAATATAGACTTAGTCAAGTGCAAACTTGGTAGCATTTTGTAAAGGAATTCAAATTAGGAAACTTGTTTTAAAGCTCACTGTCCCATATATCAAGTCAAATCAGCCATTCAAATTGCAAGGAATATGATATGTTTGCAAACCTGTGAGTTGTTGCATGAGGACGAAAGGTGGTAGAAATACTTACTTGTTTGTAGCCTTTGGTTGCTCACAAATTCATATAAATAGAGGTGCTCATTCTACCAAATGCATCACTTGTCAATCTGATTTCTTGTGCTATTGAAAATTTCGTGCAAAGTGAGATTGAGAGTTATTTTGTTGTTTTATATTGGTTTTCTGGAGAGAAATAGTGTGAGACTAGAAGAGGTTTTTGGAGGTCGTTCTTGGAGGAAGTTGCAAGCAAGCTAGAGCCATTAAGCTAGGAGAGAGGAATAATCAATTAGAGCTTTAAACATGCATGCTGATTTCTACTCCTTTGTTGTTATTTTGGAAAGATTGTCTTTTACTTGTGTAAGATGCTTGTATATGCTTGCATGCTTCTTGGTTGTTTGTTATGTTGGTGAAACTTGTCATATTGGGTTTATACCTTTATATACCCTATATGGGAAAATAAATGATGATGTTTCTATTTAGACTATACGTAGTTACTATGTAGAATGAAATGTGAAATGTGGTTGACATCGATGTCGTGGGGTAACTTGAATTTGTTAGCTTATAATGCTAGGTAAAACTTCAGAATAATGACGTTAGCAATACAACAATAATATTGGTATGAATGATGTCATTGTTGATAGGATGTGATGTCATGCAAACCATATTGTTAATCTATACTTGATTGATCAGTTGATCATTACTTACTTTCAAATGAAATCCTAGGTTGGGAATAACCTACTGGGTTGGGATATTTACATGATTATTAATTGAAACACATAGGTTGGGAGTGACATATATGATCAGATTGATCTTTTGATTGTTGATTTTATCTTTGATTGAATTCATTCATTGTTGAAGATTATACCTTTGATTGAGGTCATTTATTGATGAGATTATACTTTTGATGGGAGCTATTTATTGTTGAATTGTACTTTTTAAATAGAGTCATTTAATGATGCGACGTCATGTTTATCCGTATGGTTAATTGGTAGCATATAGTTGCTTTGAGACACTTGTAGCAATGTCATTTAGATATGAGTTAATGGGAAGGTTATTCTTGGGGTTAGGATAATCCACGGGAAAGGGAATAACCCAGAATAGAATACTAATGGCCAATACAAATTGAGCAATTGTAGTGGTGAATATAGATGACCCTCACTCAAAGTACTGGGTGTTGAATCCTCGGCCAAAGTAGTGTAGGTAGCCACTGTCTATATTGTCAATTCACTATGATCCAAATACATACTAGGCTGAGAATATCATAGAATTAGAGGTTGAATTTATGGTAATCTCTAGAGATGTAGGACACATCACTATGCTCAGGAAATGCTATATGAATGATGAGGTTACCAAATCAATCTCTTCATCGAAGGGAGGGCCATATTACCAAATTTTGGTAGATATGTGTGGGATCACAATAAGTCCATGGTTGGTGGAAAAGTGCTTGAGTGATGCTTCTCCTCATGTAGTTGGTGGCCAAGATTTGGGAGGACATTCTAGACCATTGGTATTTCTAATTCAAGATTTGAAGATGTATGCTCCAGTATTGGGGACAACTAGAAGGTATGCACCAAGGAAACATGACATTTAGAATGTACATGCACCAATGTTGGAACATCTATAATAGCTTGTAATTCTAGTTTTTGTAAGCTTGTTAAAGCAACGCATGTAATCACATATCCATCTATATGGAAATTTAAAATGTGAAATATTATCTTGAATATATTTATGTAAAGTTAAATCATACTTATATTATTGGAATGATTCTTTGATTATGCAATGTAAAGTTTGGATAAAGTTATATTTTAAATGATGCATTTATTATTGAATAGGAAAGAAAAAAATTATGGCTCATAATGCTAGTAGCATAACTATCCAATTATGGGTAAAACTTAGTAAAATTACTAGGTAGAACAATGGGCATGTCACATGAAGACTCTAAATTGTGCTTGATAGCATTGATCTAATGTGTTAGGCATACCTCTACCTTCTAGCTACTATCATGAAGCAATGAAAACCCTATCACTGTCATCAAGTTCTCTTCCATAGTCATATTTGATATAGCTATTGTACACTTTCTGTTTTTCTTCTAATTTCTAATACATAACACCATTGTCATTATCATTTCCATGGCACAAGCCTTGGAAACATTTTTTTGTCTTCTATTAAACATCCAAAACCTTGACTGTCATTATCCTATCTGTAAACAAATATTTTGGCACCATAAACTCCCTAACACTTCAAGGGTTTTTCACCTAAAAGGAGAGAGGCAGGACCAAATGGGAAATGTCTACACTCAAGATAAATTCCATGTGAATGAAATATGTCTAAATAAGTTGATCTAAATGCATAAAACTAATGAAAGATATTGATTATTAAGTGAAAACTAAGAAAATGCACGTGGTTTGAAAAAAGAACAATGTATGCAAACATGTGATAATAGAGGAAAAGTGCAAGGTATAATCCTGGGAAACATTGTACCTAATGTTTCCAAGAGAGGATATCACAAGAAAAATAAAATCACACAATGAAATGTGAGTGTTGATGTATGCCCCTACTTTAAAGTGGTTGCTAACACCATTGCCATGAGCAACTATTTTAAAATAGAAGAGGAAGACATGAGAGCTTACTCGGAAAGCCCTATGCCAAGTCATATGTTTCTGATAAACTACGTCATGAAAAGGTAGTATGTCACATGTGAGCCAACTTAAGGCATGCCGTCCACATCCCAAGCTTGCTCCTATATGTACATTAAAAGTTAATGACTAGCCAAAGGAGGCAATGACAAGTGACATACGAGGAAAAGGATACGTAACCCCTTTCCCCCACTTAGTGCAAGAAAAAGGTGAGCTGAAGGGATTGATAAGATGCAAGGTAAAGTGAAAATCAATATCAATTAGAGGAATTAGGTGTCCCCACATAAGGGAGAATACCAAAGTCCTTAAGATGTTGGATTTTACTACTCAAAGCCTTACATTCTTTAGTGGAATGACCATGAACTCTATGATATGCACAAAATGAAGTATTGTAATAACATTTATTTTGAGTTCTTGGAGGAAGGGATATCAAGTGATCTTGGAGGAGTGTCAACAAGATACCCTCTTGATCAATGGTAGAAGGTGTTCATATAGTTTGTGACAAAGATACCCCTTTCTTAGATGTACAAGATGTCATACCTATGCAAGACTATTTAGATTGTGAGATTTTGGGCTCTCCTTTATAGGAGGGTGTAAAATCTAACAAATTCAATTCATTAGTGTTTTTCAAGATGACATTGACATTAAGCGAAGGTGTATTTATTTTTTTGATTGCTTGCAAATGAGAGTCATCAAGACTACTAGTGTCGTTCAGTTCAGGATGCATTACAATTAAGGTGGGATTAGTTGAATTATTTGTGATAGTGTTGATATTGATTGAAGGCTTGATTACTTCTACCAAAGGACAATAACCAAGACCGTGAGTTGTTTGTTGTGTGAAAGGATCTATAGGGTTGCAGATACCTTGTTCATGATCACTACATCCTTTTCCACTATATCCAAGTTGTTTCATAAGTTTGTAACCTCGTCCATAAATCTTTTTCATTGCTTTTGAATTGGATGGTTGTTCATTGAACACTGTGTTCGTCAAAGGTTTTTGTATAATTTGTTATGTTTTGGTTTGAAGTGGTTGAGGTGGATGGTTTTGAAGGGTTGTTTGTATTGTGTGTTGACATGACTACATTTTCATGTGCCTTATTGGAATCTTTGTTTATGATATTGTACTCGCCCATGAGTGTTGGTTTGAAGTCTAAGGAACCCCAATCATCATCTAATAGCTTTGTGACTTGTTCAATATGTTGTTTTTTTTCTATTTGTTGAACGGGTTCCTCTTGTGTAGTTGGTGTTAATGTGTTTAAATATTTCACTTTTTTTTTCTCAATGTTCAAACAACTATTGGGATTAGGGTCAGCTTCAAGTATGTGCACTTTGTTGTTGTGAATGTATTTCATTTTACGATGAAGAGTGGAAGGCACACCTTTCATTTCATGAATCCATGGCCTTCCTAGAAGGAGATTATATGAAATTTCATGCGGCATAACATGGATTGGTGTATTCAATGTGGCCACTCCAATTGTAATAAGTAAAGTGATCACAATGAGCAGTTTCTTTTCTTCATTGTCAAAGCCATTAATAGATAAAGAATCAAGTTGAATGTTTGATTTATCCACTCTAATCTTGTCCAGAAGGTTTACACTACACACATTAAGGGCTAAGCCATTGTCAACGAGGGTTCACATTATCCCTATCATTTTGTATTGAGCAATGATCATGAAAGCTTCATTTTGTTTTTGCACTTCCAAAGAGGGGAGTTCTCTTTGGTAGAAAAAAAATTCAGCATTCAATCCTTGAATTATGGATGCTATGTCTTTTGGTTGATTAGAAGGGATATGAATTTTTTGTAAGGTCATTTGAAGCATAGTGTGATAGGTGGGTGAATTTTGAAGTAAATCCCACAGGGATATCTTTGCGGGAGTGCTCTTAAGTTGCTCAACAAGATTATACTACCTTAATCGAGGAGCATGAGGCAGTATAGAATTAGGAAAAGATAGGGAAGTTGGGGTTGGTTGTTGGGGTTGATTGTTTCTAGTGTTGTATGTATGAGCAACAGTATTATGACTTGGTTGTTGCAACACATTATTTTGAGGTGGGTAGAGGGTGAATTCAGGTTTGTGTTGAGTTGGAGGTTTGTGTGAAAGTGGGTAAAGGATGAGTTCAGGTTGGCGTTGAGTTTGTTGTTTGTGTGAAGGTGGGTAGAAAATTAAAGGGTTCTTAGGATGTTCTATGGGGCATGTATGAGGACCATTGATCGAGGGGGATCTAATGGACGCTTGCACATTCATAAACTCAACAATATTGGTTTGATGTATCTCTAATGAAGGGAAATCTAGAGTCACCATTTTATCTAAGGAATACACATTACAATTGAGAGATGAACCTACTTCAAACTCACACTAGAGTAAACATTCAAGAAGGGTCCCATTGTACCAATGAAGATGACAAAGGATGACAAATATCAAAGGAGGTTGTGCAAGACCCCAGGATCCAAGATCCTAATTCAAACCAACATGAGTGCAAAAGGACACACACAAGGTGAATGATGTGTAACCAAATGGGATACACAATCATGCAATGGTAAGAACTAGAAGGAAGAGAAATGAAAATGAATTGGATCCAGCTTCGACCGTTTGTCCAACTCATTATGGATCAGATCTAGATAGGTTGTTTGTTTTAGAAAGAAAATGCATACTCACTCTGGGGCGACAGAACTCATGGTTGTTCATTGGGTGAGAAAACCCAAAAGGTGAGACACATACAACCAATATGTGCTCACACACACAGGTGGCTATGAGGAAAATTCATGCCTTAGAATGGGCTTCCCGCTCAACCATACCAAAGTTATACCTCCTGACAACTTTAATAAGGTGCCACAATGAAAATGATCTTTGAGCTCTATGAGGTAAGCAAAAATTTGTATGCTTGACACTTATAGACATTGTAAATGGTGTAAGGAATATTCAAAGGGATTTTTCTTAGTTCATGCAAGGTCTCATCTTAGGGAACATTGTGCCTAATGTTTCCAAGAGAGGAAAAGTGCAAATGGTATCATCTCATTTCCAAGAGAGGACAAGTGCAAGGTCTCATCCTGGGCAATATTGTGCCTGATGTTTCCAAGAGAGGAAATTGAAAGAAAAAGAAAATCGCACAATGAAATGTGAGTGTTGATGTATGCCCCCACTTTAAAGCATTTGCTAACACCATTACTGTGAGAAATTGCTTTAAATTAGAAGAGGAAGACATGAGAGCTTACTCAGAAATCCCTATGCCAAGTCATATGTTTTTGATAAACTAAGTCATGAAAAGATAGTATGTCACATGCAAGCCAACTTAAGGCATGTCATCCACATCCCAAGATTGCTCTTATATGTACATGAAAAATTAACGACTAGCCAAAGGAGGCAATGACAAGTGACATATGAGGACAAGGCTATGTAAACCCTTGCCTCCACTTAGTGCAGGATAAAGGTGAGTTGAAGGGATTGATAAGATGCAACGTAAAGTGAAAATTAGTATCAATTAGATGAATTAGGTGTCCCCACATAAGGGAGAATACCAAATTCCTTAAGATGTTGGATTTTACTACTCAAAGCCTTCCATTCTTTAGTGGGATGACCATGAACTCTATGATATCCACAAAATGAAGTCTTGTAATATCATTTCTTCTGAGTTCTTGGAGGAAGGCATATCAAGTGATCTTGGAGGAGTGTCGACAAGATACCCTCTTGATCAATGGTAGAAGGTGTTTCTATAGTTTGTGACAAAGATACCCCTTGCTTAAATGTACAATATTTCATACCTACACAAGACTGTTTAGATTGTGAGATTTTGGGCTCTCCTTTATAGGATGCTATAAAATCTAACAAATTCAATTCATTAGTGTTTTGCGAAGGTGTATTTGTTTGTTTGATTGATTGCAAAGGAGAGTGATGAAGACAACCAGTGTCAATTAGTTCAGGATGCATTACAGTTAAGGTGGGCATTGATGAATTGTTTGTGATAGTGTTGATATTGAAAGAAGGCTTGATTACTTCTACCAAAGGAAAATAACCAAGACCGTGAGTTGTTTGTTGTGTGAAAGGATCTATAGGGTTACAGATACCTTGTTCATGAGCACCACATCCTTTTCCACTATATCCAAGTTGTTTCATAAGTTCGTAACCTCATCCATAAATATTTTTCATTGCTTTTGAATCGGGTGGTTGTTTGTTGTTGTGTCCATCAAAGGTTTTTGTATAATTTGTTATGTTTTGGTCTAAAGTGGTTAAGGTGGATGGTTTTGAAGGGCTGTTCGTGTTGTGTGTTGACATGATTTCTTTTTTGTGTGCCTTATTGGAATCTTTGTTTATGATCTTGTACTCACCCATGAGTGTTGGTGTGAAGTCTAAGGAACCCCAATCATCATCTAATAGCTTTGTGACTTGTTCAATATGTTGTTTTTTGTCTATTTGTTTAACGAGTTCCACTTGTGTAGTTGGTGTTAATGTGTTTAAATAATTCACTTTGTTTTTCTCAATGTTCAAACAACTATTGGGATTAGAGTCGGCTTCAAGTATGTGCACTTTGTTGTTGTGAATGTATTTCATTTTATGATGAAGAGTGGAAGGCACACCATTCATTTCATGAATCCATGGCCTACCTAGAAGGAGATTATATGAAATTTCATGCGGCATAACATGGATTGGTGTATTCAATTTGGCCACTCCAACTGTAATAAGTAAAGTGATCTCAACAAGCAGATTATTTTCTTCATTTCCAAAGCCTTAATAGATAAAGAATTAGGTTGAATGTTTTATTTATCCACTCTAAGCTTGTCCAAAAGGTTTACACTAGACACATTAAGGGCCGAGCCATTGTCAACAATGGTTCACTTTGTCCCTATCATTTTGTATTGAGCAATGATCATAAAAGCTTCATTTTGTTTTTGCACTTCCAAAGAGGGGAGTTCGCTTTGGTGGAAAACAATGCCAACATTAAATCCTTGAACTATGGATGCTATGTCATTTGGTTACACATTAGAAGGGATAGGAATTCGTTGTAAGGCAATTTGAAGCATAGTGTGATAGGTGGGTGAATTTTGAAGTAAATACCATAGGGATATATTTGCGGGAGTGATCCTAAGTTGTTCAATGAGATCATACTCCCTTAATCAAGGAGTAGGAGGTAGTATAGAATTAGGAAAAGGTAGGGAAGTTGGGGTTGGTTGAACTATGGTGACAGATTGTTTCTAGTGTTGTATGTATGACCAATGATATTATGACTTGGTTGCTGCAACACATTATTCTGAGGTGGGTAGAGGGTGAATTCAGGTTTGTGTTGAGTTGGAGTTTTGTGTGACAGTGGGTAAAGGATGAGTTCAAGTTGGCGTTGAGTTTGTTGTTTGTGTGAAAGTGAGTAGAGAATTAGAGGGTTCTTAGGATGTTCTATGGGGTATGTATGAGGTCCATTGATCAAGGAGGATCTAATGGACACTTGTACATTAATAACCTCAATGGTCTTGGTTTGATGTATCTCTAGTGAAGGGAAATCTAGAGATACCATTTTATCTAATGAAGACACATTACTATTGTTTTCATTTTCTTGCACCATGATATTCTCCCTAGGAGAGTTTTTAGGAGAACTAGAAATCAAATGTGCTTGACATTCATGGATTGATTCTTCTAAAATGACCATCAAAAGTAGGAGAATGATCAATGGTTGAATGTTCTTGCTCAAGAGGGGTTTCACTAGGTGAAGGGGGACAACTAAGATAGTCATGACCTTCATCGATTTATTTTCTAACATCAAAGTATCTTCTTCACAACTAGGAGAGATACTAGGAGAAGAACAAATGTTATTGTCATGATTACCTATGGTAGTGTTGTTTTTTTCATCAATGTTTTGTCCACTAAGAGAGGTAAGAGGAGAGAAACAACTAGGATTCTCAAAAATCTCATTGATTGGTTCTTCTACCAAAATATATTCATCACCAATAGGAGAGATATTAGGAGACGAACAAATATGATCGTTAGGAATTTCCAAGGCTGTATTCTCTTTCACCAAAACACTCTCATAGGGAGGGGTTAGGAAATGTTTCTTAACATGTCTAGATATGCAAGTGATTAACATTGTTTGAAGAAAAATGAAAAGCACTTGTAACCATTTCATGCAATGTTTCAGCAATGTAAATAATGTATGTCCAAGATTCAAAACATTGTTACCCAATATATGCAAAGTTTTAAGAATGCAAAAAATGTATATGCAAGAATGAAAAGCACTTTTCAAAAAATTATGCAAAGTTTTATAAATAACAACATTGTATATGCAAAAGTGAAAAGTACTTTTATCCATGTTATGCAAAATTTTAGAAATGTGAACATGTTCAGATCTAATGATGCTTGGAATTGAAAGGATTTAAAAAATGACTACCTTAAATTGATGTTTTTGATTTAGATGCATAAAAAAATGTTCCTGAAACTTTCCAAACTTATAGTATATGGTACTAGGAGGCTTTGTAAGCACACAAATGAGGTTTTTGATGTTGTAGCAGATAGTTAAAAATATGGACTGGGACTACGTCGTCCAGAATGGCGAATTAGTCCTAGTTAGGGTTTTTTCAAAATTTTCAAAATTTTTCAATTGGTTTGGATGCTTTTTAGTATGGGTGACCTGAATACTAAATTAAAAAATACAATTTTTAGATGTTTTTCAATGATTTAAAATGCAAAAATGCAAACTATATACACTTTTACTAATGCAAAATTATAAAACCCTAGAATGAAAATTAACTAATGCAAAATGCAATGCAATGTTAAGGCAAGCTAATTCTAGGATGCACTTGAAATCAGAAGCAAAAATGTTCAAAATTTGGGTTCATCAAAATGTAAACAAATATTTTGGCACCACAAACTCCCTAACACTTCTAGGGTTTCCTAAAAGGAGAGAGGTAGTCCAATGTCTACACTCAAGATAAATGCCATGTGAATGAAATATGTCTAAATAATCTGATATAAATGCAAAAACTAATAAAAGATATTGATTATTAAGTGAAAACTAAGAAAATGCATGTTGTTCAAAAACATAGTGATGTATGCAAACATGTGATAAATGACCTAGAAATGTAAACAAAAACTAGATAGAAAGCTATGTAACAAAATGTGTACACCTAGAGGTTGAAAAGAGATGTCATGAAGATTTGGAATCCCGACAAAACTATTGCAGAAGCTAACTGGGACACTTGTGCCAATTTGGGCGACTTAGTCCCAGATCTAGAAAACTATTCTAGAGCATGTTTTAGCCAAATGGGTATTTGAATCTACAAAAATCACTGAAATGCATGTATAGTGGGACTAATTCACCATTAGTGGTGACTTAGTCCACTTCTGTATTTTTAAAAATTCAAAAGGGGAAACATAAGCCCTCAGTTTGCACTTTGGTTCCTGATAGGTGTTCATGTCTGAAACTCTGATTTTCGGGCTTGAAAGTGACTTTTAATGGATATTTTTGCTTTACAAGCAAGGAGAGTTCTTCAACAAGTCTTCAACCTTATCTTCAATGATCTTCAAACCCTCAAAGTTCTTAAATCTGCAAACACACAAAGATAGAAGGAGAAAATGTTGATTGTTAAGGCATGGGGGTTTGCCTTGGTCAAACCCCTTTTTAGGTAATTAAACCAAAATGGAGAAATGATGTAATGAAGCATGAAACAATGGAGTTAATACCTTGCCATGATGATTGATCTTGATTTTCTGTAGCAATAGTTGAAGAATCTTCCCTTGAATGTCTTAGGAAGCTATCTTGATGACTTGGAATGATAAAACCCTAGCTTGCTTGACTTGAGAACATGACAAGTGGTGAATGAATAATGAATGTATGTGATTTAGGGTTTAGAGACTTGTATTTATAGGCAATCCACCTAATTTTCCTGTTAATTGGATCTCTAAGGCCGACATGGAGAAAGAATAAACTTAAAATCCAAAAATTCCCTCTCAAACCTCGAAATTAGGCCAAATTGGACTAAGTCACCATGCTAGGTGAATTAGTCCCAGAGGGGCCCTTTGGACAATTGGAATGTTGGGGAATGAGGAATTTCAGTTCTTATGTTGATTTCATCAGGTATTTGATCAAATTATGCCTTGGGATGCACAATCTGGGGTCATAGGGGCCTATTGATGATGATGTAAAGGTCAATTAGGGATTGGGACACAAAATTCAATGTGAAAGTGTGATTAAATACACTTTACATCATTAAAATGAGGTTCACTTAGCCTAGAAAGGCACAACATCCAATGTGAATGTGTAGGACACATTACAACACTAGATTAAGACAAGGTTTAAGTTATAAGCCTTCTAGATTGATGTAATAATGTCATTAAATATATTTTACATTGTTGAATTAAGGGAAAATAGGTTCATTAAGTCTAGAGAGGCGGAAAAGTCTTTTACAACACTTTACAACACCTTTACAAGACATTGTTAAATGCATTTTATTTAGTTTGCAAGGGTCCAATAATTATTGTGGATGTGTAAAATACCTCACAACACCAAATCAAGGCCTCATTAAGTTTGATTTTTCATCAATTAATCTCAAATGAAGCAAGCAAAAAGGGATACTTTTTCCGTGTCCACACTATCATATTACACTTTTCAAGTGACCAATGTATCCTATAGGACCTACACCTCTTGTCCTAGTATTATTTGTTCACTATAGTGTCTTCCCCTCAAGATTGTCCTCTAACTTTCCAAGTATCCATATCATTATTTTCTCTTTACATTATCTTGTATGTACACCCAACACTAGGATTGAAAACTTTCTCACAAGTACCCTATCATACACCTTATCTTTATTACTAAACATTCCATTATTAGTAGATAAAATATACCAGGGTTCCTCATAGTGTTTTAAATATTAACAGTGATAAGGATTTTAATGAGTTTCTATGCAATATTTAATGAGGACACATCAGGTTACCTGTGAGGATTTGACAAGTTCTTATGACCTCATGAAACCATTGTTTATTGTTACCATAAGGTTCATGTGAAGATCATCTAGATACTTGGGAGAGCCTTTTATCCCTTCATGTACTAACCCTTTTCTATGCATAGAAAAGATGTGATAGTTTATTAGTAGTTTTAATATTGGCAACAATAAGGTTCTTGACAATAATTTGACAAAAGTTTCAACAACTTGAATAACTTTATGATACCTTTAGGCTCTTGAGACGTGGACAATATTTTTTACCCTTCCTAACCCTACAACCCTCTCATTGAAACAAAACTCTTATGAATCATTTGTAGACATAGATAAGAAATATATGCAATGCCACATGAGGGTTTGGATAACATACAAGGGTTTAAAAAAATTCCCTTACATGCATGACTCCTAACCATCCTTTTTGAATTTGATAGTCCAAAGGGAGTAAGTGTGATATTAGCAACAAATATTCAAAAACGTTTAATAGTTTTAATAGGGCTTATATACATTGTATTTTCCATTTGGTCATTTAAAGTGAAATATAATAAAATAAAGTTTATGAAAAATCAAAATAGAGGATGGACTTATGGAAAAATTTCTTAATGATTGTCCTTTTAAAACATGCTCCATGCAAGATATGTAAAACCATTTGTATAGTTTGAAACTCCTAATATTCACAAAATATGCATAATGATCTCTTATCCTTATATAAATCTATGATAAAGCCTCTGTAACTGCAAAAAAGATCTACAAGCCTTAATTTCACCTTATAGAGCTCATGGAAGCCTTACATGTGCATGATAACATATAGGACTCTAATCATAGGGGATTTCCTAGCAAAAATGTGAAGAAATACACTTCAATTGCAATGCGAGTGTGGCCTAAACCAATTCCTAGAACCTCTCCAACTTTGAAGTTGTGTACCATATCTCCTTCTTAGTTCTATATAATGTAGAAAAACTCAGTCAACCAAGTAATTTTTACATGTGTATGCTCTTGCATGGGCTAGAAACAATGATATACAAGGCTTCTACAATGATATCCACAAACTTCAAGGATTTTAGGTTATTCATTAAGTGTCTAGACCACCATGGTAGCTTGTTGAAACTATGACAGAGAAATGAATATAATCAAAACCCTAAAAGAGGTCAACTTGGTCAAAATAATTCAAAATTTCTACATGATACTTCCCTCCACTATGCATGAATGTGACTCTTGGATATTTTAAGGTTTTCTAGACACTCTTATCAAGACAAGAAACCTCTTTCAACTTAAGACACTCTTTAGACCTAGTCTTGTATCATGAACAAGATATTTTATTACTATATTCATGGATTAAATTTTGAAGGTAAGTCCTAAGACTATGTGAGTTGACTCTTAAAAAACATTAGCTACCTACTTGAAGTCCACATTGAATAAAGGGAAAAAATGGACTATGCTTCCACTTGGTCAACAATACCTCATGCACATACTAATATAATTCAATATAAATATCCAAATCAAACACTCTCAAATGAGAGATAACCTCCTTAAATTGAGGAGAAAAGATGAGAAAACACTTTAAGGGGTATTAGTCACATCTATTCAAAGAAACCATTCATAAATAATTAATAATATAGTATTTATTAGATTATTAAATATTAAATGGTATATTATTTATAACATAAGGTCTAATAACCTTACATTAGAATAATATTAATTTTTTATAAGGGTATGAACCCTAATAAAATTATGTTCTAAAAACTATCTCATTGAAGATTCTTTTATTTATTTCGTTCCACAATTTTCACATTAATATTGATGGGCTATCAATTTGTAGCCCAAGTTGTATTAAATTATTTCAAACTCACAATTAATTTTGAAAATTCTCTATAAAATCCTTTGGAAGGGCATAGATTAGTTCAAAAAAGTAAACAACAATGACCAACACACACTAGCATATTCACACTAATAACAAATGATTCATCATCTCTTCCACCTTTAAGCATACCAAGCAACATGATGGGTCGGTAATACCAAATGAAGTATTTCACCTATAATAATTCATTTATGTAGTTTATTCCAAGAAAAAGAACCAACCTTTGGAAGACATTTGAATCCCCAACAGAGGTCTACAAGATAAATTATTATTTGGGGAAGTTCATTGGATACAATATCCTAACCTGGTTAAATATTTTCTTGATTTTTCCGCTCTATATGACCATAAATTCACTTTGGGTTATGATTATTAAATTATTAAGCTCTTCTTATAATTTACGTTTTAGTTACTATGGAAGAGTGGAGTTATTAACATATTTCTATTTTTATTTGATCTTGTTAAAATTGATATTATTTACCATATAATTTACTACCTTTTCACCCCAAAAATCTTCTCTTATCTCCTTAAATTCACTCGGTTTAGGAATATTAGAGAGGGGGAGAAACCTAATTCAATAATATTTCCAAAATTTGAGACTCTCACTACAAATTTATTATCCATGTATAAGGTGCTTAGTAATGGGAGGCCTTCATGGAAACATGAAATTGTAAGTTTGTGAGCCTCCTAGTAGATTGGTGGTTGATAAAATATTAGATATATTCTCTAAATATAGGTACTTCCTCTAAATTATTTGGCTACAAAAAGCCCTTGAATTGTCATATATCTACCATACTATTTTTTCTCCAAGCACTATGTCATGATCTAAGAGGGAGAAATTTCATTTTCCTCTTACCTTATTCTTCCTTTCTATGTCCCACTTTATCAACATTATCCTTCTTATTTTTTTTATCCTTCCCATAAAAATTTCTTAATGATTCCATCCAAGCTTAATATGGCCTTCCTAGTGAGATGGATGCATGATATCAAGCTTATTGGAATCACAGAGAGTGTTACCTTAATCATCAACATGTTGCTAGCCAACATTAGACATATAACCTTCCGAGCTTCTAATTTAATTTTGTAGGCTCCAATAGTGTCCACTCATAGCCCTATTCAAATAACATATTTGAATAATGGAACCATTAGATATCTACTAGGGATAGATCCAATGTTGAATCATAAGAGAGAAACTATTCTTCTTTGTGTATCTCTACATGTATGGAAGAAGAAAACATTATATTTTTTTATAATTTATGATTTCCCAAATGTATTATGTAATAATCTAGGGTAGAATTTATTGTACTAGCCTCTTCTATTCATGCCTCCCCATATAATATTGCACCATTAGCAAATTGTTAGTGTGTTATGGGTTCCATGTCTCATGCAATCTATATAACATACCAAACACCTTGTGATGCCCTGCTTTGATGGCATGTCCTAACACCTCCACCATAAGGACAAAAAGGAAGGGAGACATTGAACCCCCTTGTTTTAGACATATTTTCACCTCATATAAACCACATGAGTTTCTATTAACCAAAAAGGAGAAGCACGATATAGAAATGTAACTATTTATCAATTCTAACCATGCCTAACCAAACCCAAATTTCCTCGATATTATCATTAAAAATAACTAGCTTACTTTGTTATATGCCTTGCTAATGTACATTTTTATGGCCATTCTCTTTTGGCTTGAGCTAAAAATTTAGTGAATAGGTCCATGTACTATGATTATTCCATTCATAATTTTTTTGGGGGTTGATACACTTTTTTTTAGTAGATTTAGATTTTGGAGCATAGTTTTGAGCCTATTCACCACAAGCTTCAAAATTAGTTTGTACATATTTTGCATAGGGATATATAATGGAAATCAAAAAATATTTCACATGAGAGTTTATTTGGGATGAGTGCAGTTTTTGAGGTCTTCAATAATTCTTCTATATCTTTTTCTCTATATCATTATTTGATTGTGTAATTTTGTGATGGGTTACCTCTATTTGTAATAAAATTAAGTTGCATATCCTTCTAAATCCCAAAACCTTTCTAGACATTTTCTTCAATTCATCCTAAATATAAGCCTCTATAATAGCCTCAATGTATCTGCTATATTTTTTTCTATCAAGGATGATCTCTACTTCTAATTTAGTCTCTTCACTTTCACCTAGTCTAAATTTTTTTCCCAATTAATGTAACACTTTACTATCTTCTCCTTCATTTTATTGTTGTGCTATCACCTCTATGTATGCACTTTATCTGTATGTGTGTGTGTGCGCGCACACGTGCTATCATTTCCTTATCAAAGAATAATAACTCTTCCTTATTTGAATCAATTATGCTATTGTAAATAGCATACCATTCTAAATTTAGAAAGATGTTAAATATATCAAATAGTCCCTTCATCTTAATGAATTCAAAATCAATCTTATTTTTTTATCCCTAATAAATTAACTTCTACATTCCTCCAAGTTTCAATTGTGTTAATTGCATTTATATCCACAAGGTTCATGCTATAGGGTATATCATATAGGGTCAATTTCCAAATTATTCCTAAACCCTTTTGGGGATAATGATAACATCTACTCCTACGTCAATTTTCATATTTTTAAAATGTGTATTATTGAATCAAATCTCTATCATGACTAGGTATTTTTTCATTGTCCTAGTTGTTTCCATTATACTCCTAACTTGTAGTCTTAAATTAGTATTTTTAGTCTATTGGTAAACAAATTTTTCAATGCAAATTTCAAAGTGACTTGCCCTATTAGAAGTAACAAATGTTCCAACAATTGGATACGTTGTTTCTGGACTAACAACTTTCCTTTGTGTTTGAGAGGGGCAACTCCCTCGTATGATAAGGTTTTTAGGGTTTCCATGTACTTTTAACCCAAAATTACAAAAAAGAAAAAAGAGAAAACTAAAGGAACATGAATAACATAAATCCCAATGATAGGCATATGAACACCCACTGATATTTCACAATGGATGAAAAATTACAACAAGGGGGTTACCACAAAATATGTTACCTTAGCATATTCAAACTAAGATACCAGGTCGTGACTATGTTTCATCAATTGTATATATTGTTTGAATAGACAACCAATGAATTATGCAATTACACAAAGGGATTACCAATGTAAAGTACAAGAAATCAGTAATAATAACTTAGAAACACATTTAGGACATACAAACTAAATGCACTCTTTATTACCTTTATGAAATTATATAATCTCAAAAACCCTTCTTGTATAAAGTGTAAACACAAGAGTCATACAAAAAAACCTCTCTAAAAATTTCTCCAAGGTTTCCCCCTATAGAAAAAGTCTCCTCTTCTTGTACAAATAGCCTTGTATTTATAGGCTTTCCCTAATAACTAACTAGTAACCACATGGTAACTATCTCAACTATCTTTTTGAGATACAATGGTTTTGAAAAAAATAAACCTTATTTGGTTATGTTTTACATCACTTTTTCAGAAATAAGATTCATTTCCTAACTTCTAGTTACAATAAGTGACATAGTCACTTCTACAAAAAAATAATTAGAAACTTATAACTGTCAAGTTATGAGTTATGTTGAGGTACTTCTTCTCTATTTGCTTCATCTTTAGTAATTTCTAAACATGTTCCTGACATTGAATATTGTCTAGTTTTTCCTCTTCATGACATAGCAAGAACTGACATAGGAATAAAATGTTCAAAATCAAATCTCCTTCATTAAAGTTTCATTAGCCTAGAACTCCACATATTGAATATCCAAACTGGGTGTTTTTGCAAACAAAAGCAATTCCCTTAAAACTATTGGACAACTTATTTCCCAATTTGCTATTTAGTAATTCATTTAATCCATTTGATATTTCATCATATTCAATGAAACCACTTTCAAGAGACAACTTGGTGCATTAACTTGGAAAATGCATTTTAGAAGACACTTTCACTCTAAGAAATATTAGATTGCAATCCTTTCAAGAAGAGATTGCAGTTCATATGTTATAAATGGGGATTTTTACTTGAGTGATTGACTCACAAAGATACACATTTGCATCTTAATTCCACATTTGTGCTATGAAAATTTGGCCCAGTTACATATATGTCTTGATCTTCAATAGACCGAACTTCCATTCATTAATGATTCTCTCATAATTTTGATGTAGATCAATATCCTCAACTTCTTGGAAATTGAGGAAATTTCATCTATCTTCATTACCATGTCAAACCACGTGTGAGAAGTAAAAGCTTCCAAAATAAGCTTAACTCCTTGGGAACCTCTGTTGATTGTTATACATTTATCAAAAGTATCTTTGATTGCATAAAAAATTATCCACCAATTGTCCTTTAGCTCTTTTCCTTTCAGTATCCTTTATAGCTTTGGTTTCAAGTTGACACGCACATGATTTAGATACTCACCATAGTGATATTGCATCCTTGTTTTTCACAAGGATTTGATGATGATCCATAGGCCACAGATATAGACCAAAAACTGAATACTTATCAGTGTACCGAAAGTAGTCGCCTTGATGAAAAGGGCCTAAAAGCAAAAGGCCCACTAGCAAATAGAGGAGGAGGATAAACGTAGACAGGTCTTTAAGTACATGCACTCAACTGCATTTAATGGTCATATTTTCCTACCAGGAAACTCAATTATCACTCTCTCTGCAAGCTTTGAATTGGAGGAAATTCCTTGTTCTTTTATGCTTTGATTGATATCCATACACTGCTCGAAAGTTCCCAATTTGACACTAGCATCAAGTTTCTTATTCCATTCTGGAACAATCTTAGATACTGTCTTCCCTCATTCATGAATATACCATCCTGTTATATCTTGCTCAACAGTATTTCCCCCATGGGTTTGATCAGGAGCTTCTAAAAATGTATGCCTTGAGATTGAAAAAAGTGTATTATTGTTCCATTGAATATTAAAATGAGATCCATAATTTATAGCATTTTGTGAATCCCAATAGGCCTTACAAAATAATTTATACATCCTAAGCACATCCGAGGAGCAAAAATATTTGTTCTCAAAGGCATCAACCCCAACATGACTGTTAAGTCATACATACAGTCTCTCACACACAATGAAAACCTCCTCGACCAGAACCTTGAAAGGGAACACACTGTGGACATCGATCTCATATCCCATTATTAAAACTCTCGTCGTCACTTTCACTACTTTCAGTGAATGCAGAACCCCCAAAACCAATCTTGCCACCAAATATCATAATTTTTTATTGGACAATTGCAAGTTTATCCAGCTTACTGCTTTCTTCTAATGACCACTTTTCACTTAATTTTTCATGTTGATCTCCATTAAATTAAAATGGTAATTAGAGTAGCCGTTTATTTCAGAGCCAAAAATGATTTATTTTCATTTTTAAGGACAACCTGTTCATTGATAAGCATCCCAGGAGAACTTAGATTTTGAAGTTTTACAATCCCCAAATCCACATTTCTATTATGTTGAAAAGGATGTCCAAACCCTCTTCAAATACCCGTACTTTGGAAAATGCATGAGATGCTGATAGAAAAGGGGTATTGAATTTGTTTTATATCTTCCAACTAAATTTCCATTACCTTGCATTAATTACTTGCGCCTGACAAAGGTCATAGATTTTGGCTTTAAAGAAAATTTATTTTATACATATCATGCATCGTCAGAAAACCATATTTCTGAGGCATATTGTCAAACAGTTTACATGCCTCCTTTGTTAGACGTTTTATATCTTCCAACTAAATTTCCATTACCTTGCATTAGTTACTTGCGCCTGGCAAAGGTCGTAGATTTTGGCTTTAAAAAAAATTCATTTTATACATATCATGCATCGTCAGGAAACCATATTTCTCTGAGGCATATTGTCAAACAGTTTACATGCCTCCTTTGTTAGAGGTTCTATGCTTCATTTATAATGAACTATGTAAGCAGCCGATGAAGCACTCACCCTATAGTAGAATTTGATTAATGAAGCTTGTATTTTATAAACTTATGAGCCTCATCCAAGCGCTTGGCATGATCAATGGAAGCATTCAATCCCTCAATGGATTTTTGAGGGCAGAGTTTCTATTTGTGTCTATGCTTATATTGCATGTGAATCAAGTTTCTAAAGCCTTTTCAACGAATCAATTTTGTGCATATCCTGGGATCATGGCGACTGCAACTGAGATTTCAATCACTCTTTGATGGATATTCATGCGCTATTCCAAAGTTCATGTGCCCATGGTGCTCCAAGAAACCATGCTTCTTGGAGATTTTCTTTCAAACAATTCACACCTTCCTATAATTCCTACGTTTTGCATGCATGTCTACAGGTGAAGATTATTATAGAATTTGGCTTACAGTTGCAAAAGTGCATTTGCTTAGAAGTTTCTAATACTGTATAACAGATCTATTCTGTGCATAACCTTCAATCACGACATTCCATGAGATGACTTCTATTCAGGGCATTCTTTCAAACATTTCATAATATCCTACAACAGAATGATGCCTTTCTTCTTTCTTTATTAACCTAGCAAAAACTCGATGGTTACTATAGGTGGCCAAATCATGTGCCATGGTGGAATCATCATTACAAGTCACCCCATGGTGCTTAGGTTCAACAAAATCAGCCCAAAAATCTCTTCAAATAAAAAGAAGATGTGGATAACAATGTGGGTAGGTCATTATTAGAAGAGGGCATGCCCTAAATCATGGACAATAGAGAATTATCATGTAGGAGTGGAGATAAAATGATAAAAGTAGATTGTGAGGAAAAGTGGTGCCAACCATTTGAAGTAATGAGTCATTGGGAAAAATGAGGAAGAACAAAAGAACCACAAGAAAAGGGTGACTATATTTTTAGACAAACCCTATTCCATTTCCTATTCACCTAATAATCTAGGTATTTTTTCTCAATATGATTGTATCTTTTGATGGTAGATTTTTATTTTAATGTAATTGATTTTGTGGTTGTTTTTCATCTAGCTTATGAATGTTGTTTGAAGATTGTTTAGGTTGCTAGATGAAGTTGTCTTTTACTAGACCCTCTTATCAAGATTGTACTAGCATGAAGCTCAATCTGTAAGGCCCCGCCTTTTTATTCAATAGTTTTGCAAAAGTTTTTATTTGGTGGTCATATTTGGTTGTGCATACAACCATAAATTCATGGTACAAAGAGTATAGCTATGTGTGTCTTACTCCCTAGTTTTGACTAGCAATATTGTCATATTACATTATAAATGAATTGTTAAAGGATCGAGTTGTGATTTGACTTGATGATACTTTCAATTGTTCAATACTAAGAGGGAATTATTTAGACTATTAATGGAATTGCTTTTGTATAACAATGCTGGTTAGCGAAATGATCCACCTTTGACGTATTTGGTGATTAGCTAGTAGTGCTAGTTATTTTGGTTTTATGAAGAAGCTAATGAATTCTAGTTCCTATGAATACAAATGCATGGCACCCTAGTCGGTGGATTAAAACAAGAAATTTTTCATTTATACTTTTTCATATATCCTCTTAAGGGTCGACATGCATCTTTATAAGTTGCTTTTCTAGATTATGCTTACTATTGTAAATGATATGTTGTGTGTGTATACTAATGAATATGGGTGAGTGTGTAGGAGAATTTCAATATGATACAAATGCATATTGCTTAACCTTGCGACATTGTCGTGCAAGTGTGTCAGGAAAGTGTTTTTCTTACCTTGTTATATTTTATTATTGCAAAGTTATAGATGTTAGTAATAGAAACAAAGTGCTATTTTCAATAAGTTGTAATCTATATTATAGATTAGGATTTACTAATTGAATAATGTTTGAGGAATCCAATAGATTTATTAATAATTTATTTGTTTGGTTAGCCTTTCACATAACTTGTAATATAAAATAGATTTATGAATTGTGTAATTAGAAGACAAAATAATTAAGATCCAATATTTACTCTTAACTTGAGTTATTTTGTTATATTTGGAAAATAAATGAAATTCTTATAATTCAACATCAAATAATAATATGATTAGATAAATGCAACTATTTGTTATAAATCAAAGATTAACAATAAATTAAAATAAATTTGACAACTAAATAAGAGGTAAAGGGTTTAGTTTTAGGATCAATGGTGGTTAAGAGATGTCACTTCTATTCTTAATATGTTTTTGTATTGTGCTAAAAATTGTTTAGCTAAATTTGACAAATAATTCGGCAATGAAATTAAATTTACAAATAAAATAAATATAGATAAATTAATTTTGGGTTGACAATGGTATGCAAACCAACAAGTTGAAACCAATTCATTGCATTCTTGCAACATATATATTTTATGTTCTAAAAAAAACATACAAAATATAAATTTAGTGTTGTGAGAAGTAGTTTTTATCATTTTAAAATGTAAACTATGATTGGTAATGCACGAAGAAGTACATTATTAGCAATATATATTTTTTAATAAAAGTGAGATGTCACTTGTAGGAAAATATATTAATAATAGAAAACATAATAAAATACATAGTATCATAGTTGTGAGAGAGCCAAGACCTTGAGAAGGAGATAACCATTTAGAACCATAAAATTGAATATTTCACGTAATTTGAAATAGGAGAGTTACATGGTGTTAGGAAAATGATGTTCTATTACTTTAGATGTAGTTGAGATGGTGGTGGACATAATATGGAGAGTATGAAATAATGTAATGGTTTTAAAATTAATTATCTCCTCCTTCCCCATGAGCTATAGGTTTTCAGTTAAAACCAAGACAATATGATTTTTTAGATTAAAACCATTTGGTGGGTGAGGCCCATGTGTTAGCAAGTTATAAAATTTATGACATATGTAGCTTATCAAGTGAGATATTTATAAATGAAATATATTGTATTTATTGACACATTACTTATTAAAATATGTGGCATCATGTAAATTATTTAAAAAGGAGTTCGATAAATGGGATTTTGGCATAAATATTTTAATGATATATTCATGATATGAGAAAATTAAAATATTGGTCAACATGGGAGTATGTGAAAAGGAAGAGTGCTAAAAGCAAAGGAATTTCTTATCGATTTATGTTTGTAGGTTGTGGGTATCTATAATTATCAATGCAACATGTTGTCTTCCCATTTATCAGAATATTTGAAAATGTATCTAAAACTATATAATTAGCTTGTCAAACCTTTTTGTGCTTGAACATTATCTGTTGGAATTTTTTATCAATATTTACACTTTATTTCCCATTTTGCAAGCCTGTAAACTTCTACAAGTGGCATTCCTTAAGACCACGTGTCTGGGAGGCATTTTGTCAAACAGATCATGTGCCCTTTGCATGCTTCCCCATTTTGCATGCATATCTACAACATCTGACAAATATCTCCTGGGGGATATATACTTTGGTCGATGAACATACCCTATTTTTGGGGAACCTCCCGTTTTGGCGCAGGTAGAGTGGATGTTGGCAAGGGTTGTGGAATCAACAGGCAGTCGTAACTGTAGCATTTGATAGAGATGACGCTCCTCCAAACTCTTCCTCCTTGACTTATAGATCGTGCAGGTACAGGTGTTGGGAGTGAGGATATCACGACGCGTTGGAATACAAGAGGTGATTGAGTGTGTAAGAGGTGCGTTAAGCCAACCCCAAGTTAGTAGGACTCTCTACTACTAACAATAGTAAATCTTTTCTACCTTTGCTTCTAACTAGTGTGATAATTTACTATAGCTGTAAGTAGTGAATTAAGTTGTTATTGTCTTTCAAGTAAACAAAAAAAATTATTTGCAAAATTAGTAAAGATGTTGCAGATTTTATAGGTTGTTTAGTGTGTAATAATGTGGGCATTACACAATCAATCTAGATAAAAAAAATAAGTGAAAATAGTTGGGAATGATAAGCTATATAATTTAAATGCGAATTTAGGAAATTAAATTTAATGGTTAAGATACTTGGCTCTAGGAATGTTCACTATTGAAGAATAAATCTAATGTCACACTAAAATTTACTTACCTTAATATTGATAATGAATGCTCTTTTTTTGTACTTCACTTTAGAACTATAATAGTTTATAAATTTGATGTTTGTTGAATTTGCATTGTGCAATATCAATCCCACCCATCACAAAAATGATATGACACATGAAAGTAATCTATAAACCTACCAAAGTGATCTTGTGTACTACAGACTTCTACAACTAAACTTGCTATGATTTCTTCTTTTCTTTGATTGTCAAGGATTAACAATAGTTAAAAATACCTTGGTGAATTGCTTGATTGAAACGATTAAGTTCTCCTAGGTCAGTTTCCTTGATTAGACCAAATTTATGGTTGTGAAAACAATCAGAGACAACATGTTTCAATTATGCAAATCTTTAAAAATAATTTGAAGCAAAATTAGGTTCCTTTTAGTGCTCTAAAGTGAAGTGTTCTAAGAATTATTCCCTTGTAATTGTGAATGATTACTTAATGAATGCTTAGTGATTAAATAATACACATTCAATACCCAAGATATGGAAATAATTCATACAAACATGTACCAAGTTGGCTTATAAAAACTAGTGGAATAGACAAGAGTCGATAAATTTTTAAATTTTATTTTTTTATAGAATAATTTAACATAATTATATATTTGATAAATAGTTTATTTTTATATAAAAGGTAGGCTCATTTTTATTTGTTATCCCTCTTCAATTACATTCATTTCCATATATTTGACTTTGTGTTAAATGTATCTATACATATTCTCATGCATTAGTTATTCATTAAACCTATCCTTGCATGCATACCTATATATTCCTTCTCCACCTTTATAATAAAACTTTCATATCCTAAAGCAATCATGTGGCCTATCCTTCCACTCATATATATGTTCCTTCCCACCTTTATATTTGAACTTTCATATTTTAAATAGATCATACGTCATTAAAGTTTTAATATAAAGATGGAGAAAGAATGCATATATATGGATGCAAGAATGGATATAATAAATAACTAATACATAAAAATATGTATAAATATAGATAACACAAAATTAAATATATAAAAATGAATATAAATGAAAGAGATAACAAATAAAAATGAACCCATCTTTATATAATTTAATATATAATTATATATAATTATTTTATTAAAATACACTAAAAATAAATAAAAATTGATATCAATATACAAATTTCACCATTATAATAAAAACATTTTAATAATTAGCCTGAACGGGTAGTAGAGTTGGCTTGGGCAGTGGATTTGCTCTCTATTGGTCTCAGGTTCGACTCCACTCCCGGGTTTAAGAGGTGGGACTACTTGCAGACATTGTTGGGCCGGGACTAGTCTTGCCCAGACTGCTCGACACCCCTGTTGTAACAAAAAAGAAAAGAAAAACTTTAATAATTTATTATTACAGCATTATAATAAAAACACTTCTCTACGTTACATGTGATTAAATAAAAGGATTTACTATTTGTCCCTCTTTTTAAGGGATATGTCATAGATATGTTGCTCATCATGGCCAAATTGTTCAAAGACAACACATAAAATAATGAGATGGAAAGTAGAGATATACTTTATGAGTTGGCATAAAATAAATATTGCCACAAAATCTCATACATAGTGACCATTTATGTTCTAAGAAAGCTACGTATGTATATGGACATAATTTAAGATAAACATATTATTCTAATTCAATATAGAAATACCATGGATGGACATAAAAGAGAACTTTTTAATTGGTAATTTTGATTTTGAAAGGTTGTTTTTTATAATAAAATAAAAAAATTGAGTAAATATGTATGTTGTTTGGAGGAGGATAAATTGGGTTTTATAAATAATTAATATAAGTTAATTTATTTTAATGTTGCTTAAAGTAAAATAATTAGTGTATTGATTTTGAATATTTGATCTTTTATAAATAAATTATTTAAAGTAAGTTAATTTATTTATTAAATTATGTTGTTTGAAGTGGGATAATGAAGAAATTAGATTTTAAATAGTTAATCTCTTATGAAAAAGTCACTAAAGACACTTCAGATCATGTTTGACACTTGGTGACTTTGATGAATTACTTAACTGAATGATGACTTCTAGTTTAGATATATACTTATTCATATTATTTAAAGAAATCATGAAAACAAAAAAAATTCATTATCCTTAAGTATATAAAATCAAGTTTAACACATCTATTAGTAATCTATTTCCAATTTATATTTTTTCAATATACTTTAATGATGTATAGAACAAAGTTACATGTCTCCTCTTAATATATTTATTATTATCATATAGTTTAGTTGAGTAGATAGGGTTGTTTGAGTGTCCTTTTTTAGTTAAGACATTATTCATAGAACTTCATGTGGTACTTTATAATTTATAAATACAAAATTTAATGCATATTTGTTAGGTTTTTTTATATACTATTTTTTTTGAATTTTTCAAAATATTTGAGAGGATTGATGAAGAGGACACCTTTCCAATTATATTATATTAATTAAATATTTAGATGATTACAAATCATTAATATAAAAGTCTCATCTATCCACATTTAAGATTGAATTCAAAAATTAGACAATATTAATTTAAGAAATAACTTTAAAATAATATAATATATCAAACATCATGTATTACATATATAATGATGTGGGGTATACAATAGAGTAAAATATTTTTATCTAATTTTTTTTTTTTCAATTAATTTATGTGGATGGATTTTTTTTAATTTTAGATTAAGAGATTTGTTCTCTATATATTAAATTAAAAATATTTTTTTATATTTGTTTAGTCATTAAAAATAATGATGATAATTATTAAAAAAATTATTGTTTGAAATATATATGATTTTAATTTTTTTTTTGTGTACTCACCCACTTAAAATCAAATTAGCAATCATGTTATGTCAAATCATTGTTTTGAGAACATCTCAAAACATCGTCTACCTTGAATCAGATCACACCTTACAATTCTTTTCTTTAGACTTGATTGCAAGCATGATCATGTCTCATGTTTGAAAAAATTAAATTGCTTGCAATCTAACACCAACAACCTTAAACATGATAGTTACTTATTAGCATGTACACCAAAAAGTTTAAAATTTGTATCCAATGCTTGTATTTAAAGGCATTAGAGTAGGTCATTTTAATCAAATAAATGGAGAGCATCTAATTAGGAGAAAATACTCACATATCTATTATTAATTGTTGGTTCAACTATTCACTTCTATGTCTACATCAACACCTACTACTTTTTGTTTATTCTATGTCTATATTTTTGGATTAGTATTGAGATGTAACTACTAACAAGGAATTGATCACTCTTCCCCACTATTATAGAAAGTACCAATGGTGCTTCTTAACGCTATAAAAAAAGTCATTAAAAAGATATACACTAGAAAAACCTCTTATGCATATACCAAAGGTCAAAATTCACATTGGTCAAGATAACACCCTACCAACAATAATTACCACCTATACCTGATTGTGTTTGAGGATCTTAGATTCTTAAATTCTAGTTGTGTCAAACCTTTGATATAAGATCCAAATTTACATATTAGTTTATATTTATTAGCTAAGTTCCATCTAAATAGTGGGATGTAGGAATGCTAGGTGACACATAAGATCTAAAAGAACCAAATTAGATGTTGTATTAGGTGGTTTCTCTTTTATTTCATGTGTAACCTCAACATAGAGAATGTTATGGTGAAGAAAAATAATTTCTTGATACTCAACATTTTATTTTCTATGGCTAACCTCATTAAGGGAATTGTGGGATAATGGGTATGCTCAATTTTATATTCCCTTTATCTATAAGTTCCTAAACTTTATGTTTGATTTTAATTCAACTATCTATATAATGCATATATGTATAATAAGAGGAGCACAAGTGCATAGCCTTGTATAGGACAAGCTTAGAATTATCAATTTGTTTGTCAACATGTAAAGTAATGAGATTGTGTTTAAAAATGTGTTTTAGTACCATATGTGGATGCTTCTCAATGTAGTTAGTTCTTACTTTCTTTGGGATATTAGATAATCTGAAATATATAACTTTGTTCCAAGTGAAAAAGGAACACACAATGGACTACAATCCTGCATGTTAAATCTCTGTAAAATTGAATTGACGTACTTACTTTGGTCAAGCCACAACTTTCTATTCACTCTATCTCTTCTAATTTTCATCCCAAGAATGTGTCTAGCTACACCAAGATCTTTCATTTCAAATTTAGCTGCAAGCTAAGACTTTAGTTCTAAAATCATGCATTTCCCTTTACCAATAAATAACATATCATCAACATATAATGCAATAAATAGGAAATAATCACCATCAGTTTTATAATAAACACAATGATTTGATTTATAATGCTCAAATCCCAAACTCAACACATATGTATCAAATTTTAGGTATCATATCCTAGGACTTTGTTTTAGGCCATATACATATTTCTTCAATTTGTAAACCAAATTACCTTTACCTTTCACCACGTAGTGCTATGGTTGTGTCATATAAATATCCTCCTCCAAGTCACCATGAAGGAAAGTAGTTTTCATATCCATTTTCTCAACCTCTAAATCATAAACAATAACAATAGAATGAAAAAATATAATGGATATCATTTTTGAAATAGGAGAAAGTATCTCACCACAATCAACACCCTCAACTCGAGAGTAACCTTTCACAACCAACCTTTCTTTGTACTTCTCAATACCTCCATCTAAACCAATATTTTTCTTGAACACCCATTTGCAACCAACGGGTTTCATCCTTGAGGCAATGGTACAAGTTCTCATGTATCATTCATTTTTAAAGTTATCATTTCTTCATCCATAACAATCTTCTGATATTTTGCATCATTCATACCTAATGCCTCTTCTACAAATCTAGGTTCATCCATGTTAGTATTCAAAAATACATCTCCAATCATCAAGTGAATACCTTTTAGGTGGTTTTCTATGCCTTGTAGACCTATGAACAAGCTAAGTCAGAGGTTCTTCCTTCTCTTCTGAAGATTTAGAGCTAGATGAGCTCTCCTCAACTTCTTATCTATCTAGGGGCCTTGATTCAGATTTTTTAAGTATAGAGAGGAGTTGAATCACATCTTCTTGTTTAGTTTTTTTTGGTTGCAATGTAGCAAAAGAAGGCTTAGTTTCTCTAAAAATAACACTTCTACTATATATTGCCTTCTATGCAACAAGATCACAAAGCTTGCATCCTTTCACACCATAACTATATCGAATGAAGATACATTTCTTAGCCTTGTTCTCCAACTTTTTTCACTTCTCCTTTGGCACATGTGCATTACAAAAAAAACTCTGAGATGTCTTAATGAAGGCTTGTGACCTGACCATGCCTCTATAGGAATCTTATGAACAAGAGTTGATATAGGATACCTATTAATCAGGTAACAAGCAGCGACAACATTTTCAACCCAAAACCTTTGTTCTAGACCAACACCATTAAACATACTCCTAGCCTTCTCCATCAGTGTCATGTCATTCTTTTTGTAACTCCATTTTTTGTGGAGAATATAGAGTTATCTTTTTTATATGAATGCCACAATCTTTACAGAACATATCACAATCATTAGAGATAAATTCACCATTATCAATCCTCAAAAATTTTATTTTCTTTCCAATTTGCAACTCAACCATTGCTTTAAATTCTTTAAATCGACTAAAAAATTCAAATTTACTCTAAAAAATATACCCATGTCCTACTAAAATCATCAATAAATAAAGCATAATATGTGGATTTTCCAATTGAAGGAACATCTATAGTACCAAACACATTAGAATGAATAAGATCCAATACACCACAACATTTAAGATAGCTCAAGTAAAAATGAATGTGATTTTATTTTCCATAAATGAAATGCTCATAGAAATCAAATTCAAGATCACAATTAGACAACCCTTCAACAAGGTTTTTATTTTTCAAGGTCCTTAGACCCTTTTCTCCAATGTGGCCAAGTCTCTGGTGTCATAACATAGTTTTCTCTACAAGTAACTTTGATTTAGAAGAAAGAACACCCTTGGGTACCCAAAAGCCATGACCATCCACTGAAAATGAAACCCTCACCTCCTCCAACAAAGTAGCTACATAATTGTTTTTCAGATAATTATTATTGCACTCAACAGTGTATGCATCAAGCTTATACAATGTGCCATATCTAAAACCTTTAGTAATCATCGATTCACCATAGCACCTCTAATCATCTTACATCTTGCAATAAAAAAAAATACTTGCACATCCACATCTATTAGGTCGAGTAGGTGGATATCAGTGATGCTCCTAGTGATCGAGCTTAGCGAGAAACCACAACACTAGACGTGAAGTTTTATTTTATAAAATTCAATTTTAGGTCATCCTAGAAATTAGAAGAAGCTATCACAATAAGAAGAATTATTAAGAAAAAATTGGTGGATCAAAGGAAAAATATAATGAAGGGGTGTGTATATGCCTCCTCCTATTTTTTCCCCCAACTAGGTGGGTTGAAAATAGGAAGAATGGAAGGCCCACATCTATCAAGAAAAATGGGCCAAAAATGACCTATATATCCCTAGGAGGGCCCACAGAAGGGTCATTTTCACTATTCACCACGAGTGAATTGTTGACTTTTGTGAGAGAAAAGCCAACAAAATGCCTCACTGACAAGATTATATGGACCCCAAGATCGAGTAGCTTCATAAGGTCATAGCCAAAGGCAATGAGGTCAATGAGGTACAAGGAATCTAACCCTAGCTTTTCATTTTGATGCATTTTTTTGAGTTTTTCCAATTCGAGAGCAACGTAGGCATCTAGTCGGTGTGGAGATGTCTGGCTAGCGCATTGTCATCCTGACGGTGCATTGATGATCTTTGATTCTGCTAGTGTCTTCCATGCATGCTGTCATCTAGGCAGCATTCATGGTGATAGGCCTCGAATGCCAACATGTTGCGCAAAATTCTATGCGGTGCGCCTCCGTCCTAGAGGCCAACTTAGGAAATGCTTTTATTTAGAAGTTAGAATTTCATGATTTACATTGATCTTATGTGCATCTTATTTCCTTTACAAGATAGGTTAGAGATGCGAGAGCATGGAGGTGGTAACATGCTAACTACACTTCAAGATCAGGCTACATAGATGCATCTTGATGATTAGAGCCATCTTCGACATGTGGGCTTGTGGTGGGCCTACACCCTTCTAGAGATGTTTATCACATGTTGATGCTCATGACACTCATGGAGCATTGGGATGCATCTACCTCATCCTTCCACTTGCCCATAGGAGAGATGAAAATCACACTCGAGGATGTGTATCAGATCACCAACTTGCCCATTTGTGGACGACGGGTGGCTTGTGATACACGATCAACTCGAGAGGCCTTGGAGGGCCAGGATTATTGTACTAGGTGTACAGAGCTTGATGATACCACCAGAGAAATCTACATATGGTGGTTCAAACAAGGATGAGTGGAAAACCCCTTCATTCAGAGGGTGATGGTAGTCATATTCACCCTTCAAGTCACTATGGATGGGTGAGGTTCTCACCTGCACAGGGGCCTCGTCCACTTTATTTGTGAGAGGGAGTAGTAGATCATTTTTTCTTGGGGTCATGTCATGCTCACCCAGTTATACCATGAGCTAGGGCAATATGTACATTTTGAGTTTTCCAACCTCACAACCTGTACGCTCATATAGGTGTGGGATTTTATGCATATTACGGCTACTCGACCAATTGGGTTTCCCCAAGGCATGGCCCCTCGTACCCCGATGGTACATGTGTACCCATTGGTATATGATTGGAGGTATGGAGATTTTCATTTTTGGTGGCTTCAAATGGATTCTTTGTGGTTGCATCAAGTGAGATGATGACCATATAGAGGCATGCAATGCCCATAAACAAGCGACAACTGCGACATATGTAGCACGATTGTCTCCTAGTGGAGCGCATCAATGATATTATTTTGTACAATATTATTTTGGTGTATAGACACATACAAATATATAGTCACCACATTTTGATACAATGGTGTGATACATGTACATGATATATATATATATATATATGAGATTTTTGGTGTGACATCATGGTTTTCTTTATATATATGCTTTTACTTTCATGTATGATTATATGATGGATGTTATGTTTATGGATGTATGCTTAGATTAGATGCTATCATGATTTAATAAACACACATAGATTATGTTGATTAAATGCAATGATGATCTTATTGTCTAACTAAAAGACTTAACCAAATGCAATGCACGGATACACAATATAATAAAATACATGTATAGATAATTTCTAATTAAATAAATTAATCATGTACACATGTTCTTGTCATAACACAAAATGTAGGGATAATGTGTTAATGAAGGAATGACACAACATAACGAACTACAATCTGTGAGGGATGAGCATCATGTATATGCCACATAGACACTATGCATAATATCGAAGAAGATGCATCACATTGACAGGTTATTTTAAAGGTGTTCCATCCATAGATGATATTCCATAGGCATCAAAACCATACACATAGATGATAATGTAAGGGCCTAATCAGTTTGGGCTAAAGTTCCCCTTTTGGCTAGGTGGTGCTTTTATTTTTCTCTGATTCTCATAGAGAACCAAATCACCCACCTTAAAAGTTCTAGGAAGAAAACCTTGATTATAATGTTTAGTGATTGATCATTGATAATCCTAGAGATGATCGAGGGCCTGCAATCGATGCTCATTGAGCAACTCATTTAAGGAAAACTCACAAAGATGGAATTTCCAACTCTAAAGGCATGATAGCCTTAACACCATACATGAGGTTATATGGAGCCATGCCAATATTCATATGAACACTCATGTGATAGGCCCACAAGGTATATGTTAATTGAGTATGCCAATCTTTATCGTGCTTATTTACTATTTTTCGGAGAATCAACTCAAGAGTTTTATTAGATGCTTTGGCTTGGCCATTAGATTGAGGATAGTATGGTGTAGAAAAATGATGCTGAATATGAAAATTTTCCAGGAATTTCTTCACCTCTTTGTTCTTAAATGAAGTACCATTGTCAGAAACAAGGGTAGAAGGAAATCCGAAACGAGAAATGATGTTACTTAGAAGAAAGTTATAAATTACTTCAGTGTTCATAGATTGAAGTGGAATAACCGTGACCCATTTCGTAAAGTAATTAGTAGCGGTAATGATGAATTTATGTCCATTAGGAAGTGATATATTACCGATAATATCCAACCCCCATTTTGTGAATGGCCAAGGAGAGGTTTGATTTTGAAGTTCTTAAGTAGGAGCAAGAATAAGATTGCTATGTTGTCGACACTATGGGTCCACTTCTTGACAAAGGCAAAGGATTCTTGCTCAATTATTTTCCAAAACTATCCCATGTGAATCAATCTGTGCACTAGGGATTTACCACCAAAATGTCCACCCCTAGTGCTTGAATGTACTTCTTGAAGGGCAAGGGGTATTTCCACTTTGGTGAGGCACCGAAGAAGAAGACCATTATAATATTATTGATAAAGAACATTAGATAATATAATGTATCAGATCAAAATATTTTTGTATTTGAGTGCGAACATTTTTCGTCACATCATCAAGAAAATTTCTAGTCTTTAGATAATTATAAATGTGAGAGTACCACTTCTTTGAGTCTACGTGAGCACACACTAGAGCATCATATTCAAGTTGATCTGAGACAATAGGAGAATAGAGAATATAAACCACAAAGTGGTATTCTTCTATGCCATTGTCTAGAGACACAAGGGAGCCTACCTCTATAAGGAAGCTAAGGTAGCGGAACAACTTCCTACACTAATCTTGAGAGGAGAATAGTGTGAAAATTTTATAGATCTTTAATAGTTATAGAAATAAACATAAGTATCATGCATACCACAACACAGTGATTTATGTGGGGAAAACCCTTTCAAGAGAAAAACCCCACACTCCAAAATCCACCCAATATACTAGCACTTGCACTTGTAGGAGGATCAAGGGAAACGCCAATAGGAAATTAAAGAAAAATCGTAAATGAATTGTAACAAAATATAATTTGTTGTATAAGAAAATATATGTTTACACAATGCAATCTCTTTGAACAATTTGTATTGAGTTTGCAATAGTAAAAGTTATATAAGTGTATCTATTAGTCTTTTTTGAAGCTCCTATTTTCAAATTGAAACACAATGTTGATTAGAGAGCTTTGAACAAATTACTATCAAGTGTACATAAATCAAAGTAAAATAAGAACTTTGCAATGTCTTTTTTAAGGTCTTATTTTGACGCCCTGGAATCTCTATGCAATGAAACATGATATTGTTAGATGAGAAATTTGTAAATTGAAAGATACAATATGTAAAAGAAATTAAAGAAACTGCAAACAGATTTAAAATTTTGATAATGAAATCATTATTTTTTTAACTTGAACTCATCAATTTTAGAATCCATGAAACTTGAATTGAACATTAAGATTGACCAAACACACAACAAAGAAAATAAAAACAACTTCTATAAACCAACATAAAATCCAAAAAAAACATAAAAATTAAAAATTCATTGCCAACAATTCACCAAGGAAAATTTTTCGTCATGAATTTTCCATGGCGGTGAATTTTCCTTCGATGAATTGCTGACAATGAATTGTAAAATTCATGGCCAAAATGAAAATGACGCTACCAACTTGGAATTCTCTGGGATGCGATGAGAGAGGAAGAGGCTTAGACTCCATGCTACAGACTGCCCTAATACAATTTTGGTGCAAAGTAAAGAGTGAGAGCAGTTGTAGATTGCAAAGCTCTTATATAGGCAGTTCTCTACATGATCTTCATGTTGCATTGGAAAAATCTGGACAAGCAGATAATTGAGTGTTTATAAATTAAAAAATCTCTTAAAAAATCATTCAAAAGGATAAATTAAAGTTGTAGTTAAATTTGACAGAGAACAAACCAAAATACCAAAAGTTCTAATAACTAGGTACTGTAAGGTAAGGATTCATTCCAAAGAGCTAGGATGAAAATAGAGGGAGAGAAGGGCAATCTACTAGCTAATTTTTTTAAAATTTAATTTATAATAAAATAGTGATTATAATAAAAAATAATTAATAAACTCTTTAATAATTAAATTACCATATTAAAAAGACAATTGGTTGTGTTTCACTTCTGTTTATTATCATTTGCTATTTATTAATTTATTAATTTTTTCAATTTTCCAAAAACAAATATTTATTATATTATAATTTTATTAAAAACTAATTTAAAAATAAATCTTTAAAAAAGATATCTCTGACTTATTATATAGAAATTATGTTAAATATATATAAACAACAGAAGCCTAAAATGCAATCTGGTAAGTAGGAGCATTTTTCTGTTTAAAGGGAATACAGTGCAGCAGTAGGATACAAAAATGATTGCAGTGCTCTTAGGAAATATTGTAACTTTTACACTATTATTTTGTTCCCTGGCAAAAATGTTTTACTTTTTTTCAATTGTTGTTATTGTCATTTTTCCAAATATCCCCCAACTTATCTGTAACTTTATTATCAGCATTAAAAAATTTAACTCTAATATATATGGGCATAACAATTTTGAATTAACACTTGGCTTCACTTGCCATTTGAATTATGTCCTCAACTATGATTTAATTTGAGTACCCTTCTAAAGTTAGACACAGGCAATTTATGTTATCCCTTAAATCCAAATTAGTCGATCTAACAAGAAAATGAGTGTTCAAAAATATAAAGAGAACTGATACATTTACTTATTGAATCTTTGTTTGAAAGGAAACGTAAGAGAGAAGGTAATAATAAACCTCACGCTAGCGGAAGGATTAATGCTCAAAAAAATTATTACCACTAATCAATCACCTGCCCTAATATTTTAGGGTGACTTTTTTCCCTTTGCCCTAACTCATCGCTATGGAAGTAGGCTCAAGAACGACACACAAAAACAAGGTATGGAATGTGTGGGGCGTAGCCAAGGAAAATCCCCCCTTCCTGCACATTTTCTGCCATTTTCAGCAGTAGATTGTCTCTCCCTTTAGCTATTGTGTGGAGGTAGGGTTAGACAAAGGGCGTGTGAGGAAGAGAAGGGGGGCCGACCAAGATGTGGCAACCTGGCTTGAAGCGTGGATGCTGAAACATTTTCCAAGACCACATGCACTTGGAAATTCCATTACAAAGTAAATTGTTACTCAACTTGCAAGCAATTAAAAAATGGAAATTTTGAAATACCATTGCTTGTATCTTGATCGGTTCCAGTTTTCCTTAACTAATAGTTGAGATAATTCAAAGTAATAAAAGAAACGTTAAAACCAACACCAGCTTTATAAAAATTGAAGATTACCTACTGAATGCACAGAGTGTACAAAAACTGCAAGGAACAGAAGCAAAAAGGTCAGCCGAACAACAATGGAGGCGGTTGTTGCTATAAAAGTTCTACTGAGCCCAAAACACAACATACTGAACTCTTATCTATTTCAGAAGAGAACAATGCATATTTTGAACAATGATAATTCAAGGGCATACTATAACGTATAAATTCAGCGCCCTAAAAAAAATGGAAGATATAAACACCTCTAGACTTTTGGCCTTCTGTAGCTACAACTCCTCATCTCCTTTGCTCATTTTTGCAATGACTCATGACACAGAATTCCTATGCTCTTCACCCATTATCCTTGCTTTGCTTCACTTTCCCAGTTGCAACCGCAACATGTTTCCTTTGCTCATTTATGTTCATATACATTGTAGGGGCAAAGACATTACAGGCGGTGATAGGTGGTGATAGTTGTTAGTGAGTATTGCATTAAAAGCATATAAAATATCTTAAAAGAAATCAAACCAAATCTTCTACATTTATTTAGTTACAGAACACAAGTGTACAAGATTGATCTAGAGCAGACTGACTGCATTTACTCACTCCATCAATGCAACCAACCTCAAGCAAATTATTTAGCAACAAGCTATTTCTGATGTGAGAGAGGGGTTTACGGGTAAAACCCATGGGCTATCAAATGGTATGCCATGTGTGAGATAGGTATCCCAATGGCTTGTGGACTGGAAAGTCCACAATAAAATCCTATTGGCTAAATTATTTAGAAATCACAAATATTACAATATACTCGTAGAGCAATCTTCTCATAGGAGTATCACCAACCAGAGATCCAAAGGTAACATAGCCTCTATCAGACTCTCAGAATACATCACAATTCACAACCATTATACAATACCCTCATAAAATAGGGTTTCCTTCTAAGGGAAGACAAGCCAATAAAAATATGATTATTAGATATGAGACAAAATGATGAACGGTCCAAATTTACAATAATAAAGTGTACATAAAAATTTGGCTTCTAAGGGCGCTACCCCCAAGCCCTTGTTGGGGCATGCTACACCCTAGGACCCCTAGTTGGGGGGATGATCCACCTAGACCCCTTGCAGGGGGGGAACCCTCTACACCCCCCCTCATTGTCTTATGCATAGTACCTTATGTATCAACAATAACTTATGTAATTGCAAGGTTGAGACACATCTTCCCAACAAATCTCTCATTTGTCGAACACCTTACAAGGACAATGGAAGGGTGTCATCATCATATGTTAATTGCTAGGGCCGAAAGGGCCATAATCTTTGAACACCATTTGAATTTATTTGTACTCACAGGCTTAGTTAAAGAATTAGAAACATTCATCAAAGATTAGGAACATCATATTTCATATTAGATAAATAGATTCTCCAAAGTACTCTTGTTTATGCAAGCAATACGAGAATTTTCGTTTATGGTGATAAGAAGGTAAATGGGAGTAGACATCTAAGAACTTTTCCAATGTTTCCTTTGAGGAGAAAAAATATAGAGGGACTTCATTATAATCTACCTTACTCTCAATCGGTTTAGGATGAACTAAACTGAGAGGTTCGATGAAAATCACGTTGACACTCTACCATGGTTTCCACATTGACTTTTCATGAGAGCAAACAAGCGCAAAGTTATGCTTGTGAGGTATACATTCTATAGGGACCTGGATGCCTTCTTCATTATTCCCACAACCCTTAGATTCATAACCATATTTAGAAACAAGCTTATATCCAAGGTCGTAATGCATCTAAGAAGGAGGAGGATCCACATAGAGAGAATCATTCCACCAATGGGTATCATAGGACTCCATGAGATCACAATCATTCTTCTTGATGGGACTAGAAACATTAGCCTCTTGAATAGAAACATGGTTATCTTCATTAGTAGGGGTACAATCATTATCCTTAACAAGACCTTGATTATTTTCCTCAATGGGAGGAGAACCAACCTTTTTGATAGAGGCATAAGAAACTATTGGAAGATCAAGGTGGATAGGCTCAAGTTTGTATTCTCTAATGAAGAAATCAAAAAATTCCAAGGACCCCCAATCATCATTGAGCCATGCATTTGATTCAGAAGAATATGTAGAAGGGGTAGACTTAGGATTCTTCACTTCGAGAAGATCTTCTTTAGGGACATCCATCTCAAGAGCAACCTTTGAAATAGGTACTGCTGAAGAGGACATCAACGTCCGAATATAATGATGGAATGCAATTTTTAAGAGTGGAAGAAATCGAGGCACGACCAACAGGTGTCATCTCATAAAGGTGTATAGCATCAGGTTCAGCCTTGATCGTAATGACCTCATTATTAGCAACAAATTTTATACAACAATGCAAAGTAGAGGTTACAACCCCCAAAGCATGAATCAAATGTCTTCCCAAGAGAATATTGAAAGGTAAAGGACTAGACATAACATAAACTAAGGTGGATACGATAATGGGTCCCAACCTCAAAGGCAAGATTATTGTGCCTAGAGCTTGACGACAAGTGTTATCGAATCCATAAATGTACAAAGAAGAAGTAGCTAAAGAAGATGAATCAATCTTAATCTTGGGCAATAGATCAATACTAGATACATTGAGAGCGGAACCGGTGTCAATGAAAGCACATGTAATACCAATGTTATTAATATTGACTATAATCATGAGAGGGTCTACTTGCTTTTGTACTTTAAGAGGCGGTAGTTCCTACAAATAGAACGTAATATTTGGTAAATCCACACAAATATGAGCCATCAACGTATTCACATTTGTCGACCTAGCAGAAGAAGGCAAGAGGATCTTTTACAAAGCTTCCTGGAGCATACCTTGATAAACCAGAGCATACTGAAGCAAATCCCATAATGAGATCTTGATCGAAGTAACATAAAGTTGCTCGACAAAATCTTAATCACCAGGTGCTTTAACTATAGGTTTAGGTGTTGGACAAAGATTTAGTCAAGAGAAGGTGGTAAAGAAGTAAGAATAGATGTAGGTTGATTCAATTTTTTTATTCCTTCTAGTGTTATATATGTCCCACATCATTATAAGGAGTTGTAGCTTTCAATAATCTCGTGTAAAGGTTCGACGAGTCATTAGATATTGGAACCCCACAAATAGAATGAATCCTCTTAGGAGACGGGCTAGCTAGAGTCACATAAATGATGGATCTCTTAGGCCTTTGAGGAGCTATGAAGACTATCACTACATTTACAGACTCTTTGACTTGTGAAGATGAAGCAGATGGTTGCAATGAAGAAGTTTTCTTGGGATATCTACAGATAGGAGAATATGTCTCTAAGAAATCATCCAGGGCATCGTCTAGCATATTGAAATCTTCCTTAGAAAAATAATTATCAAAAGCATTGAAACACTGCAGAAAAACATTCAACATGATTTATTTCACATCTGGTTCACCAAAATGTGAAGGAGGGCATTCACTAGTCCCTAGGTCCCAAGAAAAATAGGGTCTAAAGGTAGCGAATTTCCCTTCGTCACCTCAATGATATAGACTCAAGTGACAGAGGTTCAAGATGAAAGAGATTGAAAAAATGTTCTTAAAATGGAGTTTTTGATATGTTCACAGATGAAGGACTTCGGGAATTGAAAGAGTAGATTGCAGAGATTTCTAGGGCAATAGGATAAGCTCTCAGCCAAATGGCGTCAGTGCACAAGTAGGACAACAACATGATGCATTGTCGTCTCAGGGATGCTTTGGCATCTTGTACAGACAAAGAGTTAAACCCTTGCACATAACTCAAAGAATCTAATACCTATTTGAAATCCAAGGTATGGTTATTCTACTAATTTAATAGAAATCAAGAATGAAAGGAAATGACAAGGAAGATAAGATGGTAACTCATAGAAGGTCCTGTGTTACGAAACCTCCCTTGAATCTTCACACGAACAACCTACACACAAGGTGAATGAGGGAAAATGTTGGGGCTGTTTTGGGGCTTGCCTCAGTCAAAACTCCATTTTGGTGTTTCCACCTTCACGGATAGCCAAATAGATAGAGAATAGAAAAGACACAAAGTAAAGTAGACATAATGAGTGTTGAAAGAAAACCCCACAATGGAGGAGAGCCCATATCATGAAATAGATAGCCAAGTGATACAAGCAATCCTTGCTATGGAGGAGAACCTGTATCATGAAATATAGACACAATGAAATATGTTAACAAATATACAAGATAGCAAGAGAGTGTTACCAACAGTCTGTCGCTCCCTCTTGGATTGGTAGATATGGCATTGAGTGCTTGCAAGAGAGCCTTGGTTGTTGATGAGATGTTAATTTGGAAGAGATTCACTATAGAAATGAGATGAAGAGAAGAAAGAAGTGTGAGAGCAATTTGAAGTGAGAGAGAGTGAGACTCCATGCAAATGAGAGTGAAAAGGAAGGTTATGTGAAGTTGCATGGGCGGGAAGAGTCGTTACACTCAAAATTCTGCCACGACAACATGTGTCATGGGAAAAGGTTCCCAAGATTCCCTCATTTAAACTTGTAAAGTTTGGGGATGCTAGTGTGCCGCATGGATGTCTATACACCACTCAGGAGTCCAACTCATAACCTAGCAATAAATGAGGTGGCAGACTTTTGATTGTTCATCATTGTCTCTTATGGAGTTGGAATCATGAAATTTTGACTCATAAGGTCCTTGCCATAAATTCTGCTAGGTGCCATAAATATCTAGGGCCAAATGCGTAAATGTGAAATTGCCACAAGGTGCAATTTATGAGATTATAATTAAGAGCCATAAGCAGTCATTAGAAGATAAGTTCAAATGCAAAAAACATCATGTGTGGTACCTTCTATAACACATCCAAGAGATATATCAAGGAAGAGGGACACATCTCTATATATCCACATATATTTATTGCATAATGATAAAGTGTTAATAGAGATAGGAGAATATAATAGAGTAGAGAGAAGAGGAAGAAGCTACTCAAGCATATGTAATGTATATATTTATTCTTGTGGTAAAGACTATATAATATACAAAGGTTATATGAGATGAAAATATAAGTAGGCCTATCTTAGGGTGTCAATTAATATATATAATTATTTAAATTCTTATCTTATGTATATGTTGTTTATCACACCATTTCTAATCCATTTCTATTACACTACCCTAGTGTTAACTTTAGTGACATAAATAGTACAAACCTTAAGCTTGCATTTTATTATCAACAAGGCCTACTAAAATTAACTTACTAAGTTGATTAGAAGTTCTCTATGGTCCAAAAGGAGTAATAAAAAGGGATGCATCTATTGTCTTAGAAACATTATATTGAGCCCAAAGACTAGGGAGGATTTGGCATCACTAACCCAAACACTCAAGGAATATTTTTTATTTCTAGATGGATTACTTGGGCCATTCATGGAGAAACCCCACCAAAAAAATTAGCGAGACACAAGATGGCCACTATCACTACTCTTGGGTCCTGGAACTTTGATAACTGCACAGTAATATTCTCATGGATATCTATGTCAAATTACATGTCTTCATGCAATTCAATGACATATGGAAACCATGACAAGTAGTCTACCATCAAATCAAGTGTATTTATCACTCTTTGGGACATGGACTAAGATTTCCTACCTTCTTTGTGTGGTTGTAACATCGTATTCATATTATCAATAAGTAATCAACTCTCTACAAGCATCTTTGAGATAAAAAAATCTCTTCAAAAAATGAATTAAATCATTTAGATATCTCTAAGACCCACCTAACCTCTACTAGAAATATCCAAGACAACTTAAAGAGGAATTTAATAGCTCTTCAATTGATCTCCAACTATTTCACAAATTATTAGATGGGCGCAACTTTTCGTCTTAATTATGATGTCTACATTGTAATTTCCTTGAAAATTATTAATAGACAAATATGGCCAAACTGATTGTGTTCTTCTCAAGTTTGCCTGCTGTTACTTGTTTTCCACCCTCCTATATGATATCAAGCTTAACAAAAAAATGGATATGTTGCTTCTCTAACATAACTGTATCAAGCTTAGTGTTGCTATCTAAAAGTCCAACGTTAATTCCTAGTTTTGGTTAATTGCCTTAAAAAATTTCAAATATAAGCTCCCTATTGATAATTGTATTCAATTCCTTTATAAGCACCCCCTTCTTCATCCTTTTCATTTGAAGAAAAAATCCACTAATCACTTCTTTTAGCATGCCCCCACACTCATCACATTCAATCTACCATCTTTGTCATCATATCTATCCTCTTTAAAAATTTATCTTGAAAAGCTACTATGTTAAATACAACCCTCTCTAATAATTATGATTAAAATCTACCCACAAATCCTTATTTATTTGTTTTCAAAACTAAATACCATATTATATTTTATAATACAAATTACCCCTAATATCAATATTCTCTCACTTTGCTCTATCCTCTCTTTACAAAATTTGAATGGAACACTCAACTCACACAAAGTTAGCTAAGCTTTATCCACAATACCTACCCAAAAAAAAGATTGCCATTTAAATGAGTGAATATTTTCCTTAAAGAAGAAGTGTTGTGGAATCAATTCTTGTAAAAGCAAAAGATACTAAACTTATTGGTAAAGGAATATCTTAAACTATAATGTGTTTGGGCTTAATTTACGGGATTTGTATGAATTTCTTCCACCTTTTAGGGATGTGGTATTCATGTGTTCCCTACCACTCATTAAATTCAAGTGCAACTAAACTTCTTTCAAAATTATAAACAATGAATATGATGTATGTTCATGGGGAACAAACTTCCAAATTATTGCTAAGAAAAAAGTGTTTAAAAATCTATGCACAAAGAATCTGCGTTAAAAGTCCACACATACGATAAAGCTTAATTACATTGTTAAAACAATGACAAATAGATATGAGCATGACATTAGATGATGGATATATATAAATATACACTAAAGTATAGGTATAATTAGTATTTTATACTCAATACACAAAATTATTAGTATATAAATATAAAATTGTTTGTATTGAATTTGTTTATGTTGTTGTTGTTAGTTTTTGTCTTATCTACACTTTGGGTGTGATTCTATTCTTTTCACAATTCTCTTGAGTATTATATTGTTTATATAATAATATATTAAAAAATTGTTCTCCTTTCTAACAAATAAATTATGTATAGAAGATGGTAAGGTGTATTGTTTTAAAGAAGTTTTATTCAATAATAGGTGTGTTTTCTTGTTTGCATTAGAAACATGTTAATAAAATATGAATAAATATATAAATGTTAATTAAAATGATTTTCAATAATATTTAGGTGAAAGGAAAGACAAAGATTTGTTTCTAGTTATATGGAGAAAGGTTTGAATTCTTGAATTTATAAGGATGTATTTTAGTTAAGATTATTGTATTTCAATGATTAAGTTTCTTTGATCTAATTACAATAGTATTACTTTCCCATAAAATAGTATTATAATTTGTTCAATTGATATAACATGAAAGTACTCCCCAGATCAACCAACCCCAAGTTTAAATATTTGTAGAGGAGAAAAGTACATTTTCACCCTTTTTTCACTCATTTTACATTTATTTTGGCTTTTTAAAATGTGATATTTTGGAGATCAACTTAATATATTTTAGTGCATAAGTTAATAATACCCAACCAATTACTCTATATTTTGCAAGCTCAACCTTAGTAGTCTAGACCTAACAATATTTTAATCTATTTTCCCGTCATAATCTAAATTGCAAATGTAATTATATTGATAGAATTACACCCACTATCATGTCCATCTTATTTGAATTTAAATTTTACTCACAACAAGCCAACTTCCTCAAAAAATTGGTGGTTGCTTGTCAACTAGTGGTGAAAACATTTGGTTTTGACACCTAAGATGTCATACTTAAATAAAAGTATTAGGACATTAATCAATCATACTAGATAACATCCATTTGAGCAATCAAATATTTAAGAGCACCATTCAAGCATTAGAGATTTTTTTACATTAATTGATACTACATTAGGCATATTAGATTTTTTGTTTCTTGATATTTTCATACTCCTGTGAAAGACAAAAGAAATTGACTTGACTAAGGCATGAGGAAGTTTCAAACTTCAATCCTAACAAAATAGAATCTAGAAGGTGTTCATTATTACATTGTCTTAGTGTTAATTAATATATCATGGTAGGAGCATAAATTTCAAGGTAAGCAATAGTAGCAAATAAAATAATGTACAATACCATGAAAACATCACATGTGATTTCATTTAACAATAGTGTATACTACAAAGAGATATTAGCTACAAGGATTATCCTTCATATTTAAATTCTACAACTATGTATTAGTTTTTGAAAACATCTGTGTAGTCCATATCAACATCAACTTTTACTGTCATCAAGAGCTAAATATTCTATTTAAATACCTATTTAATTTTATTTTTTTTATCATACTCAATTCTTAATGTATCTAGGGTCTTATTAGTGTACATCATTGTATATACTTAATCAATCTTTTGTTATATCCTCTGATATTTGTAAAGGTTGTGTTTATTACATATTTAATAGTATATATTCAAGGACTTTATTCTTGGATGAAATCTTATATTATATTAGTTAAAATAACTTATTATCTTCTAGTAGATCACATGTGCTCAAAGTTTTTGTAATCTATTTTGTAGCTTTATTACTTGGTATATAATCATCTATTATTTTCACCTTTTTAATTGAATGTAAACTAATTATTTTAAAGGAAAAAATGCATAGCTTGAACTTTCCACATTCATTTTGACCTCATTTTGACTCATTTACTCTTTATCATAAATAAAATACAAATGGCATATTTTTCAATGAGAGTGGGCACACACCTTGAGCCATATCTATTCCTATGTGTGCATATTACCAATGATCATTCCTAACCTTTCATTTACCCCCTACCTACCTTGGGTCAAATTTATAACTATGAAAGTGATCTAGACCACTTTTACACTCATAAAAGTGACCCCCAAACTTTGAAAATTCAAATTCAAATCTAGGGCAAACTTTACCACTTTGTGACCATTATGTGTTGGCCCAAGGTGTGAAGCATTTTAATTGACCCTTGATGTTGTATTTAAAGGGATAACCCATGTTTATTTTAGATATCATATGATCATATAGATATCTTGCATCTAGCTATAATTTACTCTGTGTATGCATTATTAGGAGAATTTAACATAGAATCTTCATTATGCAACAATCTATGACATCTTGGATGTTTGAGAGTTTTTTCCTTGGTCTTCTATCTATTCATTGAATTAGTATCTTTACACGATTTTGTAATGCTTTATCTTGTGTAGTCTCTTAGATGTTCCACTTGATTATTCTTTGATGTCTTGTTGTATTAAATGTTCTATCTTTCTCCTTGTACAAGATTTTTGACCCTTTCAAAACCTTGCTTACCTAATAAAAACATTTTTTAATTTCAAAACATTCTTCTATTCCTCACTAATATATCTACACGAATAATAAATCATTTTTTATACTTTATCACAATATTTAAACTAATTATCTTTATTATTTTTCAAAATAATTAAATTCAATAAATTTATTATTACAAAATAAAATATAAAGATATTTTATTCTCCCTCTCATTTACGTGGAGGATATTTATTTGCCCTTTCCACTTTAAAAAAGATAATTTACACTTTCTCATTGTGCTACATTTATATGTAACCTACTACTTCCCCACCTTATCAATATATCCCTTTTCTTTCTACGTAGTTTTGCCATTTGTGAATGCATAGTGGCATGCTAAACAAAGGAGAGTTTAATTTCAAATTGTAATAAAGTGCATCATGAAGTTTATCACTTTTTCTCCTTGACCAAAATAGATGCCATGCTTCCATTGTTGGAAAGGTACTTGAAACTTTAATTATGTTGTTGAATTACATTTTTTTTCATCCCTTATTTAATTATGTTCTTGAATCATATCCTTTACCTATTATTCCTCCCCTTTTCACATTTAGATCAAGACAAACATTTTCTAAAGAGAATAGCATTTGTCAAGCTTTAGACTATCAACTCATAAGCTATGTTTTATAGAATGATACATTCCTTTTATTCCAATGTAGCTTTATACTTTTGTATAGTATATTTTTTAACTTTTATTTTATAATTCATAAAAATATGGATATAGATAATGATATTGATGTATAGGAAAGATTTAAATTGATTTGTGGGATAATAAAAAACAATTGAAAAATAAAGAATAAGGAGTTTGTAACAAAAATATAAACATGTTCCTGTTAAAACTTGGTTGTAAAGGGTTTTCGGATCCCTTCAAAATCGTTTTTTGTAGTTTGGGTAGTCTAGTGTTTCTTATGGACAGCTGCTATTGTTGGGCTGCTGAAGGTTTATGATTCTAAAGGTTTATGATTCTATCTTCTTGCAGTTATCTTTTGATGGGGTTTATGTCTCCGCCCCCCCGCACCCTCCTTCTTCTTCTTTTTTTTTTCTGTTTGTAAGGGGTTTTAGGTCCCCCTCAAAACCTATTTTCCCATAATAAAAAATAAAAACATAAACATAAAAAAGATATGTTTTAAAAGGAAATAAATTATATTTTTAAGTTTGTTTTCAGATTTATCTCTTTGAGAAGAAATAAGGTGAATGGAAGTAGTTTTTCGAATCTAGAGTTTTGTAAAAATGAAGTATTTGTCTATATATTAGAGAAGATCACACATTCCTAAAAAAGAGTCAAACATCTCTATCCTTACAAACCATCAAAATTAGGAAAGAAATCTACGAATCTTTGGAGAAACAAAAAAAACACTTTAATTTCATTATAAGGATGCCATTAAAAAGCAAGCTAATCTTCAATTTCAAATTCCATTCTAAAAGTTGACAAATACAAAACATTTAAAAATAATAGTGTAAAAGAAAAGGTATAATTAAAGACAAGATTGAAATTGATGACATTTTTAAAATTACTATTGCTAATATAAAGCGAAACATATTATCATGTTATTCTTAAACAAATTCATTATATATTAGAAAATGATCACAATTCAATTATTAATATTTTAAACAAGGATTCCATTGTTTTTCTTTATGAAAAGATCTTTATAACTTTTCTAGATGAAGAAATTACAGCTAAGTACAAGAATAATAAGATTAGGAATGCATCAATTTCATTTCAGTTTGGGTTTGGTGAAAAGAGAAAAGTCTACTACAGTAACCAGTGGAGTAAATGGTGAAGAAACAAAGTATGGAGTCCAGGCCATGAAAGATAACTCCAAGTTGCAGAAAAGAATTTGGAATTTGAAGGAAGGCCCAAGGCATCAAATACAAAAATCTTTTTAATTAAATTAAAAGAGGGTCCAGGGTCCCTTCATGTTCTCAACAGGGAACAACTCGAAACTCTCACATGGAATTCAAGGGCATCTAGAAGAGGCTCTTGAGTGCACCCAATCATTACAAATTTGAACCGTTGAAAGACAGGAAAAACACTAAATAATTAAGCTTAATTAGTGTCTGTCTGAACTAAAAAATGGGGAGAGATGAGAGAGACGAAATGGAAATGCAAATGGGGCCACTCATAGAAAGACCCCACACTCATTGCTTTAGTGCGCATTGTTTTAGTACCACTAGAAATTTCAAACTGTCCTCATAATCCTATAACCCATAAGCATACAATAGGCTTAAGGTCTTAGCCAACCCATATCTGAAACTACATGGCTCTGCAGAATTCATAGCACAGTTTTCATGTAAAATGCTTCACTCCATTGCCTCTCTCTTTCTGCTATTGCTTCATTGAAATCTCTGGGCAATATTGATGCAAGATAATAACACCAAGAAGCCCAAATCAAGGTATGTGCATGTTGTTTCCTCTGTGAACAAGTTTTGTTGTTTTTTCTGGTTCATCAGAGCGCAGAGAATTGAGTGCCCAAATGGTGACTTGATCTATTATGAAGATATTCAGACAGAACACCATTAATGTATGTTTTTTTTATCAAATCTCATAGGACTAAGTGCCCAAATGAGGACCTGGTCAGATATGGAGAAAAACAGCACCTGTTAACCAAAGCTTATAGGATTAACTGTCAAACCTGGTTCGTCATGATTCTTGACCAAAGCTCTTAGGATTAACTGCCAAACCTGGTTCGTCATGATTCTTGACCAAAGCTCTTAGGATTAACTGTCAAACCTGGACCATCACGAAGAACCCAAGCGTCTTTCGTTTTTCTCCTCTTGACCAAAGCTCATACGAGTAACTGTCAAACCTGGTCAGTCATGAAGAAAACAGCATTACAAGTGTGCCTTTTCTGTCGGCCAGAGCTCATAGGAGTAACTGTCAAACCTGGTCCAATACGAAGAAAAACAGGACCAAATCTTTTGGACCAAATCTCATAGGACTAACGTCCAAAGGGTGACCTGACCCAGTACGAAGTAAAACAGCACCATTCATGTGTTCTTTTCGCTGACCAAAGTTCCTTAGGACTCACTGTGCAAAGGGCGACCTAGTCCATTACAGAGACTCGAACACAGCACCATTTAAATGCCCGAATTATAAATTGTGCCCATGGCTACCACATTTTGATGTTATGCACAGACAATCTGTATAATTTATTGAGAAATGTGTACGTGTGATTGCAGGAAGGCTTGGTATCAAAAGGCGAAAATGCAGGTGGCGAATTTGTGGCGGATTGTTCTGAGGCCGCCGCCGCCCTCCACCGACCACTGCTCTGCCGCCTCTAAATATGCCAAGCTCCGCAAATGCTTCAGCACTTCTTCCTCCGCTGTCTCGAGAAAAACCGCCGCCGCCGCCCCTTCGGGGTCCGTCTACTACTGTACCGTGCCAGCCTCTGTAACGCCGCCACGGACACCGCCGCGTACACTTTCCTACCCTTCGTCGCTCACCAGAAGCTTCCTCTGCGCTCCCGTCGCCTACACTGGCGGCGGCGGCGGCGGCGGCGGCGGCAATGGTTGCGGCGGGGGCGGCGGCGACCATGGTCTTCTTCCGCCCAGGCGGAGCAACGGTTCGGCGGCGGCGGCGACGCGGGAGGAGCAGCCGGGATTCGTGAAGGGAAGACTGTCGAATGGCGGCAGCGCTCAGACTGTGGTAGTAAACGGCGCCGTTGCCGCCATTACCGTCGCTGCCTCCCCCCCAAGGAGGAGAGTTTTCAGAGGAAAGTCTGTAATGGAAAATTCTCTGATGAGAAAAGCGGTTATTGAAGAAGAGGCGATGATGATGATGAAGAGGAGAAATGAATTTGCTTTCATACAGAGGAGGAATTCATTAAAGAGGCGGCAGATTGGCCCTAGTCCTCTCAGTCGTGTTGCTTACAACGATATTCAGTGTGAGTAATTTTTTTTTCCCCCTTCATCCTTATTCCACAGTGGAATTATCTCTAACTTGGAATCCCGAACCTGTGGGAGGTTAACGTTAATAGAGGCGAGGTTTAAATTGTATGCGCTTATTGTTCTGTATTGTCCATATTTTTAAGAAACCCATCTTTGGCAATGGATGGAGGAAGATGTGTTGTCAAGCCAAGCCCTTTAATTTTTGGATATATTTTCAGATATATTTTCATCAATATTTGGTTGGGATTCTAGGTCATCAATGGATGTACTCTGAATTCATGACAGTCTTATAAAAAAATATTATGAATGCAAACATTAGGATCATGAAGTTCATGAATATGGATAGTTCTCAATAACAATATTGAGTAGGTAAAGGTTGTAAAGGAATTTTTGAAAAAGTTTAAAGAGTTGGTATGTTGTGATAAATGTATTGATTTTTATGTAGCGTAGACTCCCCTTTAAACAACATGTTGGTTTTCATGTTGGTTGTAGCTCCCACCATAAATAGTCATACATTAACTACATCGCACCAATTCGTTATATTGAAAAAGATTTATTTATTTTTTGTCCGGATGCATTGCACATCCTGGATAGATTATAAGAAACTCGTGTTATAAAGAATTAAATTCCAAATCGCTGAACTAAACCCTCAATTATATTTTTATATATATATGACATGAAGAAACACAATATACTCTTTTATTATATAAATTATAAATTATAAAACTCAAATGATTCAAATAAAACATAACAAAATCTAAAATACACAACAGTGAAGTCCCCAATTGTTCTTTATTAAAAACCAAACTTCCCCTCAAGTTTAAAGTTGCTTCTTTTTAGAATGCTTTTGCAAAGTGTATAAAAGTAGACAAGAAAATACAAGGCTTGTAAAGTATGAGGTGCCCCACCATCTCCCACCAACTCCATTGGAATAATAATTCACATCAAAATTCCCAAAAGAAAGAGAAACAATCCCTCGAAGTTCTCACCTACTTCCTTAGAGCACTCATATGGTTTCCCCCTTTTTATATGATTTCCAACCATCATTCAAAATGCATTATTCACCTACACAATTATGCCACATTTTGTTAGTTTATTCTCCCAACAAGCTTAGTATTTTACAATCCTCTCATATTCAATTTTGCTAACAAAGCTGCTTTAATTATAATGAAAAAAAAGCATAGAGATACATGTTACCAATGTAGCTAGTAAATAGTAAGTAGAAATATGATAAGGGGATCATAAAACAAAGGGTTTTGTTAGAATTTTTCAAAAATGAGAAAGAAGAGAATTAAGGGCATTAAGAAATGGTAATTTAATATTTAAGATATGGTTTAAAAAAAAAAATCATTCAAGCTATATAATAAGAGTTTTATTTTGGTTATTAAAGGTGTTTCTAGATTATTATTATCATGGTCATTGATTGATATAAGCATAGTTTTGTATATTTATTCGTAAGGTAATATTGAATTACATCTTGTATATTATTTTCTTGTTTCTTTGCACAAAACCAAGATGTACCTTGTATAGATGTATATATATTAGTGTTGCTTCATACACAACTATACAAGCATCATCCATAATGATTTTGTATAGTCTTGTCATGCAATCTCATAGCCATGTGCAACTCAGAATTGTGTTGCACAATCATGTAGCAATAAACACCTTAGAGTTGTGTCATCTTGAGAGTTCACAACATGCAAGCTTTGGTAGCTATGTCTATAACAGTACTTTCCCCCAATTATAGAATTGGATAATTTAATATATTAGAGTTACTTTTTCATATGGCAACAGATTTATTAGTGTTATTATCTAAGTCTTAAATATTGTAAAGTATATCTATAATTTAGATACAAATATATAAAATTGTTATCTATCACTGTTAACTAACTTAATACTTAAGCACATTAAGATGATCATCATTAATATATAAGTTTGCATCTAACAATATGAGAATGATCAACATAAACAAATAACATCATACAAGAATTTAATTGAATCAACTTCATCTCATTCATAATCGAAATATCTTTTAATAAGTTCAATACTTATCTGAATCATAGCACTTGGAAATCTCATTCTCACTCTAGGAAGATTTCAGTGGTATTGGTCCTCATAGCTATAGCACACACCAAAGAACATGTACATAAAAATACAAAGTGTACTTATGCACCATGCAAATGCATCAAAGCCTTGGCTAGGACAATCCCAAGTATAATTTGTACCTTGAGTTGGACACACTCTATGTGCCCCCTCCTCAAATGTTCATAGCCCACCAAACCATCTTCTTCTTCCTTGGGTGACCTTCATGCCCCTTTCCAAGTCTCACATAAATGCTTTATATAAGCCTTAAGGGTTGGTTTTCAAACCATCACATCCTTTCACAAAGGTTGCCTTTAATTATCATAAAATATATAATTATTCACCTCTTTTAAAAGAGTTTTCATAAATATTCTTTATTAATCTCCATTTTAACAAAAGGATCATAGTATCCTTTATTTTTTATATCTTTTTAATTATTTCATAACTTTATTTTCACTTTGGGGAAAAATTTCATAACAATGTCATTTAACTCAAGCATCAAATGGCATACATGTTGTAGACTTCGCATTATGCACTACTAAACATGTTTTGCATTTATGACCTTACATTGGACCATATACATCTTGTATGTGGCTATACTTGGACCACATGCTCATGTAAAATAACTAGCACTATATGGGATTAACACCAATCATCACCATATACACATAATCCACACACCATGCACATGAGACTTGTTAGCATAATTGTGGAGCCTAGTTTCCAATAGATAGTTTGTACAAATAATTACATTGTATATCTAGGCAAAGAAGAAGAATCCAATATTTATGCTACACCTTTGTTCATATCTTCTCCCATTTAATAAAGTAATCTATTCAAATTATTTTGTACACCTTCAAATATATATTTGGATTCTAGCTTAGGATTTCATTTACATATCTTGTAAACTTTCAATTATTAGCTAATTCACAAGTTTTCTCATGTATCCACCTAGAAATCAAATCATTGGTATCAAAGTTAGAACTCTATCACATGACTTATCACTAGCCCTTACACCATGTCAAAGATTCAATAATGACACATTTATTTTCTCTAATTGAAATCATTGATGAAGAAAATAATAAGCAAAATAAACCCCTGGTAGAAAATCTTGATTTCCTTAGATAGTCTCATTTTTCTTAATTTACCCATTTGTGGATGAAAAGTAGTACTTATTCTCAATGTTTTGCATGTGCGGCCTCATATTGGACCATGTACATCCTACATGTGGCTACACTCGCACCACATATTCCTATCAAACAATTAGCACCATATGGGCTTAACACCAATCATCACCCTATCCACATAATCCAGACATCATACACATGTGATGTACTTATTAGCATATTTGTGGAACATAGCTAACAATCTAATTTATACAAGTAATTGTAGTATATAAACTATAGACAAAAAAGAAGCTAAAAATTGTGCCACAAATTTGTACATATCTCCTCTCATTCAATACAGTAATTTATTTAGTCTTATGCACATTAGAATATGAATTTGGATTCCAACTTATGATTTAATTTGCATATTTTGTAAACATAAATTATAAGCTAAATTGTAAGTTTCCCCATTTGTCCACCTAAGAGTCATATCATTGGTATCAAAGTTAGAACACTATCACATCACTTGTCACTAGCCAATGCACCATGTCAAAGATTTGACAATGAAACACATTTATTTTCTCTATCACAATGGATGAAGAAAATACTAAGTAAAAAAATCCCTTGCTAAAAGAATTTTCCTTAATTTCCATAAATAAAAATTTGGCTATATAAGGAGATTCAACATCTCCAATACTAGAATCAACAACTACAAGATGATCTTTGGTTAAGGAGGAAAAGCTTCAACATTGTCATAGAGCTACTTGCAAATATTGTGGTACGAAATGCTCAACCCATTAATCCTATCTTATATTTTTCTCAGGTTGTCCAGATCGATTTAATCATATTGTTTAAAAGTTATAATACATTCTCCTCACAAAAAGAGAGAAGCTGGAATGACTAATTTTTGAGTGCCTATAGTTCCACACACTTGAAGATGCAAAGGCCAATATGATAACTCCACTTGAGACTTTTGATGCAAAAATAATAATAAATGAGACTCTACTAAGTTCCTATCATACTATTTAGTTTGATTCTAGTTACATATTTAACAATTTTGAACATCATATTGAGGGTTTTGGTTTGAATTTGCTTGAACAAATGGGCTACAATGGTTTTGACCAAGGATAATCATGGTTAAGCCATCACTGTTCCCTCTAAACAATGATGGAACTACACCACATTGGTCTAGGGTACACCAATGGTCACACATGTAAGGATAACCACATCATATTATGATCACATACAAGCATCAATGAATCATTTCCATCATGCTTTGCTTCACACAAGGAAAGTCAAAATATATTTTCTTCATAAATGAGATCTAGTGATGCTTCCCCATTTTTCCTTATTTTAAGCTATTCAAATGAATACATTCATGTATCATACATCTCAACCCTATGTTCGTCTTTCAAACTAGAAGGCACTATGCAAACATCCTTGGTAAATCATGTGCAACCTTAGTTTCAACACCAACTATGAAGGAAAGAATCTATGTAAATTAAACCTCAAAGGGGTGCAATTACTTCACAACCTTTCTCTACATGACCACAAGACCAAAGAAATCATGCACCATCCTATGCCAAAATGTCATCTACACCAACTATAGAGACAATCTCAATACAAATATAACTTAGCTTTCTCCAACCATGTCCAGCATCAAGAAATCACACAAGGCACATGTTCACCTAGGTATTTTTTATGTGGTTATCATGGTTTCACACTTTATGAAAGAGTCTCATGATCTTTATTAGACAGTTATTAAAAGCATCCTTCATTATGTTCAAGGCACACATAGGTTGGGATTTAATATATTGTAGCTATAATTTAATACTTGGTTGGATATGTGGAGTTATATTAAGTAGGAAATCTTGAAGATCACAAATCTACTTATGGTTGTAACTCTCATCTTGATCCTAGCCCCATTTTTTGGTTGACCAAAAAATAATATGATATTTCTCTTTCTTCTATTGGTAGTCAATGACATTGCTAAGGCTATTTGGTTTTAAGACATCCTTATCAATTTTGGAATTTCTAAGGTCCATTAGTCAATTTCTATGCAACAAGAGCACAATATAACTCTCAAAGAACCCAATTCATCATTGGTAGGCCAAATAGATTGAGATCCATATATGCTGCATCAAGGATCATTATATTGTAGCATTTTCCAACTTTGGAATAGATCATAGACATTTTCACCAAATCCTTCACAACAGGTAAGTTTCATCATCTATGAGATTTATTGGGGATGTGAGAGGATGTTTCATCATAAACTAAGGGAAGCTATCCATTTTTTCTTCTCTCTTTGGGGAAACTTCCCTTCTCTTTTTTTTAGGGGAACATTTGGTACTTCTCTTCTTTAGAAGAATATTTTTAACTTCTCTTCTTTTTAGGGGATCATTTTGTGGATGGGTACCTAACATGGATACACATTTTTTGGGACCCATTTTTTCCTTCCTAAGTTTCATTTATGGGGTGGTGTTAGTGTAATATCCATACTACACGTAAGATAGTGTCTTATCCTAAGTGTGATATTGCATCTAGATAGTAAACTTAAAGTATAAATATTTATTATTTTTTCTCACCTAGGTAGTTAATAATAACATGTGTCACCCTTGATATGAGTTTATTAAGTACCATATTTATCTCATCATGCTTGGTTGATGGAAGATTAAATGACTCCTCTCCATGGTTTGGGTCACATTTATCTTAATTAAGTACTAATAAAATCACCTAGACATGTGTCATCTTAATTCATGTATCCAATTGGCTTATATATTTTTACTTCATCCAATGTACTACATCTCTATATTGAAATTCCTTTCTACATTGCATATTGTCTTTATGATTTATTTTGTTGTAACTCAATTCTTCCATCTAAATGTAGGATTGTGTAGTTTCATTATTATAAAATCTTATAGAAACTTCTAAAGTAATAGATCCAAGAAATCCTCATCCATGCAATACAATAAATGTGAGTAATCTCAAGCATCTAGATTCTAATTTGGGTGGTTAAACAATCCATTTATATGTAAGCCCCCATGGTGGGGTTGGACTCATAAAGCTTCCATATTGGAGAATTTGAAATGTTCTCCTCATAGTAATGCATCAAAATTATTGTATCTTGGACATTCAAATGTTTAATTTAGGTGAAATAAGACATAATCTAAGAGTTTTGAACCCTTCTAGATGCACAATCATGGGTCATATTTAACCCATGAATCCTTTTATGATTTTGAATATGAATCATTACTATTTTTTTTAGTGTATTTTCAACTTAGTAGCACAATGGCAAGACTTGAAGATGAAGGGTAAGATGGATCAATAGATTCCTTTTTGACACCATGTGGAAATTGATAAAATTATGGATTTATCAAAGGCCACTATCTAAACAGCCACAATAGTTTCAATATAGTGTTACATGCCCATCATTTATTTATAGTTGCAATTATATTGTTACATATAAATAAACAATTAAGATTGAGTCTATTTTTAATAAAGATGTGGATACTCCATAAAACATCTACAATCACAAATTTTTATTTGTGTAAATATCAAAAATATAATTTGCACATAAACATGAATTGTTAGGACTCATGAATAAATACTAACAACATTACAACTAAATACATAGATACCTCCTCCACCTTTTATTTGAAATGGAAAAAGATGTAATAATTGTGATGTTTGATTGTCTCCCACCTTTTTTGACATATTGAACAATACAACACAAAATTATCAACATCTCGTTGAAGATCTTCCCAAAATAAAAACTTCTTGACTTATTCAATATTTCTTTAGGAAATCATTATAATGACCAATAAGGATTTATTTTTATTAGATGCATTAGTAGTCCTCATATCATAATGTTCTTCTTGATATAGTATTTTCCATGTTTCCAAGATCCCAAGTAATAAATCATCTAGTGTGTGTTTGGATCCCTTCATCATTCTTTTTTAGTTATTTCAATCTATTCATGATGTAAAACAAATGAGACATGGAACTAAAAAAATATTTGGTTCTTTAAGGCAAAATATTTGATAAATATTTGGTTCTTTAAGGCAAAATATTTGCTAAATATTTTTCAAATAGAGTAGTAAGTTGTGTAGTTCTAATTTTGGGTTAATTCTGTAAGTACGAATTCTTAAGGTGGAATACAATTTTCTTCAATGGTTGACTTGCTAGGAAGGCCCTCTGCTTTGAACTTGTGAACATCATTTAGATTTGATGAGTTTCAAGTTGACCATTGAATTTTTTTGAGACATGAGTTCTTATTAAGTAATAATTAAAAATGGGCCATCAAGAATAACTCAATATTACCTTAGTTGATTCCCAAAAAATGATATTACAAAAGAGTGATTTTCCTATTACGGATAGTGCATTAACCACCACATTTTCCTCTTCTTTCCTTCAAATAATGTTAAATTTGTAACCCATTATTTTGTGCTCTTAAATCTTTTTTGTTGTCATGTTATTGATGTGTATAAAGTATTTACGAGTACCATGACTATTTTTTTTTATCTTGAAGTGTTTTTTGATCGAATAAAATAAAGAATTAACACATAGATACAAAATAGAAATTGCATCATGAATTCATTTTAATGTATTCCATACCTTTATTTGTAAACTCTTCAAGAATAGGGATATGCCTTCCTACATAAAAATTCACTAATCCTATAAATTTAATCATTTAAAAAAAAGTTTAGATTAAATTTGGCATGGATAATATATGTGGGAAATATGCCTATCTTAAACTCTAAAATCATTCCTCCATATGAATTCAACCTTACTAAAAAATATAGTTAAAGGTGCATATATCTTGTGGAAATATGTTGTAAGGCTCAAGACTCTTCTCAAACATTTGAATGAGTTTGGAGTATTCCATTTCATGAAGGAACTAATTTTGGAAGTATCTATCTTAAAATTATTTTGAGATAAAATAAAATCCAAATAGCTCATTTCATTGACTTGAAAACACTCTTAGAAGGAATTGCATATATTTGATGATCATGCAAGATCTCTAGAACCTTATCCTCATGTCTCAAATGGCCCTTATGAGTTTTCTATATCAAATAACATCAAAGAATAGATAAAAATTTCCTAAGGAATAATTTTTTTTATTAGAAATGGAATGTATATGGTAAATGAATTAGGCCAAAGAGCATCACCAACAACTTATAATGTGAAAGGCACATCCTCTTCCTTAAATTTGATTCAATATGGTGCCCTAATTATAGATGTAATTTGATGGAACAAGTAATCCATTAAATTCATGTAATAAAAATTTATAGTAGATATAAAAAACTTATAATTGATGGTTTTTTTTTTAGCTCTTGATAATTTGGAGTGTCATTTTTAATGTTATTTTTTTTGGAATAGTTACTACCAATGAATAATAGTTACATACATTGACTTTGGCTAGTGATGCTTGCACCCAAAATTTCTAGCATTTGATTCTTAAATGTTTTCTTTTTTATATATGATAATAATAAGTATTGATATTTGATTGTTGAATTTCTAGAACGAGGTTACTGACATGATCATGATCTCTTGATGAAAATTTATTCAATCATATAAAATATTGAAATGCGTATTAATATTTCCATTCAACTTAATAGGAGGAAATTCAAGATGCACTTGAACTTCTATGACACAATAATGGGAAATGACTCCATGCACACCCTTCATTAAAATTTCCATGAAATGGGGAATAATTACTTTTGAATATCTTTCTTGAATACCCTTAAGATCATGATCATTATTGTTCAATGTGAACCCCACACACACACACGCACGCACGCACGCACACACACACACACAGAGGTAAAAGCACAAAGTTGTGTCACACTCTTATAAAGGAATCAACCAACATTGATCCTAATTTTTAACTTGAATCGCTAAAACGTGACATATATGTTTTAAATTTTGAAATGATGTAAAGTAGTAAAATATTTTTTTTTAATGTATTTTATGATTGTATTTGGGTGATCCCACAATAGTGGTTTACAATTTTTGGCCAAATTGGACATTGAAATTATTATTTTTAACTAAATCTTCACATTCGGGCACCTATAGCGGCTAAATCGTGAAGAATTTGAAGATGATGCAAACTAGAGTCTCGTCACATTTTGTCTGTAGATTCTAAAAATATTTTTTTCAAATTTTTTGGAATCAAATTGCACTTCTTTTTCCATCTCCCACGAAAACTATTTTTTTCAAAAAACAACATTTTTAAAAAGCGACACACACCGTATAACACATAACTTTTTTTCCATGAAGGATAAAATTCTAATTCTTTTGAATTTAAATTCGTAACTCTGATATTTAGTGCTTCCACTTGGTTAGATAGTTTTTATTGAATATTTTTTCTTTAATCAAATTTTGAAATCAAACCAATTACAATTCACGACCGTATAACGCATAACTTTTTCTGTATATATCGAAATTCATTTTTATTTTTTTTGTTGGATCAAGGACTTCAATACCTAGTGCACTCATATTTTTCAAAAAAAAATTTGATAATCTGCTATTTTTCCACATGTGCAGAACAAAGACCTTCATTTTCGATGAAAAACCTATGTTTAATAAAACAAAAAAAAAAAATACATAATAAAACATAATCAACCAAAACATATTAAAATTATATTCATTAGATAGCTTGTTTTGAGGACTACCTGATTCCAGTTGGGTTTGTGAAGATTCATTCATTTTCATCCTCAACCCAAGCTCCGAAGTGCCAAAATTTAGGGTTTTTTTTTGTCTCATGGGGGATGAGGAATAAGGGGGGTTCGAGCGAATCCCTAGGGGTTCGCTCGAACCAGGGTTCATTCGAACCCCCTTTTTATAAGGGGTTTTGTTTGCTTTTTTGGTGGGAAAGCATTAAAAGGGTTCGCCCGAACCCAGGTTCTAGCGAACCCCTAATGGGTTCGGTCAAACCAATAGGTTCGTACGAACCCTTAAAATCAAGTTTTTTTCCATGCATTCATTTTTTGTGAGTTTTCCTTCCTCACTTCAATTGTAAACCACTATTGTGGCTTCACCCATTTACAAAAATTAAAAAAATATTTGAATATAGTTTTTTGTAAAATTGAAACTACAATTTAGTTGTTGATAAAATGATAAAAAATGAAGTTAAATGGAACGTCACTTTATATATAGTAAATTTTACTTATATGACATCCCATTTACCTTCACTTTTCATTTTATTAGCAACTAAATTATAGTTTCAATTTTACAAAAAACTATATTCAAATATTTTTTATTTTTTTAAATGCAATCATAAAATACACTAAAAAAATATTTTACTAGTTTATACCATTTCAAAATTCAAAACATATGTGTCACTTTTTAGTGATTCAAGTTAAAAATTAGGATCAATGTTGGTTGATTCCTTTATAAGAGTGTGACATAACTTTGTGTTTTATGCATGTATTTGGTGATCTTAAGGGTATTTAAGAAAGATATTCAAAAGTAATTATTCCCCATCTCATGAAAATTTTAATGAAGAAGAGTGTGAATAGAGTCATTTCCCATTATTGTGTCATAAAGTTCAAGTGCCTCTTGAATTTATATATATATATATATGTTTATGTATGTATGTATTGTTAGAGTAATCATGAATTAGCTAATAATTAATTAATCTTTAATTGATTATTAGTCTAATTTATTCTCATGGACTTAAGCTAAACTTAAGATTGCTTTATTAAGTTAACTAAATGTTTTTCTATGTTAACTGAAGTGAGTTATTATTAGATCATTTTGTCTCATCACATGTGATGTTGACACTTGTCCTAATCTAATCTCTTTACCATTTAGGGTTGTTCTTATATAACACTCAACTCTCATTGTATTAACTTTGAGATTTACTCTTTTGTTCTCTCTAACTCTCAACTTTTGAGGACTTTTGTTTTCCTTGAAGATTCTTGAGGTTCATTTTGTAGCTTTTTCTTGTTGAGGAATATTACACATATTGTTTGTAGATCTCTTGTGTGGAAGGTGTCTTTGTTTATTGTTTGATCATGTGGCTCGTGTTTTTCATAATTCTAACATGGTATTAGAGACTCAATCAACAAATCCCTTCTCAATTTATGAGGTTTTTTCTTCAACAAGGGTTACAGGCTTCAGATCTAAATCTTCTTTTATTTTTTTGCAAATTTTGGAGGTAGGAAAATTTTGGTGCATCTAGGATCAAAACAAAGTCTTCAATTGGATTCAAAGTTGTCGGAAAAGTCAATTTTGCTTTTTGTTTGGCCTAATTTGGAATCTCTGAGGTCGAATCTGTGAGGGTTTGAAGTGATTACTTATTTTTTCAGATCCGAAGTGTAGTTATGATTTCAAAGCATGTTGGCACGAAAAGGACCTCATCATTGGATTTAGGAGGTTGATTCAACAAATTTTGACTATAAATTCACCTATATTGCCTGTTGTGAGCTTATAAGGCAAAAAAAATTGCCCTAGGGTCGTACAGCTCCTGAACGACCTATGCACGTGTTTCAAGAAAAAAATGGTTGGGCATTTTTTAGAAATTTGGCTTTTTAAATTTTTTTTTTTAAAAAAGGTAGTTTTGATTTATTTATTTTTTAAAATTTTAAAAAATAAAAGCAGTAGGTTTATTTTCACCTATGCATGGTACCAATAATGGTACAGTACACAGGGTACCTGCACTAACCAGGCCCCCACCAACTGTTGTCTAACGCTTTAGGTCACCAACGACACCCTTTGCAATCATTCAACAATCTCCAAACAAACTGGCAGTGGCATAAAAACTGACAGTAGTGACTCTTTCAAAAACTAGCAAGGCTCAAAAAAAAAATTGATCACCCCAAAAAAAAATTCCAACAAATGAACCTCCTCCAAGAATAGTTTATCCCTTGCAAATATTCTCTGAATATTTCGAGGAATCAAAGAATATTCTGACACCAATTTTTCACAGGGGGGTCAAATTTGTTTTCAGCATCCCAAGGAATATTTTTGGAATATGCTACTAACGTCAGAAGTACAAATGGTACCTTGGCCCTCTTTGACCCTCTTTTTGCGCTAAAGGAGTTCTTTTTTTCTTTTGGCCATAACTTGGGCATACAATATCATTTTTTAGCAAATGAGATATCATCAGAAAGCTAGTTTTTCCAAATTTCTAGTGGTGTGGGTCTCATCACTTGATTTTGCTACTAGTACATTCTATATCATGTTGAAGTCAAAGGTGTTATTTTCAGTCTTAAGCTCATAACTTTTGACTAGTTTCTTTATTTTTTCGTGATTCTAGTGACGTTGGAACTATCTTTTAGATCTCTTCATAGCCATCCATGCACTTTTTCTAGATTTCTCTTTAGGTATATTTTATTCAATATTTTGTGTTTTCACACTTTGGTGAATTACTTGGATGTCTTAGCTCCTGGAAACTTTTTGTTTGTGTGGGATGACTCGTTTTTGGTTGTTTTATATGTATGTCTAGTATTCTATCCTATTTGGGAATTGTAGACATCTTTTTCATGCATATTCTCTTTTATAAGCGCATTGAGATAAAGTGTCATTCTAGTGTATCTTTTTGGGGATTTTACTCATCTTGTTGTGTCTTTTGTACTTGCACTATGATATAAAGTGTCATGGGGGGTTGATGTTTTCCTTTGGTTTTCCATCACACTTTTGTCAAGTGAGTGTCTCTTCCATGAGAGTAGTGAATCCTAGTGATTCTTGCCTCATGCATGTGTTCCTTAGTTTGCACACCCTTTTATTTGTAGGTTGTTTCTCCTACAAGCACTTCTTGATTTCACACAATTTCAGTGTTCCTGTCAAGGATCTCCCTTTTCAACATTATGGAGGGGTTTCTACTATTGGTGTTAATGCTTCCATGGTTTCATGGTTGGAGTGATCTACATATCTAGTTCTTGTTCCTATGTAAGTTTTGAAATACAACATACATCAACATCTAGTTACATGCATTTCAGTGTGTTGGATCACTTATAATATGAACACTCTTGCATTCCTATTTTTTGGAGGTGACCTTTCATTTTCATTTGTTTAGAGACTATTGGTACCTATATTTTTTCATGCACATTGAGTAGTTTCATTAGGGTCACTCATGCAGATTCATGTACCGTTTGTATCTTCGATTTCCAAATGTTTGCCTTTGTTTTCCTTCTAATTCGAGTAGTTTCATTGGGGACACTCGTGTAGATTATTGTCTCTCTCATGATTAGTGTTCTTCAAACTATTTGGTACCTGTATTGTCGACTTGCATCTTGCATGTTGAGTAGTTTCATTGGGGTCACTCATGTAGATTCATGTACCAGGTCTGCATCTTCGACTTCCAGATGTTTGCCTTTGTTTGCCATCTGGTTCGAGTAGTTTCATTGGGGGCACTCATGCAAATTACTATCTTCTAGATCTTGACATTTGTTTCTTTGAGTTTCAGATGTTTGCCTTTGTTTGTCATCTGATTTGAGTAGTGTTTTTCTGGGCACTCATGCAGATTCTTGTTATCTTGATCTTGATCATCATTTTTTTCAAAGGAGGTTCTTCATTTCAGCACTATATTAGTTATCATTCGACATCAGTCTATAGCTTCTCTGTGCTTCTGTGATGTTCTACATGTTCCTCCTTTTTGGGACATTATTTTGGTTGGAGGCTTCTCATTCCTTCACACCTTGATATGGAGGTTTTTCTAGTTCTTCATTCGCCTTTCTCTCTTTTGGAGAGAATTTTTCTCCCATTGTGGTTTTCTCCTTTTCTTTAGTTATGAGAGATCTTTTTTTTATATGTGGGTATCTCACCAAGCCTTGTTTGTTGAGACCCATCATGCATTCTCATTTTTAGGGTTTTCAACTACTCCCTAAGTTCATCTTAAGGGGGGTGTTAGAGTAATCATGCATTAGCTAATAATTAATTAATCTTTAATACATTATTATTCTAATTATTCTCATGCACTTAAGCTAAACTTAGGATTGCTTTATTAAGTTAACGAAGTGTTTTTCTATGTTAACTGAAGTGAGATATTATTAGATCATTATGTCTCATCGCATGTGATGTTGACACTTGTCCTAATCTAATCCCTTTACCATTTAGGGTTGCTCCTATATAGCACTCAACCCTCATTGTATTGACTCTGAGATTTACTCTTATGTTCTCTTGAACTTTCAACCTTTGAGAACTTTTTTTTCCTTGAAGATTCTTAAGGTTCATTCGGTAGTTTTTTCTTGTTGAGAAATATTGCACATATTGTTTGCAAATCTCTTATGTGGAAGGTGTATTTGTTCGTTTTTTTATAATGTGTCTCGCGTTTTACACAATTCTAACACACACACACACACACATATATGTAAGTATGTATGTATGCATACATACATACATATACATATATACATACATATGTACATATATATGTACATACATATATATACATATATACATGTACATATGTACACACATATATGTATGTTTGTTTGTATATATATCTACATATATATAGGAACTTGTAGGCATCATTCTAAGAATTTATCCATTAAAATAAAAAATTATATCAAAAAAAGAAACATAATGTTGGTAAGTTGATACTTCTCCATACTAAGTTGAATCATATGATAATTCTCTTGACACTTTATTTTTCTATCATTTCAATCAACATTTAACATAATTAAGTTATATATTTGAAAAGGGTGATTTTTATTTTCAATTGTGAATGGATGAAAATATAGATGCCTCAAGAATAAATAAGAGCTATTAATTTTGATTTTTAGTACATTCCAATACCTTGAGGGTTTTAGTGTTTGCAAAACATGTTAAAACTTCACAAGAGATGACGTCATCTATATTTGAGACTATATCATACAACATATATTATTCATCTAATGAAAAATCATCCTCTCTTTTGGATATAATTAATTTTACTCATATTTTTGTCTATTATATTTCCTAGTTATTATATAAACCCTTCATTTTTTTTATTTATCAAGGGTATCATGTATAGAGTAATTTATTTTATCTAAACAATATTCTAGTTGAAATAATTATTTGAATTCCCATATTCATGGAAGTTGAGTTTGGGAATATTTAATATACTTGAGCTAGATCTTTATATAGATAAACATTTATCTTTCATCTCCATATAAATTATCATAATACATTCATTAATTGATGATTATGTAAAGAACCTTAACTCATGTTGAATTGTGATTTTTTATGTACAAATAGTAGATCAAATCTATTCTCTTTGGGGATGTTATATATCTATAATGACAAACTTTAATTATGAAACACAATTGCCTATTGGTATATGAATGATGTTTTAAAAAATATTTTCTATTTCAAATGAAGAAAATAGTATTATGAGTAGCCTAAAAAAGATATATTAATATATCCACAAAATTATGCAAGGTAGAAATACATGGTTTTTTATTTTTATGTATTTCTATCAATAAATTTTTCATTATCAGGGAGGAACTAAGAATATCCTTGTTCCACAGTCCTATAGTGAAGATGGTACTGCCAAGGAAAAGTAGTAGAGTTGTAGCAAAGATGTTGAGATATCTTAGCAAGATAAGGGTAAACCTTCAAATACCTTTATGGAAAAGGACATTGTTAATAACTCAACTTCATTAATTAGGGGGATCTAGTATAAAGGGAATGAAGCAATCTTGAACTATCATATGACTAGTCACCTGAGATCAAGTGAAGATGAGTTCTACGTTAAGGTCCTGAATTTTACTTTTGAAAGAGAATTTTCTAAAATGGAGTTTTCCTTGGTGGGGAAGTTTATGGGTCCAAGAATAAATATCTTTTCAGTCTTCAAAAAATAATTGTTGCATTTTAAAGCAAGGCTTCTAGTTCTTTTCTTTGAACACTCAAGGTGGCAAAGCCACTATATGTGTGTGTGTGTATGTATAAAGAAGTATACAAAGCTCCTCAAAACATACATTATAATTACAAAATAAAGCATGTTAAGAATAGTAACACTAAATCTATATCTTGCAACTTTCACTCGATCTAGCATTAGTAGAGGAGAATGATGATAGAGGATCATGATGGAGGCCCTCAACTAGGTGTTTGAGTAGGAGGTGAATAAATTTGAACAAATTAAAAGCAAGACGAAGAGGGCATCACCCAAATCCTTCCTCTAAAACTCCAAACTAAGTAGAGATTCATATGTCATATCACAAACTAGACCATTCCTCATAACAAATGGGACACCAACTAAAACTAGAGAAGAAGCCAATTCAAATTTAGGAAAATTCCACCAATAGGGGCTAACACAAATTCAAAATTATAATGTTCAAGTGCTAATTGGAAAGGAAGAAAGAGAGTAAATGAAAGGCTAACAATAAGATATCACCAACATCTTCACCAACTCTTTATCTACTAAGATATCCATACAACTAGACAAGAAAGTAGAAGCTACCTCAAAAAATAGAGCCTAGGGGTTGTTTTCAAGTCATTCACTACCCAAAATTGTTTTGATGGCCTCCTTAACTGGCACACAAAGAATAGTGAATACCCTAGCCAACTTTTCTTTATCATATGCATTATTATTTCTTTTCTCCCAAAAATATTTGGATAGCATGACACACCATGAATGCTCCATAATATCGTAATGAATAGAGAAGAGAGGAAGTAAATATGTTATAAAGGATACAAATAACATCAAGTTGGTGAAGTATATATAGATTGAAGACATAAATACCAATTCCTTCAACATTTAATTCACCATAGATGAAGTAGATATCCATTGAAGACACCAATACTCAACCCTTCAACATTTAATTCACCACAAGCCACACATAATGTTATTACAAAAAAAACTACTAAGCAACAACTGCCAACAATATATTGAACATGTGTCTCTATTTCAAAGGCTTTATGTAGAATTTTGTGTGTGTCAAAACTTCAGCCCGAAAAATAACTTATGTCATTGATCTTCGATCATCTAACAATGTATATGTAAACCTATTTAAAGTTATAAACTCGCCAACTAACTTAATCATTATCATTTAGCATTTGATATTTTCACCAACCACATTATGATTTTTCAAAAACTTACTAGCACATTTGCTAAATAATTAATTTTATGGTTTTGAGCATTTATATAATTTTCCACTGAACTTATTTTATTTGTTCAAATATAACTTTAATTCACCAACAAAATTATTTAATCTATTTAATACAAGATTAATTCACCAACAAAACTATTTTTATTTTTGAATACGAGAATAATTTTCCAATGACATTATTTTATTTGTTTGAATAAAATATAACTCACCAAGATTTTCTACAAATTTCAAGTGATTTAAAAAAATTGCCAACAAATTTTATTTTATTTTTTCTAAAATAAAATCACCAATAGAATTAATACTTTTCCCCAAATAAATGAAAGATTTTCCAAGATTTTATATATTTCTTTATGGGAGGTTTCTTAAAGTTATCCATGTTTAGCATGTGAAGGCTTTAAATAACAATCACCAACTTTCTTGAGTAATTCTTATGGTAATTACCTATTCCAAAATCTTTATTTTTCAAACCCTACATTCAATTACATTGGATTTATAGCTAAAAATTCATATTCATGTAATCAACTTGAGCACCTCAATGACTATAATTAAGAAAAACATGAAAAATAAGTCACCTTCCCAAGAATAACATTCTTTTAAATAAAACTTGCAATGTAAGAAAACTCGACTCCTATAAAACAAGGAATTCACTCATTAGATGATTATAATGATTAGCTAGAGAAATCTACCCAAAGTTAGCTATACTAAGTGTAAGATACAATTTTCAGAAAATGCAATGTGTAAAACACACATCTAACATAGTATTATACCTATTACTCAAGATATTATTATAATCAAGCAAGCTAGATTCCTTAGAAGTTCTTTCTATAGAAATAGGATATAACTAAACAATGAAAGTGCGTCAAAAACCTAAAGCATCCAAGTTGATTAATCGTGAAAAATCATAAATAAAAATGAAAATAACTATAAAAGAGATACATAATATAACAAAATATATGTCGATAAACCCTTGTGAGATAAAACTCCATACTTGAGATCCAAAGCTTGTATTAATCCTTCAACTAAGTTACACCAATACATCTCTCTTTGAATTCTTATAACACTTTGCTATTACTACAACTTGCAAAACAACTTGTGCTACTTTCTACTCCAAGTTCCAATTTATAACCAAAATTAATACAAGAAACCATAAATGATTTCTAATACAGTGGACTCAAAATCATGAGAAAAGTAGTCTACATTCAAAGGATACCTCATGACATGTGTTTGGGAGTTACAAGCATCTTTCTAGAAGCTTCAAGACTTTTCTCATGAACTTGGGCTTCCAACTTCACTAGAAAAGAAAAAAATAACAAATCCATAGTCTAAAAAAGGCTACCAACTTCTTACACATAATAAAAAAATTATTTCTTACATCTCTTACAACACCATAAGTATTTATATTCCTGTCCACTTCATGCCAAGTGTCCATAGATGTTGTCATAGGCCAAATTAAGTTCCCCCACTCAATGCCACCTTGTAAAGAATATTCCAAGTGCCTAATAAAATAACATTTAATTAAAAAACTCCTCACGTGGGATGTCTAAGTTCCCCTTCCACGATTATTGGAATCACATAAAATAATAATTCACTATTAAAATATATGAATTGAGATACACAGTCCTATGATTGCAAGGTTAATATCACCAATCCTAATACTTTCATTTTGGAAAATATTGTGTTGTCTTGGGAGACTATTGAATGGGCCTAAAAATTTGGCCAAGACACACTTTTGTCAAGATTGACTTTCAAAAGGCATGTGTCAAGATGAAATGCCCCTTTATCGATAAGATGTAACATTATCAACCACAAGCTTATTTCAAAAATAATATTTGTAGAGGCTAATACTTAGTTATGAATGATGACCTCTCATCTCAATTCTTTGTATAAATATCCATTTGATAGAGCTATCCACTCACCCTCATTATTTATGTGATTGAAATCAATGCCCTTAGAAACCTCTTTCAACATTCCTACTCACAAACTCATGCATGACATCTCACTGCCTAGTAAATCATATGAGATCAACTCCCACTTTGTTAATGACAACATGCTCTTCTTCTTGAATAATATTAAATAAATCTCCAATACTCTAGATGTTCTAGATCTCTTCTATTTATTTTTAGTTTCCTAACTTTCCATGTCTAAAATAGTTTCATGTGATTTTAGCTTCTTTCTCTAAATGGAAACCTATCAAACATGGGCTTATCTCAATGTACCTAGTGATACCATTTTGTATTAGTGTTTCTCTTATAGACATGTTGAAATGATTCATCAAAAAATCAAAGAATATAGTCTTCTCTTGGCCTAATAGGTTTCTCTTTGTGGAGATATATATTCAAATTAGCAACAATATCCTCATTTCTATACATGTTTATGTGTCGTCTTAGTGGCTTCCCTTTAAGGCTTGTTCATAGGTTAGGAACCACAAACAATCATTGAAAGATAATTGTGAATTCAAAAAACATCATGCGGTACCTTCTACAACACATTCAAGAGATATCTCAAGGAAGAGGGACACATCTCTCTATGTATTACATAATGATATAGTGTGAATAAAGATAAAAGAACACAATAGAGTATAGAGAAGAGGAAGAAGCTACCCAAAAATATGTTATGTATATATTTATGATTGTGGTAAAGACTATATAATTTAGAAAGGTTATATGAGATGAATATATAAGTAGACTTGTATTAGGGTGTCAATGAATATATATAATTGATTGAATTCTTATCTTATGTATATGTTATCTCACACACTATTTCTAATCCCTTTCTATTACACTACCCTAGAGTTAACTTTTGACATAAATAATACAAACCTTAGGATTGCATTTTATTATCAACAAGGCCTACTAAAATTAACTTACTAAGTTAACTAGAAGTTCTCTATAATCCAAAAGGAGTAGTAAAAAGGGATGCATGTATTGTCATAATAACATTATATTGAGCCCAAACACCGGGAAGGATTTGGCATTGCTAATCCAAACACTCAATGAATATTTTTTATTGTATATGGATTACCTAGGCCATTCATGGACAAACCCCATGGAAAATTTTGGTGAGACACAATATAGCCACTATCACTACTCTTGGGTCCTAGAACTTTGATAACTACAAGGATAATATTCTCATGGCTCTCTATTTCAAATTGAATGCCTCCATGCAACTCAATGACATATGAAAACCATGGCAAGTAGTCTACCATCAACTCAAGTGTATTTATCACTCTTTAAGAAATTGACTAAGCTTTCCTGCCTCCTTTGTGTGGTTGAAACATCATATCCAAATTAATGGTAAGTAATTGGAACTGTACAAGCATCTTTGAGGTAAAAAAGCTCTTCAAAGAAGGCATTTAATCCTTTAGATATATCTAGGACCTAGGACCCACCAAACCTCTACTAGAAATATCCTAGGCAACTTAAAGAGGATTTTAACAATTCTTCAACCACTCTTGCAACTATTTCAAAAATTATGTGGTGGGTGTAACTTTCCCTCTCAATTAAGATGTCTACATTGTAATTTCCTTAAAGATTATCAATGACCAAATATGGCCAACTTCCTCTCAAGTTTGTCTATTGGTCATTGCTTTCCACCCTCCTATATGATATTAGACTTGACAAAAAATACAAATGTTGCTTCTCTAAAGCAAGTATATCAAGCTTAGTGTCGCTATCTAATAGTCTAATGTCAATTCCTAGTTCTAACTAATTACCTTGAAACTTTTCAAATATAAGCTCCCTATTGGTAGTTGTATTCAATTCTTTTATAAACACCCCCTCCTTCATCCCTTTTGTTTGAAGAACAAATCCATTAATCACTCTTTTTAGTATGCTCGTACACTCATCACATTTGATCTACCATCTTTGTCATCATATCTATCATCATTAAAAGTTTATCTCAAAAAGCTACTATATTAAATACAACCCTCTATCATCTTTGTCATCATATCTATCATCTTTAAAAGTTCATCTTGAAAAGCTACTATATTAAATACAACGCTCTAATAATTATAATTAAAACCTACCAACAAATCATTATTTATTTCATTTAAAAAATGAAACACAATATTATATTTTCTAATACAAATTATCCTCTAGATATCAATACTTTATCACTTTTCTCTATCCTCTCTTTCCAAATTTTAAATCTTACTCACCATTGCATGAAATACTTATCAATTCACATAAAGATAAGCTTTATCCACTTTCGTAACACAATGGTTGCGGTGGCGGCGGCGGCGGCCATGTCTTCTTCCGCCCAGGCGGAGCAACGCTGCGGCGGCGGCGGCGGCGACACCGGGATTCGTGAAAGGGAGACTGTCGAATGGCGGCACCACTCAGGCTGCGGTCGTTGGCGGCGCCGTTGCCGCCATTACAGCCGCTGCCTTCCCCCTCGGAGGAGGGTTTTCAGAGGCAAGTCTGTAATGGAAAATTCTCTGATGAGAAAAGCGGTTATTGAAGAAGAGGCGATGATGATGATGAAGAGGAGAAATGAATTTGCTTTCATACAGAGGAGGAATTCATTAAAGAGGCGGCAGATTGGCCCTAGTCCTCTCAGTCGTGTTGCTTACAATGATATTCAGTGAGTGATTTTTTCCCCTTTCATCCTTATTCCACAGTGGAATTATCTCTAACTTGGAATCCCAAACCTGTGGGGAGTTTAACGTTAATGGAGGCGAGGTTTAAATTGTATGCGCTTATTGTTCTGTATTGTCCATATTTTTAAGAGACCCATCTTTGGCAATGGATGGGAGGAAGATGTGTTGTCAAGCCAAGCCTTTAATTTTTGGATATATTTTCAGATATAGGTATTTTCATCAATATTTGGTTGGGATTCTAGGTCATCAATGGATGCATTGTGGATTCATGGCGGTCTTATAAAAAATATTATGAACTTAAACATTAGGGATTATGAAGTTCATTATCGAGTAGGTAAAGGTTGTAAAATAAATTTTGAAGGAGTTTAATGAGTTGGTATGTTGTGATAAATGTATTTGATTTTTATGTGGCATTTGATTCCCCCTTAAACAACATGTTGGTTTTAATGTTAGGTGTAACTCCCACCATAAGTAGTCATACAATAACTACAACGTACCAACTCTTTATATTGAATAAGATTTTTTTTTCTCTATAGTGTAAATGAGGGTTCGTTGCACATCACTTGATAGATTATGAAAGTTTGTCATGTAAAAAATTTAATTCCAAATCGTTGAATTAAGATCTCAATTCCTTTCAAAATATATATATAATAACATAAGGAATAACTATATCTTCTTTTTATTAGATTTTATTAAATAAATTATAAAACTCAAATGATTCAAATAGAACATTAAAAAAATACATAACAATGAAGACCCCAATTGTTCTTTATTAAAAACCAAACTTGCCCTTCAAGTTTAAAGTTGCTTCTTTTCAGAATGCTCCTCCATAATTTATAAAAGTGGGGACAAGAAAATACGAGGCTTGTAAAGTATGAAGTGCCCCACCAACTCCATTAGAATAACAATTCACATCAAAATTCCCAAAAGAAAGAGAAACAATCCCTCGAAGTTCTCACCCACTTCCTTAAAAGCACTCATATGGTTTCTCCCTTTTTATACGATTCCCAACATCATTCAAAATGCATTATTTACCTTCACAATTATGGCACATTTTGTTAGTTTATTCTCCACAACAATCTTAGTATTTTACAATCCTCTCATATTTAGTTTTGTTAACAAAGTTGCATCAATAATAATAAAAAACCATAGGAATAAATGTTAACAATGTAATAGCAGCTATTGGAATTGTATAGCTAGTAAATAGTAATATGATAGGGAATCACAAAACAAAGGGGTTTGATGTTAAGAAATGGTAATTTGTGTATAATATTTAAGATGATTTTTATTTTTTTGAAATTCATTCAAGTTATATTATAAGGGTTTTATTTTGGTTATTGGAGGTGTGTTTTGGTTGTTATTATTGTGATCATTTATTGATATGAGTGTGGTCTTATGTATTGATTCATAAGGCAATATTGTGTTACATCTTGTTTATTATTCCTATGTGCCTTTGTACAACATAAAGATGTATCATGTATAGATGTATATATAATAATGTTGCTTCATGCACAAACATGCAAGCATTATCTGTAATAGTTTATAGTCATATCATGCAATCTCATAGTCATGTGCACCTCACAATTGTGCTATATAATCATATAGCCATACCTTATAGTCATGTCATCTTAGGAGTTCTCTATGTGCAAGCTTTAGTAACTATGTAAGCCTTGAGCATCACATGTCATATATGTTGTATACTTCACATTGTGCACCACTAGACATGTTATGCGCATGATTTATATTTATGACCTCGCATTGGACCATAAACACCTTGCATGTGGCTACACTTGCACCACATGCTCATGTTGAACAACTAACACCACATGGGCTTAACACCAATTATCACCATAACTACACAATCCACACACCATACATGTGACATTTGTAAACATATTTGTGGAGCCTATCTGACAATCTAGTTTGTATAAATAATTGCATTATATAAAGTATAGGTAGAGAAGGAGAAGCCAATATTTTCTCTACACCTTTATTCATATCTTCTCCAACTTAATAAAGTAAAATATTCAAAGTATTTTACACCTTATAATATGCATTTGGATTCTAGCTTATGATTTCATTTACATATTTTGTAAACTCATGAATTATTAGTTAATTAGTATGTTTTCCCATGTATCCACCTAGGAATCAAATCATTGGCATCAAAGTTAGAATACTACCACATCACTTGTCACTAGCCCTTGCACCATGTCAACGATTCAACAATGAAACACACTTATTTTATCTTTTATGATTATGGATGAAGAAAATACTAAGAAAAATAAATCCCTGGTAGAAGAATCTTCCTTACTTTCCCTAAATGAAAATGTTGCTATGTAAGGGGATTCAACATCTCCAATACCAGAATCAACAAAGTTACAAGATTCTCTCTAGTCAAGGAGGAAAATATTGAACCTTACCATGGAGTTCCTTGTAGATATTGTAGTATGCAATGTTCAACTCATTAATCCTATCCAATATTTTTCTTCAATTGTGACTAAGATGTAATCACATTGCATAGAGACTATAATGCATGCTCTCCACACAAAAAAGAAGTTGGCACAACTAATATTTGAGTGCCTATAGTTCCACACTCGTGAAGATGCAAAGGTCAATGCACTAACTCTACTTGAGACTTTTGATGCAAAAATAGTGATAGATGAGACTCTAGTAAGTCCCTATCATACCTTGCAATTTGATTCTAATTATATATTTAGCAATTTTGAGAAGCAAAGGGTTTTGGTTTGAATTTGCTCAAACAAATAGGATACAATGGCTTTGACCAAGTAAAATATTGGTTAATACATCATTAATCCCTCTAAATGGTGATGAGGCCAAACCAAAATGGTATAGAGTACACTGATGACTAGACATATAAAAAGGATCACATCATCTTCTCATTATAGACATTAGTGAATTCTTGCCATCAAGCTTTGCTTCGTAGGAAGAAAATCACATGATCTTTTCTTCACAAATGAGCACTAGTAATGCTTCCTCATGTGGCCTATTTTAAGCTATTCAAATTTGGTTGCTTAGACATCTCAACCTTGTGTCTCTTTCATAATAGAAAGACTATGCAAGCATCATTTGCACATCACATATAACCTTAGTTTTAGCACAACTATGAAGGCAATAATCTACACAAATGAGCCCTCAAAGGGATGCAATTAATTCAAAATCATACTTTGCATGACCATAATACCAAATAAATCATGCACCTCATCCTATGCCAGAACATCATTTGCACCAATTGCAAAGTCAACAGATCAATATAAATGTAACTTAGCTTTCTCCAACCATTTTCATCATCTAAAAATCACACGATGCACATATTTTTTGAAGTATTTTTATTTGGTTATCATGGTTTCACACTTTATGAAGGAGCCTCACGAGCTTAATTGGGAAGCTATTAAATCCATCCCTTATTATATTCAAGGAAAACATAGGCTTGGGATTTCTAGCTATAATTTCATACTTGGTTGGATACATGGATTTAGATTAAGAAACCAATCTTGAAGATTACAAGTCTACTTATGGCTATAACTTTCACCTTGGTCCTAGCTATATTTTTTGGCTAACCAAAAAAAAATGTTATTTCTTTTTATTCTATTGCATTTGAGTACCGAGGGATAGTCAATGTCACTATTGAGGCTATTTAGCTTTAAAACATCCTTACTAAGTTTGGATTTCCATTTTAAAGGTCATTAGTGTAGCATCATAAATTGTCACCCTTGACAATTTCACACTATGTTTTTCTCCTTTTAAGTTATTGGACCTAATTGAGCACTTAATTTCCTAAATTATGCATTCCACAACTCATTTTAAACATTATCGACAATTTGTAAGCATAAAACAAATTCTCTCATTTGATACTTTGCCCCCAACTCCTTAAGTTTCAAAAAATAGGTCTGGGACACTAGAACCTAGGGCGCTAATGTCCCCCTATTTTGGCTCCAAATTCAAATATGTTGGTGTCGACATTTTATTATTTAAAATTCAAATATCTAAAGTTGATTGTCAGGATTTAATTTTTGGAAAATTAGAATAATAGCATAAATACAAAGTTATTGCATCATTTGAAAACAAAGTGAAAGTATTGAGAATCAAGAGCATTATCCAGCTAGTCAAGAGCATCATTTTAGTGATTTATTGCAACAATTCAAGATCCAAACATCATGTCAAAATGTATATGATTGTGTTCATGTTTATGTTTTCATATTGTTTGTGAAGGCTAACCCTTTGTAGGTCTCCAAGCCATTCAAGCAAATCAAGCAAGAAAGATCCAAGCCTTGAGGAAGTGTGTGTGACTTCAGTTCTCAAAGAAGCCATTAAAGGGTAGTGAGTTGCAGCACTTTGTGAAATCATCATTCCTTCCTAACATTTATCTATTTATTATTGACATTGCCATTGTGGAAGTGGAAATACTAACATGGGGTTTGACCAAAGCAAGCCCCTAAATGGTTCAACCTTTCTTCTCTCTTTGAATTTGCAGGTTTCAGGTTTGAAGAAGATTGAAGGAAGTTTGAAGATCAATTATTCATTGTTGCGATTGAAAGCCTACACCTTGATAACTCACAGAAACTTAGTTACAAAATTATTTGATGATAATTTGATAGTGCGATAGGCAAGAAACAAAAGCTCTTATCGAACAAGTTAGAGGACTTTGAAAACATATTTGAATTATCCCTACAAAGACAATGGTGCTTGGGGTGCCTATGTCCTCTATTTTTCAACTCCAAATTTATCACAAGTACACAATGTCCTACTTAGTCCTTTCTTATAGTTTATTTATGTTTGTGATTTCTCATATTTGTTGTATTTGCATTAGAATAGTAATTTACATCATTAGGTCAATTAATCATTACATTTCATCCTTAGTCCACTTCCAAATTTGGTTAAGGGCATGTTGACTCGCCTTTCAAGCTATAAGTCAATCATATACCTTGTCTAAATCCAATCAAACCCCCATCACATCCCTTCACATCCCATTCCACACATTTTTCAAATGAAATTAGGGAAAGGTGTTCAAATCCTCAAGTGAAAGCTCCAAGGTTTTCCTTTCCCTACCTTTCATTTTGGTGAACCTAACATGTGTTAACATTATATACCTTCTAAAATTTGAGGCGGTTGAACCTAGATCTAGGTTTTGCATTGCTTTGCTTTGCATTATGCAACTAGGCATTCATTTTTGCATCATAAAAGGTATACAAAATTCAAAAAATTGCATATCATATTGCATCATAGGTTACAATAGGGTTTATTTCAGTCATTATAGCTTAGATCAACATTCCAATTGCATTTACAAATCTGCATTAGGTCATTTAAAATATGAAAACAAAAAAATTGAAAGTGTCATTGCATGCATTTAGATATCTTGCATATAGCTAAAAAGTGAAAAATTGTATCATTTTCTTTTAAAAAGCATACACATCATCATTTTCAGATTTTCCATATTAGAATCAGTTAATTTTTGCATCTTAGATTTGGAAATTGCATATACAATTGTCATTTATTGTTTAAGCATTTTCAACATTCTTACACACTTGCATTTTGAATTAAATTATTATAAATTGAGAAAATTCTAGAAAAATATTCACTACCAGACCTATTTGCAAACAGACACAAAAACCTTAAACAATATTATGCATAGCCAAACTTTTAATTTTGCAAAAACCTATCTAGGACATAGGTGCCCTAGGCACCAAAGTCCTACCTTTTTTGGCTCAAATTTCTATTAGACCTCTATCTCTGTGTTCTTTGTTTTTGCTCTCTGATTTTTGTTTCTAAATGTTTTACTATGAATGTTTGATAGTTTAGTGTTCATAGTGGGCACACTTAGTGTTTTAAAACTTGTATGAGTTTCACAACCTGGTGTCCTTTTGCCAATACTTCGATGAGACGTAGTTGTAGACTTATGACATCCCACGTTGTTGATACATCCATTGTGGATCTTGAGTTTTCCAACTCTTTCCCACAAGGTATTTCCAATACCATGCCCATTTTGGACTCGATCCCTAATCCTACTATACCAATGACAACTTCACATACAAGTACCTTTATGGATGTTGAGACTGTTATTGTGCATGCTCCTGAAGACAAACTAAAACAATTAGACAAAGACTTAAAGGGATTGTAAGACTACCAAAGCACAAAATCCTTAGTCAGACAAATAGTGCATATAGTAGACAACTTAAGGAAACTAATCAATGATGCCCAAGGATTAAAGGGATTGTAAGACTACCAAAGCACAAAATCCTTAGTCAGATAAATAGTGCATATAGTAGACAACTTAAGGAAACTAATCGATGATGCCCAAGGATTAGAGGTGTTGTGTAGCCTAGCCCATATTATGGATACAAACATCCTTACGATGGTTGCGCTCAAGTTTTGGGGTACACTCAAAGCCAATGAGGAAGTCAAATATCTCTCCCTATAACTATATCCTCTATTCCTACATATGCATTGCCATCCATAGCATCAATGCGGATACAACCAAAAAATGGCATAATTCCAACTTTAGTGTTTTCCAGTGGGCATCCTTATAACTTCATGATGTATCACACATGACATCTCAAATTTCATCACCACTAATAAATTTGCAACATAGTAGTCCACCAAGCACTTACACAATCCCACCATGTTCACCACATTCCAAAAACATGCCAAGCAATAACTCAATCATCAATCAATTTTTGCAAAATGTAACCTCACATCAACAAATATCCACATTGAACCAAGATCAAAATGAAAAACCATCACAATATGTCAAAAGGAGTGCTTTGTCACTTGAAATTTTGAAAACAACCCTGTTGCTAAACACATAGATTCCTATTTTTGAGAAGTATAACCATAAAGGAGATTCTAATAGTCACATATTGACTTATACGACATTATGTAGTGACTTTATCTTTGAAGATAAGCTCTTAGCTAAACTCTATCCTAGGTCATTGAAAGACACGACCTTGGAATGGTTTTTCTCATTGTTGAATAATTCGATTCATTCATTCAATGAACTTGTTAATGCATTCCTACAACATTTCTAGGAAAATATAGGTCCATGAATTATATTAACTGATTTAGTGAGGTGTAAACAATCAAAACATGAAAAAGTGATAGACTTCATAGGAAGATATTAGTTACTATACTCATAAATCAATCTTACTCTTCTTGATGTGAAGGTTCAAAGAGTGTTCTTTGAGAACTTGCAACCCGAGATTAGGGATAAGATCTTATTGATGAGATATCCATCCTTCATACACTTTTGTACGGATCTTTGTGACTATTAGAATGTGATTAGTCAATGTGAATAGGCATCTTCATCAAATCCTATTGATAAATCCAAATCCATACCTCAAAACAACTATCAACCATTCAAAAAGAAAAAAAAAAGGAACTTTATCAAGATAAATACACCTCTAAAAACTAACCACATTGACCCACAAGTTTTTGCCATAAGTTCAACTCCATATCAATTTAGAGCAAGTGATAGACAATTCACACAGTTGCTTGATTCCCTTCATTCAATCATGTTACAAATTTTGAGCAAAAACTTAATTCACTTACCTTTGATTAGACCTATGGATACAACAAAATCGTTATCTCCAAGCTTTAACCCAAAATCCTTTTATCAATATCATTGCACACATGTACATGTTATGGAGCATTGCATACATCTTAAATATCAAATCCAAGACCTCATCGACTCTAATCACATACAGCTGGGTGATGTTAATGATAAGGAATAAGTTTGTTGCCCCACCTAACCAAAGCTTACAAATTTTCACCAATCTAATGCCAAACCATTCATCAACTTTGTGCAAGCTTGTGATATTAAGAATGATATGAATGTTGACAAGAATGATGATGATAATGATGATAATAAGAGTGATGATGAGGATGGTCTAAAAGATATGGTCAATCTCATAGATTTTCAAACTCGTAAGGGCCAAACCACTTTGTTACCCAACATTGTTTTCACCCATATTGATGTTGCCATACATGCACTTGATGGTCCTCTCTATATTGTCGAACGTATCAATGAAAAACCTACACAAGGAATACTTAGTGATCCTATGTGTGTAGAGAATGTGATCACTAAGGAGTTCTTTTATGTGCATGAGCTTTATCAAGACTTGTGAACAATTGAAAGTATGGTTGAAAACTCATGATGGTTTTTCTCTCCCTACGATAGGTATGATCACTCTTCCTCTTAAAGTTGGACCGAAACAATTAGATGTCTCATTCTCTATCATCCCAACATCTAACCAATTATGTGTGAAGCTAGGCTACCCATGGCTACACTCCATGAATTTTGTCTTGTTAGTTATCCACAAGTGCATAAAATTCCCATTCAAAGATCAAATATACATAGTGCATCATAGTGGATTTAGTCCTTTGTCTTCCCGTGGAAACTTTTCATTGGATTTCTTTTGGATTAAACCTATGGAACCTATTAAACTTTGTGAGGACTTATTTTTCATGTCATGTCAAAGGTTTAAGGAAAAGCGCATAACAAAATTATCCCTTATCAATATTCTTGAGAATGATAGGTCAATGGTTGTTCCTCCTCTACAACCAATTGTGGATGAAGTCATGCCTAAAGAAAAGGCCCATCCAGGTAATCAAGGTATTTATACAAGAGTTGCTCCACCTACATCATACAAAAGACCAAGAAACAATTGAATGATTCCTTTTGTGCCTTCGAAAATAGAGAAAGTGTATAGACCTAAAGAGAGTAGTTTCCCAACCCCTGATGGTTCCCTTAGTACCTCTCTTAAGCGAAGAAAAGAGACCAATGGTCAAGAAACCTGCTCTTACCCCATCACAAAATTGAAAACCTTGCAAGAAGAAATAGAAATGCTAAAGAGAGTAGGTGAAGGCATCATGCTCTTGCTCGTCAATTGGAAGAAAAGAATAAAATAGTACCTAACAATCAAACACCTAGACAAATAAATCAATAACAATTACACTTTCACCAAAAGAAGACATGGAACTGAAACAATAAATGGAACAAGAACATACAACTGGCATTATCATAAAACCTCCAATTGTGATTAACTTGGATGATGAAGATTAAATTTCTAAAATTTATGAATTAGTGCATAATGAGCTTAATTTTTTGTTTTCAAAATCTATGAATTTAGATGGGGGCGACTGTCATGATCCTCCTACTGAGAGTGACCCACCACATGTTGAACCTAGTAATGCTTCTAGTATGACACTTGTTGTATTCCATTTGTCTAGTTGTCTTCCTTCCCTATATGATGACCAAGATTGGGATGCAAATGATTTGCTTTAGATTGGCTCACATGTGTGGTACTCTCTTTTGAGTTTGCTTTGTGTGTTCTTTGTGTTTTCTTGTACGTAATGTGATCTCCCATATTATGTTGCTTGGTGTGTCTTTGTGTTTGTGAGTTTTCTTTGGATGACCCTTTTTGCTCCATTGGCACAAAGATACAAGGGAAAAAAAAAAATTATGACATTTTTCTATTTGTATCTCCATTCTTCTTTATGTCGTTAACATTGTCTTGTATTTTTGGTCTTGTGTCTTCCTTTTGGGGACAATTCAAGGTGTTGAGACATTTATGTCTCTTCCATGTTGACCCTATTATTTAATTAAAAATATTAATTATGCTTATCCTCAATATTAAATAATTTCTATAATTTTTTAATTGGCTAATTTTCCTCCAACTTTCCAACTTGCACAAATAATATTCCATAAATAAATTCCTTTTTCAAATTTAAATTCTTCCCTCCAATTCAAAATATCTCCAACATATTTCCATGAAATAAGGGACATTTTGGGCTCTCATGAATCCTCAACCATTGATCCTCCTTGATCCACACTCACCTCCTTGATTTCCTCACATACATTGATCCTTGGATTGAATCTTGATCATTGATTAGAATTTCTAAAATCTATAAAACGAAGCCTCTCTGCTTCAAAAATCATTCATAATCTTCATAGCATCCTTCAGTTCTCTAGAATTCTTGAGCCAACCTTGAGCATTTTAGAGCCTATTTTCTGAATCAACCCTCTCATATCAAGCTTTTGCAACATGGATTATGCATTCAATTGAGCAATGCACATCACAATTATATATCAATCCACATGGGATTGAGGGTTTGCACCTTCTAATTGTTTAATTGCTTTGAATTATGTTCAATTTCTTAGATTAAACCTTTTGATTTCTTTGCAAATGAATTTCTTAAGTATGGGTTTGTATGATCTAAATTATTTGAATTCTTAGTGTTTTAGGAGATAATTGATTCATTCATGCTTTCATTCATACTTACTTCCATTACAACATTTTGGCACACTCGGTAAGACCCACATCCCTAATTTGACCATTTTTGTGAAGTTTTTGTTGTCCTTGCACGTTACATTGATAATGTAACACTTTTGTAGTGATAGTTTGACACCTTCGCAAAAGATCAACACCTTTTCATCTCAAAGTTCAATGCCCTTATTTAAAGCCTGACGCATCTAACTTTTTAAATTTTGTTAGTTTGTAGGAAATAGTTTGATGCCTTTGCACAAGCTCAATGCATTGATCTGTCAATAGTCTAACACCTTTGCCATAAATTTGTGCCTTTAGTCTAAATTGCTTTTATTTGTTTGACACCTTTGTTATGTAAACAATGCTTTTATTTGTTAATGTTTACATTTCAATTTTGAATTTTTTATGTTAACTAACCTTTAAAAATCCTATGTTTTCTTGACTTTTCCTAATAGTTTATAGCATGTGGCATTTGGGGGAAAAGGATGCAAAGAATATACTAACATTTGTGTTATAGGTTTTGACTTAATCTAGGATTCATTTTCCCTTGGTTCACTCAAAATTAATCTCATAGTTCAATTGGTGTAAATAAAATCAACAATACAAATTTCATTTTCCCTTGGTGCATTCAAAAATAATAATACAAACTTTCATATTTAATTTGGTGCTTAAAATTAAACCAACAACATGCACACTTCAATTTGGGATTAAAATTTACCAACAACTTGCATATTTGAATTTGGTATTTTTAAAATTGAATCACATATTTTAATCCTTGGTGCACTTAAAAAGAATTATATTGCTTGTTTGGTAAGTGGATGTGTGTGTATGCCCTTTCCTTGCACCTAGTACAATCTTGGAAATTAGAAACACCATTCATTTGCAATTTGTTTGTACACCTTGAGGTATAGTGTTGTGTATGCTCTCCACTCACAACACCTAAGAATGATCTTGGGGACCAAAAGAAACACTAATTCCATTTATTTTGAAGTAGGAGACTTGCTTGGAGTCCTCATCACCCCAAGTTTTGATCTCAAGCATGTTTCCCATACGGGCTATATAAAGGGGGGAGAATGATATTTGTACCCCAAAGAGTAGCTAGCATCCTTCAAGCCAAGCTCCATGACTCTCGATCTGTCAAGATAGGGAGGTGATGAGTAGAGAGGAGACCCCTCTTGACTTGGGCATAACAATTGAGCTCTCTGTTCATGACAAACCCCTACTATGAACTTGTAAAATCTAGAAGCCTAAGAGCCATTTGTAAACTGCCAGCTTAAAGTGTTACAACATATAAGGATCTTGATACGTGAAGTTACTTTCTATGTACTAACCTTTGTTGAGGTGATAGATATTCTTTGTTAGGATCTTTTCCTTTCAAGGTGAGAGATGTCAAAGTGGTACATGAACTTGGCATACTCTACTCACCCATTCATTGGATGGTATTTTATTAGTGGGCCTACTCTAAGCTAATAATCTCGATCTACCACTAAATTAGGATGTATATCTATGGCTTTTCTTTATTGTAAATCTACCCATGATACCAATTAGCATGGTCTTGTTGAAGAAGACACACAAAAATATTTCAAACATCCAATTGAGTCAGTCCTACATGTTGTTTGTTGTTTTCTGTCACTTTCTAGATCAATTAAACATAAAATAGGATTCAAAAAAATCAAAACCCTAGGTCAAACTTGTAAAAATTCAACCTCTAAGAAAAAGTGCCACTTTTGACTATTGTAATGCAATGCCTTTGCATGCAAATTGATGCTTTTGTTTTTATTAAAATAGTACTTTTTTTTCATCTTGACGCATTTGCACATCTTGATGCCTTTATTTCAAAGTAAAACTAGAATTCTGCATTTTGATGCCTTTGATTGATCAATAATGTGACACTTCTATTGTGTCTCAACACCTTTGCAGGTATTTTGACACCTTTGTAGAAAATAGTTTGGCGTCTTTGACTGTAATTCAACGCCTTTGACTATCAACAGAAAACAAAAAAAACCCTAAATTTTCTAGATTCTAAATTTTGAATAGTAAACATTGGAAAACTTGAGATTCATGCAGAATAAACCTCTAGTCATCCTAATCATTAAAAACAACAACAAACTCCACATTTCCATCACCATTTTACGTCACTTCTTCACTTTGAACTAGCTTAAACATCTATAGTCATCATTGGATCAATTCAACCCCATTACAAAACAAACAACCTAGAAAATGACATAACTCACTTTTGGTTCAAATCTCTACCATCATCTCCTAGTTTGGCTCTTTACTTGAAAAAATATCTTCTTTCAAGTGCTTATTTGAATTAGTGTCAAACATTGTGAATTACTTTCTTTGGATTCATTAGTCTACTTCCAATGTTTGTGAATCTCATTATCACCCTCCTTAGCTTAGACTCATTTGTCCAATACAAGCAAGGATCATCCCTAAACACATCTTAAAACAAGAGATTTTATCCAAAACAAACTTTGTTCAAAAATTCAAGGTTTCACTCCATCCACTCATCTAAACAACATTCATCATTGGTCCAAAGAAGCTTAAGGTGTCTTTGCTAGCTCGATTTAAGGCAACTCAAATATCCCAACAAAAATATCTTCGCACACTTTCAAACATCCACATCTTCTAGGGATACTAGAAGTTTTATGGTCACAACTAGATCTCAATAGGAAAATAAAATGGAGAAGAATCCTAGTAGCTCAGCTCCCCCTATTACCACAAGTACTACTGATCAAGTGTATGGAATGCCTAAACCAATCCTAAAGGGTATGAAATTCCTTTGCCAACAAAAATTCAACCCAACCTTGTTGAAGTTGAAACAATCCATTTAGTGGAAGAAACTATCAAGTCCCATGAATTTACTCTCGAAGAGCTACTAGAGATGTCACAAGACACATCTCTTGGTAGCATAGTAGAAGTTATGTTAAATCTTGATCCAAACCTATACATGTTAAAACTTGCACAAGTTGGTGCTAAACTTCCCACAAATTTTGATGTTAATCAACTTAGAAACATAACCTTTTTAGGTTTTGGAGCAAGAAATCATCCATTAGAAATTCAAAACTTGGTGCATAATATCATTATAAAATACCAAATCCTCCTTCAACGAATATACCAAGTCAACCCACAGTCACTTTACAAGGATCAAATCAAATGAACTTTTTGACCCAATATAACAATCTACTATATAACCCTCAAGGTCTAGGGACTTCAACCGACCTAGGCTTACAAAATACAAACAATTAGCCACCATACACCAACCAAATAAATATAAATTTACCAAATCCAAACATACCAAATATGAATGTACCAAATCCGAACGTACCAAATACAAATGTACCAAATCCAAACATACCAAATCTGAATTTGATGAACTATGGGAGCAATCCCTTTACTACATCGCCCTCACAAAACATACATGTTCATCAACAATCCCCTCAACAACCACTTCAACAATCATCTCAATATCAAACTCAACAACCCCCTCAACAATCAATTCAACAACCATCTCAATATCAAGCTCAATATCAAGCTCAACAACCATCTCAACATAACATCCTGTCACAACACCACCAATTGTTAAACAGGATAACTAGAGGGGGGGTGAATCAATTGTCATAAATTTAATCTTTTAATTCATTCACCAGAACTAATTCTTAACAATGCTTAAATGATTAAACAATGAACACTGGTGTAGAAATTGAAAACCATCACATAAACACAGTAACACAAAATTTATGTGGAAAATCTAATGAGGGAAAAACCACAGTGAGGATTAACTCACACTATAGAGAATATCAAAATCGATTACAAAAGGCTCACTGTCTGAGAAACAAGGCTCACTGCCAAAATAAGGACTCACTGTTCGATAGGGCTAACAACCCGGAGGGCTCACTGCCATAGAGATACAAAGACAAAGAAGACTTGTTATAGAGAGAAGACAATCTCAATGTAACAAAAGATTCCGCCACAATCACTTGCAGTCATGCATGAATGATAAAGTTCACCTTTAGCTCACTGCTTCTAAAAACTCAACATTAAGGGTTCACACTAATCTGCCACACTCGCATTACACACACTCACTAGATAGCATCACTGTCACATCTATCTACTCTTTTCTTTTTCGCTTATCTCTCTTCTTCACTCTTGTATATTTTTCAACCCTAACTCATCCTTTATTTATACCATCTTCAACTTTGAAACTTATCCAAAGTTGGCCATCCAAATTCAAATTCAAATTATATCAATGCCAAAACATTCTAGGGTGGAATTAGAATGAGGGCGACCTAAACACACACTTCATCAAGACCCAAATAGATCAAACACACTTCATCAACTTCAAAGGTAGCATTTCACACAAGGTCAGCCAAACCAATGTAAAACACATAGAACAATTAAGCATGAACTTTCTAGATACCAAAATTATCTTCAATACAATCAAAATAACTCAACTCTAGAACCACAAGTCATAAGACTTTATCAAAGAGAAGTATGGATCAGCAACATTCCTCATGTACCTAAACCAAAAACACAAAAAACCATAGTTCACAACTGGTGGACACAACTCACATTGTACAATGAATCAACAACTAAAAATCAAGATATAGTTGCTTCCAACAACCATGATCAACATATTTGAACCATACAAATATAGGAGAAAATTTGGAGCAAAACCCAGAGCAATCACTAAAACACTTGCAACCTGTCTTCATTACAATTTTCTCAATACCCTTGACATATACAGCCACTAACCTGTATCCATGACACTAATAACAACAACAATCAGTTGATAACCAATTGACCAATTGACATCAATGACAACACCTTCAATCTTTCCATTCTTGCAACAATCTCCCCCTTTGTCATTGGGAAGCACGTGATTGGAAAGACCATCAAAGACAACACACAAGCTCTGAATGCACATCTCAAGATTTTCCTTTCTGTTTCTTCACATGCTTCATCTCTCTTTTCTTTTTACATTCTTTTTCACATGCTTCTTCACCCCCTTTGACATCAATGGCAAAGGAAAAATATATTTTACATTGATTCTCCCTTTGACATAGAAAACATAATACACATAATGACAACACCTAATACTACCTGCTCCCCTTGAGAGGTAGCCACCAAAACATCATTCTAGAAGAAAGATAGATCCATATATCCACCATACTGATGCATCTCCATATGTATCTAGTTCAAGAAAGGAGGGGAAATAACCACTAACTTCTCCTAGAGATACTCAAAAGTATCTTTAGGAAGAGCCTTCATGAAAATATCAACCACCTGATCCTTCATCAGAACATACTCAATCTTTACTTCATTCTCCATGACCTTCTCTCTTAAGAAATGATATCTGATAGATTTATGCTTAGTCCTCGAGTGCATCATAGGATTCTTTGAAATTTTAATTGCACTTGTATTATCATAGAAGATAGAAATACAAGCATCATACACCATTTTGATATCTTTCATTGTATGTTTCATCCATAAAACTTGTGTACAACAAGATGCAACAGCAATATACTCAGCTTCAACAATAGACAAGGAGACTAAATCTTGATTTTTTCTCAACCATGCGACTAATCTTCAACCAAGAAAGAATGCACCACTACTTGTACCCTTTTTTTCATCTACACATCCATCCAAATCTGCATCTATATAAGCACTTAAAGTAAAGTTAGTATCTCTAGGATACCATAATCCATAATTCAAAGTGCCATTCAAATATCTAAAAATTCTCCTAACAACGGCAACATGTCTTTCCTTAGGATCTTCTTGAAACCTACCCACAAGATAAACTGCATGCATAATATCTAGTCTAGTAGTAGTCAAATACAATAGTCCACCAACCATAGATCTATACTTGCTTTGATAAGCCTTAGGTGAATCTTCATCTTTACCCAATTTGCAACCAATCGCCATAGGAGTACATACCAGTTTGGAACTTTCATCCCAAACTTCTTCAACATCTCTCTCACATACTTCAACTCTGAAATAAAGATTCATTTCTCTATTTGATTGATATGTAGCCCAAGAAAGAAATTCATCTCTCCAAACATAGACATTTCAAATTATTTTTTCATCTATACCGCAAACATCTTGCACATATTTTCATTTCCTCCAAAGATAATATCATCAACATATACAACTACAATCGAGATTTTTTCATTTTCAATCTTGAAGTATAGATTACTATTTGTCGTACCTTTGTTGAAACCTTGCTGAATCAAATACCTATCCAACCTCACATACCAAGCTATAGGAACTTGCTTCAATCCATATAAAGCTTTCTTCAATTTGTACATCATATCTAGTTGCTCTAACAATTGAAATCCTTCTGGTTGTTCCATGTAGACTTCTTCTTCTAGCTCACCACTCAAGAAAGTTGACTTGACATCTATTTGATAGACCTTAAAATATTTATAAGCAACAAATGCTAAGAACATCCTTATAGCTTCCATTCCTGCCACTGGAGAAAAAGTTTCCTAAAAATCTATGTCTTCTACCTGTGAGTAACCTTTGCACACAAGCCTTGCTTTATTTCTAACAACTCCATTCTCATTCAACTTATTTTTGAATACCCATTTTGATCCAATGATATTTTTACATGTCAGTCTTGGAACCAATTCCCAAGTTTGATTCTTCTCAATCTGCATAAGTTATTCTTTCATAGCTTCCATCCAATGTTCATATTTACAGGCTTCACTTAAAGTCTTCGGTTCAATCTCAGAAAGTAAACACAAATTAACTTCAACAACAACTCTGCTTCTAGTCAATACTCCTTTAATCTTATCTCCAATAATCTAATTTTTTGAATGATTCTTTTGTACATATCTAGGTGTCTTAGGTGACATCACCGGATCATCTCCTTCTCTTTTATTCTATTTATTCTTCTCTTCTTACTCATCCTGTTCTTTTTCTTCCACAATTTCTTCAATTCTTACGTGATTAGGTTCATTAGATTCATATCCATCAATGTCAATAGAATTCTTTATTGTCTCATCAACCTTGACATTTGAACTTTCTACAATCTTTCTTAGTCTTTTATTGAAACATTTGTATGCTTTGATCTTAATAGAATACCCAAGAAAAAATCCTTCACTTCTTGCATCAAACTTTCCTAAAGTTTATTCATCTCTTCTTATATAACACTTGCTTCCAAATACGTTGAAATACTTAAAAGTGGGAATTCTTCCATGCCATAGCTCATGCATATTCTTTGTATTGTTTCCTCTTGCTTGAATTCGATTGAATATATAAATAGAAATATGAATAACTTCTTTCCAATAAAATTTTGGTAAACCAACCTCAGTAATCATTGATCTAGCAACCTCTTGAACTGTTTTGTTTTTCCTTTCAACAACTTCATTTTTTTGAGGAGTTCTCAGAGTAGATAATTGTCTCTTTATTGCATGCACTTCCCAAAACATATTAAACTCATTAGAGGTGAATTTTCCACCTTTTTTAGACCTTAAGCATTTTATCTTCAAGTTCACTTCATTTTCAACCATAGCCTTGAATGTCTTGAATCTATCTAATGCATCTAATTTCTTTCTAAGGAATGCAACCCATGTATATATAGAATAATCATCAATTAAAAGCATAAAGTACCTTTCACCAAGAAGATTTATCACTCTTGTTGAACCACAGAGATCTGTATGAACTAAATCTAGTAGACTAGTAGTAGATTGTTCCTTTGATTTGCAATAATTTCTTGCTTGCTTTCCAAACTGACAATTTTTGTAGATAGCATTAACAAGCTTTGTAATTCTTGGTAAATCTCTCATGACCTGAACAACACTAATCCTCGCAAAGTTATCAAAATTCATGTGACACATTCTTCTATTTCATAATCAACTGTCATTAATTTGATTCATAAAGCACCGTCCATCAACACCCTTAAGTTGATCAATATTCCCTTCAAATTTCTTTCCTACAACAATCAATGTTTCAAATCCTTTCTAGATCTCACATCTCTCATCCTTAAACATAATATCATATCCTTTACTACACATCTAACCAACACTCAAGATATTATGTCTTAAATCCTTAACATAGTAGACATCATCAATATTATGCTTGCCATTAAAACTTACTAAACCTATCCCATAGATTTTAGCACCAATATCATCTCCAAACATAACCATGCCTCCATATTTTTTCAAGCTTAACAAACTTAATTTTATCACTAGTCATGTGATGTGAACAACCACTATCAACTACCCAATAATTCTTTTCCTGTTTAGCATGTAGGGCAGAGATAACCATACCTTCATTTTTCTCCTTCTCCAGAGGGCTTTCTTTACTTGTTTTCCAAAATTAGAAAAAGTAGGTTCATCCTTAATTTCCAAGAACAAGCATTCATTGTCATCAAGATCTTCATACTCAAAATCTTCATCAAATATACTAGCATTCCCATTCACATAATATGCTCTGTTAATCTTCTTTCCTTTCTTTTCTTTCTCATATCTTTGTTTATTCCTCCTAGCTCTTTCCGGACACCTTGCAACATAATGACCTATTTCTCCACAACTAAAGCATTTAAAGGGTAACTTACCTTCATGCTTCCTAGAACCTTTCCTCATTCTTCTCACAAAGTTAGCTTCTATTTCATCAAAGTTTTCTTCATTTGGATCTTCAACTTTTGTCGCCTTAAAAGCAGTCTCTGATTTGCATTCATTCCTCAGACTCAGCTTCCTTGTCTCATAAGATGTCAAAAATCCCAACAATAGATCCTTAGTACAGGTCTTATAATCTATACTCTATTCAATAGCACACACCTTCTCATTGTAAGCATCAAGGAGAGTCTTGAGAATATTATTTACAATTTTTGTTTCATCTATAGTAGCACCAAGTTCTCGCATTTCGGCCACTATCTCATCTAATATTTGTACATAGGCTTTAACATTCTCATCTTCAGACATATGTAGAAGCTCAAACTATGTCTCCAAATTTTGCAATTTTTCCTCTTTAACTCTCTCATCACCTTCATGTGCTCTTTCCAAAGCATCCTAGACTTCCTTGGAAATCTTCAAATTTTGATCCTTAATCAACTTGAAATGTACTAGACTGTTCTCCAAAATGTACTTCACCTTATTGTTCACTTCATGTGCTTTGATCTACTCATGCATACTCAAACCATTAGCAGGAGGAGTGTAAGGATTCTTGTAAGCTTTCTCCACATCCTAGCCACAATACTCCAAATATTCTTCCATCAATATTTTCCAGATAGCATAGTTAGTTCCATCAAATCTTGGATGTTCATAAATCATATTTCTAGCCATCCCAAACCTTCCTCAAGCGGTTAAACTCTTCACCAAGGAACCAAGCTCTGATACCAATTGTTGAACAAGAAAACTGAGAGGGGGGATGAATTAGTTGTCACAGATTTCATATTTTAATTCATTCATTGGAACTAATTCTTGACACTACTTAAATGATTAAACAATGAACACCAACACAAAAACTAAAAACCATCACATAAACACAATAAAACCATATTTACATGGAAAACCCAATGAGGAAAAAACCACATGGAGGATTAACTCACACTATAGAGAATATCAAAATTGATTACAAAAGGTTCACTGCTTGAGAAACAAGGCATACTACCAAAATAAGGACTCATTGTCCAACAGGGCTAACAACCCAAAGGGCTCACTGCCATAGAGATACAAAGAAGACAAAGAAGACTTGCTACAAAGAGAAGACAATCCCAATGCAACAAAATATTCCACCACAATCACTCGCAATCATGCATGAATGATAAAGTTCACCTTCAACTCATTGCTTCTGAAAACTCAACATTAAGGCTTAGCACTGATCTTCCACACTCACATTACACACACTCACTGGATAGCATTGAACTATCACATCTATCTGCTCTTTTCCTTTTCTCTTATCTCTCTTCTTCTCTCTTGTATATTTTTCACCACTAACTCATCTTGTATTTATACTATTTTCAACTTTGAAACATACCCAAAGTTGGCCATCCAAAATTAAGTTCAAATTAGGTCGGCACCAAAACATTCTTGGGTGGAATTAGACTAAGGGTGACCCAAACACATGCTTCATTAGGACCAAAATAGATCCAACACACTTCATCAACACATAGAACACATAGAACAATTAAGCATGAACTTTCTAGATGTCAAAATTATCTTCAATACAATCAAAATAACTAAACTTTAGAACAGCAAGTCATAAGACTTCATCAAAGAGAAATCCAGACTAGCAACACCCCTCCCGAACCTCAACTAGAAACATAGAAAACCATAGTTCACAACTGGTGAACACAACTCTCATTGTACAATGAATCAACAACTAAAATTTAGGATAGAGCAGCTTCCAACAACCATGATCAACATATCTGAACCATACAAATATAGGAGCAAATTTGGAGAAAAACCCGAAGCAATCATTGAAATACTTGCAACCTATCTTCATCACAATTTTTTTAATATCCTTGACATATACAACCACTAACCTATATCCATGACACTAATGACAACAACAATCAGTTGATAACCAATTGACCAGTTGACATCAATGACAACACCTTCAATATTTCCATTCTTGCAACGCTGGCAACCTCCCCAACACAACATCATAGCACCAAATCAATACATTAATCCCCAACAACCAAATCCCACTCCACAACACCAACAAAACATGGTGTACCAACAAAAACTTAAAGCACAACAACAACAACAACAACTTTCCTAACAATGATTGCAAGCTCAACAAAAATTACATGCTAAACAAAAATTGCAAGCTCAACAATAGTTACTTGCACAAAAATAACAAAAACAATCCATGCAACGAAACTCCCAAATAAACATCATACCTCAACACCAATATAGACCTTACAATGCACCTCGTCCACCCCAACCCAATCCACAATATCAAATGGGTCCTCAACCTCCATACAATCCATATGGTGCCAACCCACATCCATATCAAGATCCAAATCTATACAACACTTACAATCCACTACCAAACATTCCACTAATAGATATATCCTCACAAATCCAAACATTGACACAAAATATTCAGGATATACAATTGGGAAAGATGAAAAAATCATACACAATTCAAAACTTATATCCATATCCATTTGAAAAAAGCATAAAAATGTTACCCTTTTGATAGGTTGTCGTGAGCTCCTATCGCTTTAGTTGAAAATGCATCAAATATATTGATCGGGTAGTGTTTGAGGGTTGTATACAATAGGAAATATCTTGACCAACTCTCCTAGATTTTTTGAATGTTGGAACAATTGTAAACGAAACTTAAACTAAAAGGCCATTTAAACTAAAAAGCATAAAGTTGTGTTAATCTAGAAAGCATGAAATCATTAAACTAGAAAGCATAAAATGATTAAACTATAAAGCACATAAATTATCTAGAAAGAAATGATTGCAACTATTTGAATGACAACAACTATCAACTAACATCTAATTGTTAATGGAAAACAAACTTAACCTATAACTGATGACTAGAGTGAGTGCTCTAGAATTTTAGATAAATAGAACTAAAGATTATAAATTGAAACCACAACTTGTAGGAATAAATAACAGAGCTTGACACATAGAAATAAAATTTATTCACATTTAACATATACAAAATAAAAGTAACAAAATTGAAAACAAAGATACTTATCTATCCTACGAAGTTCCCTCGAGTGGCTAGCTCTCGTGTATGCCTATGATTAATTTAGATCACATGAACTTTTGTATCTTCAAAATGATTCCATCCATTATAACTCCATCACACAAGACTAGTAACTCAGAATGAGATTGGTAAAGCTTATTTTATTCATATCAGAAAAAATTAAAAAAAAAAAAAAAAAAAACATAGTGACATAATTCAAAAATGTGTTATAACAGCATAATGGTGTCATTGTTTCATTGTATCTGGTGGTTACATATATATAATAAACTACTTAACAAAATCCTAGATTTCAAATGGTGAAAGATCGCCATTGAAAAAGTTTTCTAATAGAAATTTAACTAACAAACAAAATGAGGTCCATAACATAAAGCATTTAAAAGGCTTGGAGAGGAGCCATAAAGTTTTCAAATAGAAAGCATTAAAAGACTCGATCCACTATGCACTTCCTAAAATTCATGTGTGTTACATCCCCTCTGACGGTTTGTGGTAAACAATTAGATATTACAATTCAGCTGAAACTCAAAACTTAGAAGTTATTTGTATGTTTGAATTAGTTGGAAACAAATTGGAAACCCCAGCACCAAAAACAAGTTAGTTGCAATTCAACTGAAAGTTAGTTGATAGTTGAATTTTTAAACTATTGACTAGATAGGTTGTTACATATGGTATTAGAGCTACCAGGTTTGGCATTGAACCTTGGGGCTCATCATGCAACTTAGGAAAACTGAAATAAGCATTGGGAACCTTGTAAACTTTTTTCATTGAATCTACCACAAGAAGTGGTAGTTATTTTGTATTGAAAATCTATCATAGGAAGTGATAGTTAAGTCACGTGGTACACGATAAGGATTTCTCTAAATCTTGGTACTCCATTGGATTCTTGTAAAATCCCTTTTAATACTAGCAAGAGATGCCATTGCTTTATTTCTTAAAATTTTGAAATGGTCTAGCTGCTGAATTTTGAAAATTGTTATGGTTGGCTGGTCAAAATTTGATTTAATGGTGGAAATGAGCTCAACCTTTGACTTATTGCTGAAATTAAAAATTGTTTAAAATTTTGAGATTGAGTTAAGTCATTGTACAAGAATATTTTGGTTGATCACAATGTTTGATGAAATGTTCATCTCTATCATGTCTTGGATTGGCCTCTAATGGATCATGTAAGGAAGTAAATTTTAAGAAAATATACCTTGTATGTTCTTAACTTTGCAAAGAAGTAAACCTTGTGTTTTGGTATGTGGGTAGACAAGTAGTCTAGTAAGCCCAAGTGAATAGTCTCTCCAAGTTGAGCAGGATGGTGAACTTATACTCCAGACACTTAGCTAACTAGAGTTGTCATACCTAGTAGGAGGGTATCCTTAGTAGTGTGACAAAGTTGGTTAAGTGGGGGTACACACCAGAGCTCAGATGTCAATTGAAGAGGGAAAATTCTTCCTTTCAGTGGCATGTTGAGTCTTGGAGAATAGTTAAACTGAAAAGGGAATTATGATCTTTCTTTTGTGTTTACATAACAATTTATTAAAATAATGCTTTAGATAAATGAAACTGGAATTTGATGAAAACTCTTCAACTAGAAAAGTGAAGGTTGATGTAACCTTGGTAAAATTCTCTTGGTCAATTTGCGTTAAAAATAATTGATTGCTATACTCAAGAAGAGTATCCATCTTTATGGTGTTTGATATAACAACTTCTATAATTTTTTTATTAAGATGATTCCATTTGAAACATTGGACATAAAAGATGTTGAATTCCTATAAGCTGGGTAAGTTAGAAGACAGGATTAGCATTAGTCCAAGAATTTTGTCTGAAATGGTTAAACAAATCAAACCAATCAGGAAAGATTGGTGGAAACTATTAACAGATTGAAAAGATAAGTAAATGCCACCTAGGAGGATTATGAAGAAATTCTACAAAAATTTCCTTATCTTTTGTTGAGCAATTGAGAACATTATATTCATGTTTATGTTTGAATTCAAGACTTTGAATAAACAATCATCAAGGACAATGATTCTTAAGGGGAAGAGTATGTTACATCCCCTCTGACTCAAACATGTTAATGACAATGGAATTATGGTCGTTATGTTAGTTGCAAGTAACTACTTTCATGTGAATGTGAAATTTAGAATAAAATAGATGTTTTATTTATCGTAACTGTAATGTTAACAATCTTTAATTCTGCAAATGAATTTAATGTTCATGTGAAATTGAATGAGATCATGAGATTAAATTTAAATGCATATTCATATAAACATCGAGAATGATCTAACCATAATCCTTGTCAGTGGATGTAGGATTTTTCGACGCCGTGAGAGAAAGGGAAATGTCATTAGGGAGAGGATGTGGTAACAAGGATCAATTTTAGTGTCAACCTCGAGTCAGTATAAGTTAGTGAATCGACGTCGTAACTTGACCATAAATAATTTATGTCAATTATTTATTTTTTAAGATAATTTTAAATGTATAAATCTTTAATCATCTTTGGGGAAGATTTCAAATGATTAATCAAATATTAAATAAATATAATAGTTATAATTTAAAATTTATTATATCCTTTTAAAAGTGAAGTGAAGCGACTCTTGATAAATATATTAATCTTGTGAGTGAATATTGAGCATTAAATTAAAAAGGAACGATATAAATTAAAGGTTGTCAATTTGAAATTTAAATCATCGAATGGCTTAAATTGAAACTTAATTAATTTGAGATTTGGAGTGGAATTGATGTTTTGGGGAAAGACGATATTTTTGTTTCTGCACCACCTTATTCTTGAGTGCCCAAGATCATGGGCAGATGAAGAGCTTTTTGGGAAGGCATGTAATTTCGGTTGGGAGTCTTGCTTCTGAGGGGAGCATTGATTACAATCATATATCCTAATTTTTGTGCTCATTCTTCCTCACCCTCGCTTTCTTCTTGGTCATTGTGTTCTTCTGTATGGGGTTCAAATCTGTATTCCGTCACCTTCCCCATTTCTCAGCGTCACCTTAGCTTGATATTTCTTCATCTACGGAAGCCAGGAAGATGAATCTAGTATCCAAATCTCAATCTATTATGTGTGGTGAAAATACAAATATTGGATTTGTGTTTCTTCCAGTTGTGGCTGGTAATCATGTGCTCCAGAGGATTTGAGCTTGAATCCTTCTAATTGAATAGACAACTCAGGCACATAAGAGTCTTAAGTTTTAATTTGTAGCTTGATTTGTTTTTTTATTGAAATAGATTTGTCTTGATATTACTTCTTTTCTCTTGAACTCGGGTTTGATTGGTTATGGAATAGTATTGATTTTTTTGTGAATTGAACTTTAATGGAAACCTCGATAATTCACAATCTTTCTTCATACTTGATTGGGGATATTTTTCAATCTAGTTTATTCTTTTGAAAACACTTTGAAATCCTCTCTCTCACCGAGTCTTGTTCCAACTAATTTTTCTCTAAATTTGTCTTGGAAACTGAGAGAAACCAGAAACATTCTCCTCTCTTGTTATTTTCTTGATTTCAGCTTTTCTTCGAACTCAAATTTGATATGTCGTAACAATCAGTTTGTGTGATTTGAATGGAGAATAGAATATGAATTTTCCCGGTAATTAAACTTCCATGCCTACTTTCCTCAAGAGGAACATGTTTGGGTTGATCCAATAAATATTTTTCTCATCTCTATTTTATGAAGAATGCATCTCTGATTAAGACCCCTATTGCAAGATGAAGCTAGGATTAATATATATTAAATAGGAAGTGAAACTTAACCCTTGTTGGGTTTGGGCAATGTCAACCTTGAAGTCAGTTCTTCAATCTAATTTATTTATGTTTTCCTCTATCGGTTGTGGGATAAAATTGGAACCTTGATCCTTAGTAGAGGAACCTGAAATGGTTTTGGATTTCTTATTCTTTATCATGTTGTGGTCAACCTTGTCTAGGTATTTGAAGATTTGCTAGGTCATAATTTGAAATAACTATAATTAGTGAAATATGAGGAAAATAATTGATTATTCCCAATCAAACTCAATCTAATCAGCAACTAAATAAGACTTGGTTTCCATTCTTTCGATTGTTTAGAAAAGCTCTTGAATTTAAACATATCAGTAAAAGTAATAAGACCTTGAAAGTCTCAGTTTTCGTTTGCAATCACTTAATTGATTATGATTTTGATGCACAGGTGCTCAATGAAAACAACCTCAGTTAGAAGAGACAGATAGCTTTTAAGTAGTGATAAGATAAGATTCCAATCTCTCTCTCTTTAAGGGTTTAAGAAAACAACTTATCCTAAGAAAAGATCCTTAAATAGGTTATTGTGATGTTAATTCCTGTGATTAAGATACAACCTCGAACTAAGAAAAGAATGATAATTAAACCAAATGTTGGAAGATTATAAACTTGATCTAAGTATTATCATGTCAAGCAAGGGTGAGAATGTTGATGACACGGGAGTACCAAAGATATCGGCACAAAAGTGCCAGTAATATAAAAATACTTGGCCAAGGTACGATGCTAGATTCAACATCTATCAACTATCAAGAAACAAATATAACACTGATCAAAGTGGCCTTACTAGTTGGGAGGAACCCTTAGTAAGGTTGATCAGGAGGTATAGGTCCTTGACACCAGGCTCAGAGGAATGATGATAATTTGATTCATGTTGTTAACCCTCGTGAAGGGTTAGGTTCTTCAGTTGAAGAAACTTGGGGACCAATTGGTCTTGGTTGGGAGGAAAAGCCCTTGATGATGTTTCTCTTTCTCTCAATGATAAAGTTGCTCAAACAATTCAACAAATTGGTGATGTCATATTGTAATTCCAGGTACACGCAAGTGTTATTTAAAGTTTACTTTCATTTTTTCAATGAATGTTATTCCTTTATGTTAACTATTCATTGTAAGATTATGCAATTAATTAAATCATTCAGCTGAAATGAAAGATCTGAAATTAGTTAATGAATATAGAGAAGCTATTTCTATTCCTCAGCTCATTAATTGGTTAAATGGGAACCCTAGACGATTAAGTTAGATAGGATTTCCGGATGAAATTTGGCAATTGTTTCCATTTCTTAAACCATAGGAAGATAGTTGTTACATTTGATTATAGCTATAGTATTTGTTCATTATTTTCTAGAAGCAGAGAAAAGTAGTTATTACCCTTCTATAATTTTTTGTTATCTGTTTATAGTTAATAGTTTTCCTTTCAATTGAAAATGGAAATTAAAAGTTAGTTGATGATTGGTATGATGTATCTACATCAGAATTGATTTTCTTTTATGTCTAACTACAAAGGAAAACCCTAGTTTGATAATTATTTAGTTTTTGATCTTCCAAGAGACGGTTAGTGGAAAATAGTTAGATATTACAATTCAGCTGAAACTAAAAACTCAGAAGTTAGTTGCATGTTTGAATTAGTTGGAAACAAATTGGAAACCCCAACACCAAAAACAAGTTAGTTGTAATTCAGCTGAAAGTTAGTTAGTTGAATTTTTAAATTGTTGACCGGATTGGTTGTTACACGGTGCCTAGAATTCCAACGCTTGTCTTCAACTGCTTTGAAGTCTACTTTAAAATCCACTTGGCTGTGCATAATGACTTGTACAATACTAAAAACTATACCATTATGTTAGCAGTAGTCAGCTTATTTCAATTGATTTTAGGAAATAAAGATTATACATCTCTTTTACAAAAAGTAAACAATTATTAATCCTAAAGATAAATAATTGGTAGGGTAAAGACGATTGGGAGAAATAAGGAAGGTTATTCAATTTATTATATTCATGAGGTTATTTATACTGCATCACCTTTCCCCCAAACTTTGAGATGTCGAAGTTTGATAAATACAAAGGATGTGATAACCCTATAGAAAACATAAGATAATTCTATGTAGATTGCATGGATGTATCATATAATTTTTCCTATCTAATGTGCCTCTTTCCATGTAGTTTGGGTGGGAAAGCTATAGAGTGGTTCTCATATTTACCACCTGGCATAAAAAACATTTCAAGAAATTATTAATCAATTTGCATCTCATTTTTCCTACAACATTGATGCTAAAATCACCTTAGAGGAACTATACACTCTCAAATAAAAGAAAGGATAATCCTTTGATTTTTTCCTACAAAGGTGGACACATGAGATGAGCAAGTGCAAATGGCCAATACCTAAAAAAAACAATTAGAGATCATTGCAAGTAATCTAAACAAAGATCTTGCCTTCCAATTATGAATGTAATGTGTAACAACCTTTGAAGAACTCATCTCTAAAGGGCTTATCATTGAGAGAGAATGCATTGCTAAGGGAGTAGTGAAAATCTATAAGGACAATCACCAATCATCTAGTTCAAGTGACAAACCCCGTATATGGGCCAAAAATAAGAAAGGCCTGTAAGGGCACTTTGAAAGCTATAGAGTGGTTCTCATATTACCACCTAGCATAAAAAATTCAAGAAATTATAAATCAATTTGTATCTCATTTATCCTACAACATTGATGCTAAAATCACCTTAGAGGAACTATACACTCTCAATAAAAACAAAGGATAATCCTTTTCCTCTTTCCTACAAAGATGGAGACATGAGGCAAGAAAGTGCAAATGGCCAATACCTAAAAAAACAAGTAGAGATCATTGCAAGTAATCTAAACAAAGATCTTGTCTTCCAATTATGAATGCAATGTGTAACAACCTTAGAAGAACTCATCTCTAAAGGGCTTAACATTGAGAGAGTACACATTGCTAAGGGAGCAATGCAAATCTTTAAGGACAATCACCAATTTTCTAGTTCAAGTGACAAACCCTGTATATGGGCCAAAAATAAGAATGTGACTAATGACAGTGCAGTGAATGTAAATTTTTTTATAAATGCACTATCTAAATCAAACACAACAAAATAACTGACAGAATGTCCAAAATGCTAATCCTCCATGAGGACCACCACCAAGACCTAACAATTTTCCTCAATTACAATTTACTCCCTTAGGGGAGCCTATTGAGATAGTCCTAAACAAATTGATCCAATGATAACACATCAAGCTTCCTGAGTTTTGAAACTATCTTGAACCACAAATAAAACCCTCATGGTATTAGTGATAACGAATTTTTCCAATATCATAGAAAAAAAGGTCATTAGACATAGAACTATGTGAAGCTAAAACATATCATCCAAGATCTTATTGATCAAGGGGATGTAAATGTTGATCAACAACTTGGGAACTCCAAAAACAATGACTTGGGAATCTATAAAAATCCAATGCCTGATCATGGGAAGGCTAAAGATTATGGAAAGACAACAAGTTATAACAATGTGAACTATACCTATGACAACATAGTAGGACATGTCAATACTACTCATTCTTCACAAAAATGAGAAATTGGACATGTATCAAAATAATTTCCTAATGCATGATTAAGATCAATCAACAATATCTAAGAATGTTCTATATTGAAAGAATGACATTAAATATGTCTTAGATTGCAATATATCTCTTTCATTCAACTTCATGATAGGACACACTGAATAATTCCCATTGAGAGAAGCTTGTATCATACCATCCTATTCCATCAAGACTAATCGAGAGTCTTCCATCTATACTCCACCATCAATCCAAGGTCCATGTTAAGAAAATAATCTAGAGTATAACAAAAGTTGCTCAAGATTGAGTCAAGATCAAGAATCCATATCTCCAAGGTACTATGATGATCTAATAGAATTTTTCAATCTATTAATGATAGTTGCTCTAAAATAAGTCTAGATCAAGAGCTCACTTCCCAAAATACTGCCATGATCTAATGAGTATTTTCCAATCTATACAAGATTTCTCCTACATCTACCCATGAGATGCTTACTCTCAATGGACACGTAGATGATCTTCCTTCAAAATAGGAGTCTCCTACTCTTGAAATCTTTGAAAATGATCAAGAAATGGAAAAATTCATAGAGATTCATGGGGGAATTCCAAAAAGTGATCATGAAGAAGATTCCTACATTGACTGTGAATCACAAACATCTTTTGAAGAATAATTAGAATCCAGTGTTCCTAGGTACTGCCTTTGAAGATTCCCAACAAAGCATAGAAGAAATCATTGGCATAGGGATTTCCAAATAAGCATGTTATTAGCAATTTATTTAAGGTGGAGGCATACATTGGTATTATTTTCTTCACTTTTTTCACACGTGTCATACTTAGTGATGTGTTGACATTGAAATTTTTGCTTCATTTTGTTCACACACATTGAACTTAGTGTTGCATTTACATAGCATTTCAATCAAAGTTATTAGGGACTATAATTCTTGGTATGGTTATGGGTACACACCTAGTGAATATCAGACTTCACTAGTCATTATGTGTTTCTCATTTTTGCTACTTTGTCTTGAAGGCTCACCTGGTGAATATCAAGCTTCACTAGCCCATGGTGCCTTCTATTTTTTATTCACCTAGCAAATATCATATTTTATTATCTTGTGAGTCACAGACACCTTTGGGTGTGGATCCTAGCATAACATAGCTTGCTAGCCCATGATTATCCATACCCTTATTTTGCATTTCATTATGACATTGTCTATGTTTGTGTATGGTGTCTTGTTTCATTTTATACATGTGTGTTCCTTTGTGCTCTTGTTGTCTTTCCATGGGATCTTAAGTCCGAGGGGCTTGTGCACTCCTCCTTGATCCTTTTCCATCACATCTCTTCAACATTTGTAAATTTAAACTCCTCTTGACATATATTTTTCTACTTTAGTGTGAGTGTGAACATAAGTTCATACTCTCACTAAAGTGGGGGCTAAATGTAGTGTCATAAATTGTCACCCTTGACAATTTCACACTATTTTTTGCTCCCTTTAAGTTATTGGACCTAATTGATCACTTAATTTCCTAACTTATGCATTTCATAACTCATTTTAAATAATTACCAATAATTTGCAAGCATAGAAAAAATGCTCTCATTTAATACTTTACCCCTGACTCCTTAAGTTTTAAAAAATAGATAGAGGGTACTAGCGCCTTGGGTGCCTATATCCCCCTATTTTGGCTCCAAATTCAAATATGTTGGTGTCCATGTTTTATCATTTGAAATAAAAATGTCTAAAGTCGCATGTCAAGATTTAATTTTCAGAAAAATAGAATAATAGCATATAAATACATAGTTATTGCATCATTTGAAAACAAAGTGAAAGTATTGAGAATCAAGAGCAAGAATTATTATAAATCTAGCAATATCTAGCAAGTCAAGAGCAACATTTCAGTTATTTATTGCAAAAATTCAAGATCCAAACATCATGTCAAAATGTATGTGAGTGTATTCATGTTTATGTTTTCATATTGTTTGTGAAGGATAACCCTTTATAGGTTTCCAAGAAATTCAAGCAAATCAAGCAGGCAAGACCCAAGTCTTGAGGAGATGTGTATGACTTCAGTCCTTCAAGGAAACCATTAAAGGGTGGTGAGTTGTAGCACTTTGTGGATTCATCATTCCTTCCTATCATTTATCCATTTATCATTGGTGTTGCCATTGTGGAAGTGGAAACACTAACATGGGGTTTGACCAAGGAAAGTCCTTAAATGACACAACCTTTCTTCTCTCTTTGAGTGTGTAGGTTTCAGGTTTGAAGAAGATTTAAGTAATTTTGAAAATAAATTATTCATTGTTTCAATTGAAACCCTACACCTTGACAACTCACACAAACTTAGTTATAAAATTATCCAACTATGATCCAACAATGTGACAAGTGGGAAACAAAAGCTTTGATCTAACACCAAAGAGCTATGAAAATAGATCTAAATTATCCCTACAAAGATAGTGGCACCTAGGGAACTTATGTCCTCCATTTTCAGTTCCAAATTTATAGTAGGTGCACAGTTTCTTGCTCAGTCCTTTCTTGTAGTTTTTTTATGTCTACGATTTCTCAAATTTGTTGTATTTGCATTATAGTAGTAATTTGCATCATTAGGTCAATTGAATCATTTCATTTCATCCTTAGGTCACTTCCAAATTTTGTTAAGGGTGGGTTGACTCACCTTTCATGCTATAAGTCAATCATATACCTTGTCCAAATCCAATCAAACCCCCATCACATTCCTTCACATTCCATTCCACATATTTTTCAAATGAAATTAGGGAAAGGTGTCCAAACCATAAAGTGAAATATCCAAGGTTTCCCTTTCCCTAAGTTTCAATTAGTATTCTTTTGTGGAAAATACAACACCATATCAATCTCAAGGAACTTGGCCATCATTAGTAGACCAAACACATTGAGATTTATATAAAACACATCAAGGATCATTGAATTGCATTATTCGCCTACTTTAGAATAGATCATAGACATCTTCACTAAATCCTTCACATCAAATAAGTTTCACCATCATTGAGCATTGTTGGGGGTTTGAGAGGATGTTTCATCATCAACTAGGGCAACCTAGCCTTTTTTATTCTATCTTTTGGGGGTGTTTCCCTTTTGTTCTTTTGATGGGAACATTTGGTACTTATGTTAATAATAACATGTGCCACCCTTGATATGAGGTTATTAAGAGCCTTAATTTCCTCATCATGCTTGGTTGATATAAGTTTGACTACCACCTCTCTATGATTAGGTCACATTTATCTTAGTTAACTACCAATCAAACCATTTAGACATGTATCATCCTAATTTATGCATCCAATTGGCCAATATATTTTTTATTCATCCAATGCATTGCATCTCTATATTGTAATATATATATATATATATATATATATATATATATATATATTTGGAGTCTAGATGACAATCTAGTTTGTACAGACAAAATTGCATTGTATCCAGTACATGAAAAGAATAAGCCAATATTTTTGTTCCACCTTTGTTCATATCTTCTTCCATTTATTAAATTAATCTATTTAAATTCTTCTACACCTTTGAATATGCATTTGGATTCTATCTCTACACAATTACTATATGGAAATGTGGAGTGATCAACACTTTTAATCAATGAAAAACTTGTATATATAGATCCACAACCTAGGTACATGAATAATGAAGGAGAAAACATGTATATGTGGTGTTGCAAAGATCCATCAAGACCAAGCCATCATGTTTATTAATTCTCTATATATAAATGTCCCTTCAAGATTTACAAACATTTGGAAAAGTGAGAAAATCATTCTTTGTGCATTTTTCGTACTTCTGAACATTAATGGAATGTGGATTTGAGTGTAAGGAGAAAGAAATCACCCATTAAATATGTCAAAATAGCAAATTGAATATGACATATTAGTTATTAGGATCTATAATAATAGCTATGGCATAAATTACCTAGGCATCCATGTTTTGTATTCTTTTTTTCCTTTACATTTATTACTTTTGATTAAAATAGGATTTTATGTGAACAGGTGGGTTAAATATAATGGTTGCAAGACATTGTAGATCCATTGATGATATTTTGGACAGTCTGGGAGGTTTGTGGGAGTTACTATGAAAAAGTGTGAGAGTTTCAAGCTTTGAAGGTTGGGGGTGACATACACTTCATAGCAACACTAGGGCATTGGAGATTAGGATTGGGAATGACAGGGAACTCATATTATTAAGGATGGAAATGGAAGAAAATATGAACAAGAAAATATAATGAGGAATTGTAGAGGGAAATGTCAGGGTATGAGGTTTGGGACTACCTCATGATAAGTACTTGGGGAGAGGGAAGTTTGAGGGGTTGATATTTATGAAGGAAAAGTGGAATGAAAGTAAGGAATAGGTGAATGGGATGTTTGGATGAAGAAGTTTTCTATCCCAATAAGGAACAAGGGAAGCAGGGTGGGTAGAAAGGAATGCTTGGTATAGAAACTCTAGCAACTCTAAAATTTTGCATAGACAAATATTTTAACTTGCAACCCACACACTTAGAAATTAATTGAGATTTTGATAACTATAATACATCATAGAAACATGGGGAATAATAATGGATAGAACACAACAAATTGTTACCAAGACAAACCCACTTAAGATTTATTAGATTAGTTATAAATAAGGGTCCAAATAGGGTCAAGACACACAAAAAGGAAGGGACTCAAGCAAAAATTGACATCACAGGATTGAGTCCCAACAAGTACTACTTAAATTTATGCCTTAAGGTTGTCATGTAAAAACTTATTACTAAAATTATATTCCTATTATTATAATATTTTAAAATATTATTTTTTTCTCTTGTAACTACTTAATGTTTACAAAGAAAAGGCTATATATTGGAAATTCAAGGAGAAATTTGGGGAAGGGTTTTTGGAAAAGAGAAAAGAGAAATTATTTTGAGACTTTTTATTTTGAAAATAATAAATATAAATTAGAGCTTTGGATATCATGTTTGATACAAACTTATATTTTGAATGCTTACCATTTACAAAAATAATTTATAATTTCTTACACATTTATTAAATCTTATCTAATCATTACAAGATTGATTAATTTTATTGTATCTACAACTTTGTTTGTATCTTCCTTTATTAATATATTGCTTGTGTATTTTAAATTTTGTGAATTGTACATAGAACCCCCAAATCACAAACTTGTATAATGTATAGTCTTAGAGTAGTTTTGGTTTTTGATTCTTAGTTTTGGTTTATAATAAGAGGCGACCTCGCCCATCTCAAGGAATGGTTTTACCCCAATAATTGTTGTAAATTAGTAAGTACCAATTCATTTACTAACATTATTACATTAAATTAATATTTATGATCCTAATATGATACATTCCTAAGCATAATAAGGATAAATACTTGTGGTATGCTTAACCCTAACATAAACATTAGTAAGTACACTAATCCATCTTAATTAGGATGAAGGGGTATGTCCCTACATATTGAAGTCTATAAATAAGGAAGATAACTCTCTCCCATATCATCATATCATCAAATATTAAATTCATATATTATTATCTAATTATTGAGGTCACCCCCTCAAAGTGGTTTGCTATATTTTTTATTTTCACAAATTTCCAAGAAATATCATAACATAATAATAGGATTTATTCCTTCTAACATTAGACCTTATTTATATTCATATGTATAAAAGTCAAAAATCAAATAATCAAGGTCAAGGAAATGTTGGATTTATGAGTTATTCATCCTAGCAAAAGTAAGGTCCATGTATGAGAAAAAACTTGGTAAGGCTCATGTATGAGAAAAAACTCGGCAAGGCCCATGTATGAGAAATAAACATTAGCTATAATTCATGTAGTGAAACATTTTGCAAAAAAATGGGTAAAAATTTATTGATCAGGAAATCACAATATTACAAACAATGACAAAAATAAGGTTGAGGTGCCCCAAAGGCCAAAGAAAGAGAAGCAGAGAAACTAATTTGAATAACACCCACCTAGGGGCCAAAACACCAACCCCTTAACCTTGCATATCCACCTGAATTAGTCTCTACAAAATACCCACCATATCCTTGAGAAGCTACTCCCAATCACTAACTTACCACCCAAGTTATCACTCTGAAGCCCATTTGGCTAGACAATCAACAACACTATTCCATTCCCTAGGGATGTGAACAAAGGAGACCTGTTCCAAGAAAATACCCAGCCTTAGAATTTTTCTAGCCACTGAAGCTAATTGTCAATTCACCCCCTCAAAAAAATTCTTATTCAAAATTTTAACAATAACCATAGAATCAAATTCACAAACAACTTTTCACCAACCCAGAGCATAGGCCCTCTCCAAGGCAATAAGGATAGCAAGAGCCTCCATCAAATTATTAGTCTGATACTAAGCTTGAATTATCCCTTCCAACTCCCTCGACACCAGCTTGTCCAAGGTTACCCCTAGATGAACCATTTGTATTGATCTTCAAGACCCCATTAAAGGGGAGATCTCATTTATTGTCCCATTGGATTTTCTTCTTGGGATTCCTACCCTTTGAAGAGAAAGAATCCTTCCTCCCCTTTTCAAGTAATTCTAACCTTGTCATCACTTCATCCTCACCACCATCAACAGGAGAAGCCACCTCACAATTAGCCTAAATAGTCTCCTGGACCATATCAAGGACACACAACCATATTTTTTGAACCACCAGACCACGTGCTTGGAAAATCCTTTGATTTTTCTCAATCTAGGTCTTCTAAATGATACAAGAGGGCCCCAAATTCCATGCCACCTAGAGACTACAATATGAAGCTAGTGATCTCCCTAAACTTCTCCATAACTCAACAAGAGATGAAGCATGAACACAGGCATGATTCCAGACCTCCCACTAACAGTGCCACATAAACCTAAAAAAAGGAAATTAAAAAAAAAAAAAGAGGAAGACTCCTCATTATAACCGCACAAGAAATAGATCGAAGGCCCCTAAAATCCCCACTTCCTCGGGTTCTTCCAAGTGAGACACTAATCATGAGCCATAATACACATAAATAAATTACATTTGGGACACCCAAACTTATTCTACATATTCTTCCACCAAGAAAATTCCTCTCTCCTGTACTTCTGGCTACCAATAACCTAGTACCCAACTGCCACCAAGTACACCCCCAAGGATCTAGGCTCCAAGCAAGGGTGTCATCCAAAGAGAGGGAGCTACATTCTCTAGCTTCCAATATCTATGAAAGATCCTCAAAATCCTCAATCGAACCTCTAGGTGGCCATTCCTAGGGGAATTTTCATCTAAACACTACCATATGACCCACACACTCTCTAGCTTTAAAATATTTAACCTCGTTCCAACCAGCTGCTTGAAAGATATGTGCCAAGCCCTAAAGATGTGAGTACAAGGAAAAAATTTGCGGGTGACCATCCCAAGAATCAAGCTATAATATAGCCCTAGAGCCCTTATTACAAATCTAGAATAAGGCCTGCTTAATTAGGCTAGCCCCACGCTTGAGGGTATCCCAAATCATGGAGCCTCTACCATCCATAGCATATCTAGAAACATCAATACTCTCTTCCACTCTTAGGTACTTATGTGTCAAACTCTTAGCCCATGCTTGGTCTTGGTCAGTGCACCATTGCCAATAGAGTTTCGCAACAAAGGCTTGGCCAATGAGAACATCTTGTTGCAACCCAAGTCCCCTTTCCTACAAGGGTCTACAAACATCCTCCCACTTCACCAAAGGCCACTTAGAAGAGTTCAAGTTCTCAGACCATACAAATTGCCTAGAAAGAGAGTCCATCTCTTTGATAAAACTTGGAGGAGCCACTTGCACCATACATTTGTAAATAGGGAGGACCCGAATCACCGATTTGAGGAGAAGCACTCTCCCAAAAAAGGAGAGCCACTAAATAGTCCAATGGGTAAATTTCCCTCAAAACTTATTAATGATCTTTTGCTAGGTGGTCTAAGGCAAATGACCCACAGCTATAGGAATTCCAAGGTACTCCAACAGGAGAGAGCCAATCTAAAACTAAATAATCCTAGCAATTATTGATTGGATCAAGGGTAGAGTATTGAAGAAATAGATGGAAGACTTACCCTCATTAATATTTTTACCTAATGCAACCAAGTAAATATCCAAAGCTCATCTAAAATTGGTGGCTTCCCTGATCTTGGAAATGCCTAGTAGAGTAGTATCATCAAAAAACTAAAGGTGAGATTGAGCAAGAAGACCAATCCCTGAAATCCACCCTTGAATGAAACCTTACCACACAATCCTTTAAGAATCTCCCAATGCCCTTAGCCAAAATGATGAAAAGATAAGGGGATAGGGGGTCCCCCTTTCGAAGGCCACAAGATTCCATGAACAACTTAGAAGGCTCTCCATTAATAAGAACAAAGAAAGAGGATGTGGTAATGCAACTCATAACCCAATCAATCCAATCATCGCAAAAACCAAAGGCTCTAAGAATATTTTACAAAAAGGACCATCTTACCCTATCATATGCTTTGGTCATGTCTAGCTTCATGAACGTAGCCTTTTCCTTGGAGATAGCCATCAAATTGATAGCCTCAACCACAACCACAACCCCATCCAAAATTTGTCTACTAGACACAAAGCTACCTTGTTCATTAGAAATAACTCTATGGAGCCACTGTTTGACTCTCTCTGTCATAAGCTTAGAAATGATCTTATAGACAACGTATTAGAGATCAATTGGCCTAAACAAATCTAAATAATTTTCTCTAGGCCTCTTATGAATAAGAACCAAAAAAGTGGCATTCAAATCTCTCAAAATCTATTTGTTCACTTGAGATTCCTATACAACAACTAGTAAATCATATTTGATGATATCCCATAACTCTTGCAAGAAGTTGATAGGAAAGCCATCCAATCCAGGAGCCTTCCATTTCTACATTTGAAACACTATTTCTTCAACTTCATCAAGAGTAATAGGCCTATCTAGACTTTGATTCATCTCATCTGAGACCATAGAAGGAATACAGTTTAGAATAAGATTCTCCTCCAACACAACTTGAGGGGAGTCCTCCCTAAAGAGAGAAGAGAAGTATCGGGTTGCTTCCTTAGAAATTTTTGAGAAGGAAGTAAGCTAGTCACCCTAATATGGCACTAAAGAAGACAATAGGTTTGCATGCCTTCTATCTTTAACAAAATGAAAAAATAAAGCAATGTTCCTATCTCCCTCTTGAATCTGATCAATCCTAGACTTCTATTTCTAGTAAATATCCTCTCATAATTTCCATTCTTCCAAAATCTTCATAGCCTCACCTTCTTCTCAAAGGGACTCCTCATAAATAACTTGCTCCTAAATATGTTTGGTGATATTATCAAGACAATCCTAGGAAAAAACTTTGGCATGGAATATATTACCAAAGCATTGATGATTCCATTTCTTAAGTTGAAGCTTAAAAAATTGGAGACATTTCACAAAGAAGTACATGAAAGTTCTATGCATAGGCATACCTCTCCACCACCAATCTCTCACCAACTACAGTAAAGAAGACTCCATCAGCCATATCATTTGGAACTTGAAGGAAAGATTCTTATAGACACCAAGCTTGGAAGCAAAGAATTTGATAGTCCAATGGTCAAAGCTTCTCTTGTCTAGAATCTTTGAATTGCTCATCCACCCATTTCCAATCCAAGAGAAAGAAACTAAAAATCCATTCATCCTCTCTAAGATGGCATCTTCCCCGCACCTCCTATTACTCCATGTGAACAAACCATTATCGGGCTTGATATTAACAAGATTTAAACAACAAATGTTATCCATTAAAAGAATGGAAGAGACATCTAATCTAGCCACACCCCTCTCTTTTCCTCCAAATTAGAAATGGAATTGAAGTATCCTACAAGAATCCAAGGGAAAAGAGGTGCCAAAGATCTCACCTAATGAATGTGAGCCCATAGAAGAGATTTACCAGGTATGTTTGAAGGAGCATAAACATTAGTAAGAAGAAGCACTTCCCCAAAAAGAAAATTGGAAGAAATCATTGTCAAAGAATGTCTGTTGGAAACCCACTAGAGAGGAGTCACTTCCTTGGATCCCAAAAGCTCACAACCCCACCGGCCCTTCCATGAGCCTTGATACACTAATACTGCCCTTTGATCCATAGCTTAGGCACAATACAAGTCATTTCCCCAATCAACACTTTAGACTACCAAATAAACAAAACATCAGGAGAGTGCACTTTAATTAATTTATGAATAGCCTTTTGTCTAGGGATGTTGTTCAAACCCCTTGCATTCCATGAAAAAACAATCATCTTTGAGAGTTAGAAAAATGAGAGTCAATAGGCTTGGTTGACCCTAATTCCACCATGTTCTCTCCAATTAACTTCATTTTATCCTGGTCCTTTTTCCTCCCAACTTTATAAGGCTTTTCCAAGCACCCTTTTTAAGGGTTTTCCATTGCAAACCTAATAGAGGTAAGGTTTTGTTGCTTTTCCTAAAGAGAGAGGCCTCCCCATCTAGCCTTAACTCTGCATTATTCCTAGAAGAAGCCACAACCACCTCAAGACCCTTAGCCAAACTTAGCTCACACGACCTCACCTATGCATGAATTGTAGCCATATGAAGTAGTGGCTGCTCAAATTCTTTTCCAATCAAGTTGACATCTAGAAATTCATACATTTTTTCTTCACCAACAGGAGCATCTCTTGGAGGTATACCAACTACATTCCCATCCATCAAGTCCAAATCCTCCAAAACCTCAAAATGATTAAAGGACTCGTTCATTTTCCTATCTTTGAGAGATCATTTTAGACCCCTTCCATTATTACAAGGTTTAATAGGAATAAACCCCTTTGCATCTACTAACCCCTGTCACCATAGCCTTTCCATTGATGTTCCCCTATTTAGCCTGAGGTGTAGCTTTGGATAAAGTGCTACAAAAATCCTTCCTCGTAGGGTTATATTTAGGACACTTCCTTTGCATATGCATGTACTCATCGCAAATTCAACATCAAAAAGGAAGAGCTTCATAATCGAGCTATTGAATCTGTGCACCATATCTCCAACACACATTTCAAGATAATCTAGAAATGGGTTATTTAAGTCAATTTTGATGCAAATGTGTGCATAAGAAATTACCTTCTTATCCATAGTCTATTGTGACGAGCCAACTGATTTTCCAAGCAACAACATAATCATATGCAATATATCATTTTTCCAAAATTCCAATGACAACCATGGAAGGTGAAACCATATTGACACTTTGGATGGGAGCTCCTTTGAAGGATTAAAGCCAATATGCCAAGGATTAATAAAGAATCCAACCTGATTGTGAAAATATGGCCCTCCCTCTTAGGCCCTATTGTGATCCACCAGGAAAGAAAACACCACAATGAAATAGTTATTTACAGGTAGCATCACCTCCATATCACCCTTAGGGTACCAGTTTTGGCGAGTCTATGAATCCAAGAATGGGAGTGACACATAGGTACCCATAAACTTACAAATGAGAGCATGATTACAAAGGTACGAAACATCCTCCACCACTGACTCTTGTTGGATCACTAACAATAGATAAGAAGCACTCCTTTCTAATTAACCATTAACCTTTGAAGGTCTTTGGCTCCTAGACTGGGGAAAGCCACCCACATGCATTGAGCTATTAATAAAATCCACTACCTTTGCATGAGTGGAAGGGGAAGAAACAAACCTTGAAACAACCTCCCTAAAAGATAGACCTTGATTTGACTCTATAGTTGCACATGTAGCTACACTAAAACCAAGAAAAAACTACAAAAAAAGAGGTAACAAACCCCACCCTTGTTTCTCGTGCACCCCCGAGCCCACAGAAAAAACCCCCTTAAGTAGAACGAACACCCACACCCTCCCACTACACACCACACCACACATGCAAAAGGAAGTAAGAAGGAAAAGTGGGTCACGGAATTGTAGAAATACTAGTCGCACGCCCAAAAACTTCATCACCTCCCTTCTAATCAATTCATATAGTGAAACATTAACACCAATATCTAATGGAAATATATTTCAAAGTCAAGATAGTTTGTGAAAGTCTAAACTATTTTTTAGAGAAATGATTGTATTTAGAGGAGCAACACAAATAGGTCACCAAGATGCTAGGGTATGAATTTGAAATTATGTACAAATAAGGCAAGGAAAATATTACAATTGATGCCCTTTATCAATAGAAAAAAGAAGAAAAACTTGTGTTATTTCTTCATTGTAACCTAAATGGTTAAAAGTTACAAAAGAAGAGTGACAACCTGATCCTCTAAGAAATAATTGCATTCAATAAATTCAACATGATCCATCTTCTTTAAATAAGTATGTTTGGAAAGGAGATTCATTATAGTATAAAGATAGGTTTTTAATGCAAAAATAGCTAGCATATTATCTCAAATGGATGACTTGCTAATAGGACATTCAAGGTTCTTAAAGACCTATTGTTGTATAAAGAAAGATTTATTTTAGGAAGGTCTTAAGGGGTTTGTAAAAAAATTGTGTCCAAATGTTTGATATGCCAACCAAATAAAGGTAAAATTATAAAGACACCAAGCCTCTTAAGTCTTTAGATATACCAACACAACATTGGGAGGCAATATCAATGGACTTCATTAAAAGTTTTCCAAATTAAAATAGCCTCAAGATGTTATTTTGTTTGTTGTGGATAGAGTTACCAAGTATCCACATTTCTATAGAATCTCTCATCCATTTCAAGTTATTACTATGACATAAGTATTCATGGAAAAGATACACAAACTCTGCTATTCACAAATTATTATGAGTGATCATGACCCTATCTTTACTAGAATCTTCTAGATGAAATTATTTGTAACATGTGCAACAAATATAACATGTATCTCATCTTATCATCCATAATCATATGACAAACAAAAATTGTGAATAAATGTTTGGAAGGATACCTATATTGCTTTAACTTTAATAAACAAGTATAATGGTCCAAGTGGATTTCATTGGTATAGTGGTGGTATGACACATCATTTCACACATCAATAAAGACAACTCCATTTGAGGCTCTTCTTGGAAGCCCCCACCATCTACTATTACTAATTTATAGGGTCATCCTAAAATTCATAAAGGATTATATTTAATGCCTACATGAAGTACTTCAAATATTTAAGGAGATATATCCTAACATTATATCTTTTTCCCTTAAAATTTCTTGTATCCTTTATATGTAACCAAATAGATTGGGGTGCATATTATCACTAAAATTCCTCCATGTTTTATGATTATATTGATAGGATTCATGCCTTTATAGTTGAATTATTTCCCATGGATTCATGCCACCTTGGATTTATACCATTTTAGTTTTACGGTTATTGTTTAGTGACTCTTTGTGGGTTCTACACTACACACCCATGGTTGTAGTGGATCAAGGGATGTCCCACATTAAGCTTGTTTGATTACAAAGATTCATTGAAAGTGGACTACTCCATCTTTTGATATTGGTATCATGGTTATAACAGTTCATTGAGGGAACATCCTCTTTTATTGAAATTACATGTTGAAGGTTTCATGCCACCATTTAGATTTAGTTTGAGATTGATGAAATTGTTAATCAATTATGTTAATGCCTATATTTAAACTTCTTGATGGATGTTACTTATGGAATTTTATTTTCTTATACAATTTTTGAGATGAAGCACTAGTTACAAATAAAATGTACCAAACAATATATCCTTATTCATATCTCTTTTATGAGTGTTTGAAGTAATTTATCATATTGGTTGTTTGTTTACTTTGGGATGCATTTATAGTACACATGCAATTTAAAGTGGAGATAAAATATAATGGTGAGAATTACATACCTTACACCTTTATCCTTTTTTTAATAATTAGTTTGACCCAAATGTCTTGCTATGCACTAAATACTATACATGTGGCATATTTCTAAACAAAATTTAATAAGTTAAGTAATTCTTGAGTTATTTTTGTAGACACCTAAAATTTGACTATACCTAACC
>VDFB02086081.1:302029662-302139898 GCA_007258455.2 Sequoia sempervirens | reverse complement strand
ACTATATTGAAACTATTGTGGTTGTTTAGATAGTGGCCTTTGATAAATCCATAATTTTATCAATTTCCACATGGTGTCAAAAAGGAATCTATTGATCCATCTTACCCTTCATCTTCAAGTCTTGCCATTGTGCTACTAAGTTGAAAATACACTAAAAAAAATAGTAATGATTCATATTCAAAATCATAAAAGGATTCATGGGTTAAATATGACCCATGATTGTGCATCTAGAAGGGTTCAAAACTCTTAGATTATGTCTTATTTCACCTAAATTAAACATTTGAATGTCCAAGATACAATAATTTTGATGCATTACTATGAGGAGAACATTTCAAATTCTCCAATATGGAAGCTTTATGAGTCCAACCCCACCATGGGGGCTTACATATAAATGGATTGTTTAACCACCCAAATTAGAATCTAGATGCTTGAGATTACTCACATTTATTGTATTGCATGGATGAGGATTTCTTGGATCTATTACTTTAGAAGTTTCTATAAGATTTTATAATAATGAAACTACACAATCCTACATTTAGATGGAAGAATTGAGTTACAACAAAATAAATCATAAAGACAATATGCAATGTAGAAAGGAATTTCAATATAGAGATGTAGTACATTGGATGAAGTAAAAATATATAAGCCAATTGGATACATGAATTAAGATGACACATGTCTAGCTGATTTTATTAGTACTTAATTAAGATAAATGTGACCCAAACCATGGAGAGGAGTCATTTAATCTTCCATCAACCAAGCATGATGAGATAAATATGGTACTTAATAAACTCATATCAAGGGTGACACATGTTATTATTAACTACCTAGGTGAGAAAAAATAATAAATATTTATACTTTAAGTTTACTATCTAGATGCAATATCACACTTAGGATAAGACACTATCTTACGTGTAGTATGGATATTACACTAACACCACCCCATAAATGAAACTTAGGAAGGAAAAAATGGGTCCCAAAAAATGTGTATCCATGTTAGGTACCCATCCACAAAATGATCCCCTAAAAAGAAGAGAAGTTAAAAATATTCTTCTAAAGAAGAGAAGTACCAAATGTTCCCCTAAAAAAAAGAGAAGGGAAGTTTCCCTAAAGAGAGAAGAAAAAATGGATAGCTTCCCTTAGTTTATGATGAAACATCCTCTCACATCCCCAATAAATCTCATAGATGATGAAACTTACCTGTTGTGAAGGATTTGGTGAAAATGTCTATGATCTATTCCAAAGTTGGAAAATGCTACAATATAATGATCCTTGATGCAGCATATATGGATCTCAATCTATTTGGCCTACCAATGATGAATTGGGTTCTTTGAGAGTTATATTGTGCTCTTGTTGCATAGAAATTGACTAATGGACCTTAGAAATTCCAAAATTGATAAGGATGTCTTAAAACCAAATAGCCTTAGCAATGTCATTGACTACCAATAGAAGAAAGAGAAATATCATATTATTTTTTGGTCAACCAAAAAATGGGGCTAGGATCAAGATGAGAGTTACAACCATAAGTAGATTTGTGATCTTCAAGATTTCCTACTTAATATAACTCCACATATCCAACCAAGTATTAAATTATAGCTACAATATATTAAATCCCAACCTATGTGTGCCTTGAATATAATGAAGGATGCTTTTAATAACTATCTAATAAAGATCATGAGACTCTTTCATAAAGTGTGAAACCATGATAACCACATAAAAAATACCTAGGTGAACATGTGCCTTGTGTGATTTCTTGATGCTGGACATGGTTGGAGAAAGCTAAGTTATATTTGTATTGAGATTGTCTCTATAGTTGGTGTAGATGACATTTTGGCATAGGATGGTGCATGATTTCTTTGGTCTTGTGGTCATGTAGAGAAAGGTTGTGAAGTAATTGCACCCCTTTGAGGTTTAATTTACATAGATTCTTTCCTTCATAGTTGGTGTTGAAACTAAGGTTGCACATGATTTACCAAGGATGTTTGCATAGTGCCTTCTAGTTTGAAAGACGAACATAGGGTTGAGATGTATGATACATGAATGTATTCATTTGAATAGCTTAAAATAAGGAAAAATGGGGAAGCATCACTAGATCTCATTTATGAAGAAAATATATTTTGACTTTCCTTGTGTGAAGCAAAGCATGATGGAAATGATTCATTGATGCTTGTATGTGATCATAATATGATGTGGTTATCCTTACATGTGTGACCATTGGTGTACCCTAGACCAATGTGGTGTAGTTCCATCATTGTTTAGAGGGAACAGTGATGGCTTAACCATGATTATCCTTGGTCAAAACCATTGTAGCCCATTTGTTCAAGCAAATTCAAACCAAAACCCTCAATATGATGTTCAAAAGTGTTAAATATGTAACTAGAATCAAACTAAATAGTATGATAGGAACTTAGTAGAGTCTCATTTATTATTATTTTTGCATCAAAAGTCTCAAGTGGAGTTATCATATTGGCCTTTGCATCTTCAAGTGTGTGGAACTATAGGCACTCAAAAATTAGTCATTCCAGCTTCTCTCTTTTTGTGAGGAGAATGTATTATAACTTTTAAACAATATGATTAAATCGATCTGGACAACCTGAGAAAAATATAAGATAGGATTAATGGGTTGAGCATTTCGTACCACAATATTTGCAAGTAGCTCTATGACAATGTTGAAGCTTTTCCTCCTTAACCAAAGATCATCTTGTAGTTGTTGATTCTAGTATTGGAGATGTTGAATCTCCTTATATAGCCAAATTTTTATTTATGGAAATTAAGGAAAATTCTTTTAGCAAGGGATTTTTTTACTTAGTATTTTCTTCATCCATTGTGATAGAGAAAATAAATGTGTTTCATTGTCAAATCTTTGACATGGTGCATTGGCTAGTGACAAGTGATGTGATAGTGTTCTAACTTTGATACCAATGATATGACTCTTAGGTGGACAAATGGGGAAACTTACAATTTAGCTTATAATTTATGTTTAAAAAATATGCAAATTAAATCATAAGTTGGAATCCAAATTCATATTCTAATGTGCATAAGACTAAATAAATTACTGTATTGAATGAGAGGATATATGTACAAATTTGTGGCACAATTTTTAGCTTCTTTTTTGTCTATAGTTTATATACTACAATTACTTGTATAAATTAGATTGTTAGCTATGTTCCACAAATATGCTAATAAGTACATCACATGTGTATGATGTCTGGATTATGTGGATAGGGTGATGATTGGTGTTAAGCCCATATGGTGCTAATTGTTTGATAGGAATATGTGGTGCGAGTGTAGCCACATGTAGGATGTACATGGTCCAATATGAGGCCGCACATGCAAAACATTGAGAATAAGTACTACTTTTCATCCACAAATGGGTAAATTAAGAAAAATGAGACTATCTAAGGAAATCAAGATTTTCTACCAGGGGTTTATTTTGCTTATTATTTTCTTCATCAATGATTTCAATTAGAGAAAATAAATGTGTCATTATTGAATCTTTGACATGGTGTAAGGGCTAGTGATAAGTCATGTGATAGAGTTCTAACTTTGATACCAATGATTTGATTTCTAGGTGGATACATGAGAAAACTTGTGAATTAGCTAATAATTGAAAGTTTACAAGATATGTAAATGAAATCCTAAGCTAGAATCCAAATATATATTTGAAGGTGTACAAAATAATTTGAATAGATTACTTTATTAAATGGGAGAAGATATGAACAAAGGTGTAGCATAAATATTGGATTCTTCTTCTTTGCCTAGATATACAATGTAATTATTTGTACAAACTATCTATTGGAAACTAGGCTCCACAATTATGCTAACAAGTCTCATGTGCATGGTGTGTGGATTATGTGTATATGGTGATGATTGGTGTTAATCCCATATAGTGCTAGTTATTTTACATGAGCATGTGGTCCAAGTATAGCCACATACAAGATGTATATGGTCCAATGTAAGGTCATAAATGCAAAACATGTTTAGTAGTGCATAATGCGAAGTCTACAACATGTATGCCATTTTATGCTTGAGTTAAATGACATTGTTATGAAATTTTTCCCCAAAGTGAAAATAAAGTTATGAAATAATTAAAAAGATATAAAAAATAAAGGATACTATGATCCTTTTGTTAAAATGGAGATTAATAAAGAATATTTATGAAAACTCTTTTAAAAGAGGTGAATAATTATATATTTTATGATAATTAAAGGCAACCTTTGTGAAAGGATGTGATGGTTTGAAAACCAACCCTTAAGGCTTATATAAAGCATTTATGCGAGACTTGGAAAGGGGCATGAAGGTCACCCAAGGAAGAAGAAGATGGTTTGGTGGGCTATGAACATTTGAGGAGGGGGCACATAGAGTGTGTCCAACTCGGGGTACAAATTATACTTGGGATTGTCCTAGCCAAGGCTTTGATGCATTTGCATGGTGCATAAGTACACTTTGTATTTTTATGTACATGTTCTTTGGTGTGTGCTATAGCTATGAGGACCAATACCACTGAAATCTTCCTAGAGTGAGAATGAGATTTCCAAGTGCTATGATTCAGATAAGTATTGAACTTATTAAAAGATATTTCGATTATGAATGAGATGAAGTTGATTCAATTAAATTCTTGTATGATGTTATTTGTTTATGTTGATCATTCTCATATTGTTAGATGCAAACTTATATATTAATGATGATCATCTTAATGTGCTTAAGTATTAAGTTAGTTAACAGTGATAGATAACAATTTTATATATTTGTATCTAAATTATAGATATACTTTACAATATTTAAGACTTAGATAATAACACTAATAAATCTGTTGCCATATGAAAAAGTAACTCTAATATATTAAATTATCCAATTCTATAATTGGGGGAAAGTACTGTTATAGACATAGCTACCAAAGCTTGCATGTTGTGAACTCTCAAGATGACACAACTCTAAGGTGTTTATTGCTACATGATTGTGCAACACAATTCTGAGTTGCACATGGCTATGAGATTGCATGACAAGACTATACAAAATCATTATGGATGATGCTTGTATGGTTGTGTATGAAGCAACACTAATATATATACATCTATACAAGGTACATCTTGGTTTTGTGCAAAGAAACAAGAAAATAATATACAAGATGTAATTCAATATTACCTTACGAATAAATATACAAAACTATGCTTATATCAATCAATGACCATGATAATAATAATCTAGAAACACCTTTAATAACCAAAATAAAACTCTTATTATATAACTTGAATGATTTTTTTTTTTAAACCATATCTTAAATATTAAATTACCATTTCTTAATGCCCTTAATTCTCTTCTTTCTCATTTTTGAAAAATTCTAACAAAACCCTTTGTTTTATGATCCCCTTATCATATTTCTACTTACTATTTACTAGCTACATTGGTAACATGTATCTCTATGCTTTTTTTTCATTATAATTAAAGCAGCTTTGTTAGCAAAATTGAATATGAGAGGATTGTAAAATACTAAGCTTGTTGGGAGAATAAACTAACAAAATGTGGCATAATTGTGTAGGTGAATAATGCATTTTGAATGATGGTTGGAAATCATATAAAAAGGGGGAAACCATATGAGTGCTCTAAGGAAGTAGGTGAGAACTTCGAGGGATTGTTTCTCTTTCTTTTGGGAATTTTGATGTGAATTATTATTCCAATGGAGTTGGTGGGAGATGGTGGGGCACCTCATACTTTACAAGCCTTGTATTTTCTTGTCTACTTTTATACACTTTGCAAAAGCATTCTAAAAAGAAGCAACTTTAAACTTGAGGGGAAGTTTGGTTTTTAATAAAGAACAATTGGGGACTTCACTGTTGTGTATTTTAGATTTTGTTATGTTTTATTTGAATCATTTGAGTTTTATAATTTATAATTTATATAATAAAAGAGTATATTGTGTTTCTTCATGTCATATATATATAAAAATATAATTGAGGGTTTAGTTCAGCGATTTGGAATTTAATTCTTTATAACACGAGTTTCTTATAATCTATCCAGGATGTGCAATGCATCCGGACAAAAAATAAATAAATCTTTTTCAATATAACGAATTGGTGCGATGTAGTTAATGTATGACTATTTATGGTGGGAGCTACAACCAACATGAAAACCAACATGTTGTTTAAAGGGGAGTCTACGCTACATAAAAATCAATACATTTATCACAACATACCAACTCTTTAAACTTTTTCAAAAATTCCTTTACAACCTTTACCTACTCAATATTGTTATTGAGAACTATCCATATTCATGAACTTCATGATCCTAATGTTTGCATTCATAATATTTTTTTATAAGACTGTCATGAATTCAGAGTACATCCATTGATGACCTAGAATCCCAACCAAATATTGATGAAAATATATCTGAAAATATATCCAAAAATTAAAGGGCTTGGCTTGACAACACATCTTCCTCCATCCATTGCCAAAGATGGGTTTCTTAAAAATATGGACAATACAGAACAATAAGCGCATACAATTTAAACCTCGCCTCTATTAACGTTAACCTCCCCACAGGTTCGGGATTCCAAGTCAGAGATAATTCCACTGTGGAATAAGGATGAAGGGGGAAAAAAAAATTACTCACACTGAATATCATTGTAAGCAACACGACTGAGAGGACTAGGGCCAATCTGCCGCCTCTTTAATGAATTCCTCCTCTGTATGAAAGCAAATTCATTTCTCCTCTTCATCATCATCATCGCCTCTTCTTCAATAACCGCTTTTCTCATCAGAGAATTTTCCATTACAGACTTTCCTCTGAAAACTCTCCTCCTTGGGGGGGAGGCAGCGACGGTAATGGCGGCAACGGCGCCGTTTACTACCACAGTCTGAGCGCTGCCGCCATTCGACAGTCTTCCCTTCACGAATCCCGGCTGCTCCTCCCGCGTCGCCGCCGCCGCCGAACCGTTGCTCCGCCTGGGCGGAAGAAGACCATGGTCGCCGCCGCCCCCGCCGCAACCATTGCCGCCGCCGCCGCCGCCGCCGCCGCCAGTGTAGGCGACGGGAGCGCAGAGGAAGCTTCTGGTGAGCGACGAAGGGTAGGAAAGTGTACGCGGCGGTGTCCGTGGCGGCGTTACAGAGGCTGGCACGGTACAGTAGTAGACGGACCCCGAAGGGGCGGCGGCGGCGGTTTTTCTCGAGACAGCGGAGGAAGAAGTGCTGAAGCATTTGCGGAGCTTGGCATATTTAGAGGCGGCAGAGCAGTGGTCGGCGGAGGGCGGCGGCGGCCTCAGAACTATCCGCCACAAATTCGCCACCTGCATTTTCGCCTTTTGATACCAAGCCTTCCTGCAATCACACGTACACATTTCTCAATAAATTATACAGATTGTCTGTGCATAACATCAAAATGTGGTAGCCATGGGCACAATTTATAATTCGGGCATTTAAATGGTGCTGTGTTGGAGTCTCTGTAATGGACTAGGTCGCCCTTTGCACAGTGAGTCCTAAGGAACTTTGGTCAGCGAAAAGAACACATGAATGGTGCTGTTTTACTTCGTACTGGGTCAGGTCACCCTTTGGACGTTAGTCCAATGAGATTTGGTCCAAAAGATTTGGTCCTGTTTTTCTTCGTATTGGACCAGGTTTGACAGTTACTCCTATGAGCTCTGGCCGACAGAAAAGGCACACTTGTAATGCTGTTTTTCTTCATGACTGACCAGGTTTGACAGTTACTCGTATGAGCTTTGGTCAAGAGGAGAAAAACGAAAGACGCTTGGGTTCTTCGTGATGGTCCAGGTTTGACAGTTAATCCTAAGAGCTTTGGTCAAGAATCATGACGAACCAGGTTTGGCAGTTAATCCTAAGAGCTTTGGTCAAGAATCATGACGAACCAGGTTTGACAGTTAATCCTATAAGCTTTGGTTAACAGGTGCTGTTTTTCTCCATATCTGACCAGGTCCTCATTTGGGCACTTAGTCCTATGAGATTTGATAAAAAAAACATACATTAATGGTGTTCTGTCTGAATATCTTCATAATAGATCAAGTCACCATTTGGGCACTCAATTCTCTGCGCTCTGATGAACCAGAAAAAACAACAAAACTTGTTCACAGAGGAAACAACATGCACATACCTTGATTTGGGCTTCTTGGTGTTATTATCTTGCATCAATATTGCCCAGAGATTTCAATGAAGCAATAGCAGAAAGAGAGAGGCAATGGAGTGAAGCATTTTACATGAAAACTGTGCTATGAATTCTGCAGAGCCATGTAGTTTCAGATATGGGTTGGCTAAGACCTTAAGCCTATTGTATGCTTATGGGTTATAGGATTATGAGGACAGTTTGAAATTTCTAGTGGTACTAAAACAATGCGCACTAAAGCAATGAGTGTGGGGTCTTTCTATGAGTGGCCCCATTTGCATTTCCATTTCGTCTCTCTCATCTCTCCCCATTTTTTAGTTCAGACAGACACTAATTAAGCTTAATTATTTAGTGTTTTTCCTGTCTTTCAACGGTTCAAATTTGTAATGATTGGGTGCACTCAAGAGCCTCTTCTAGATGCCCTTGAATTCCATGTGAGAGTTTCGAGTTGTTCCCTGTTGAGAACATGAAGGGACCCTGGACCCTCTTTTAATTTAATTAAAAAGATTTTTGTATTTGATGCCTTGGGCCTTCCTTCAAATTCCAAATTCTTTTCTGCAACTTGGAGTTATCTTTCATGGCCTGGACTCCATACTTTGTTTCTTCACCATTTACTCCACTGGTTACTGTAGTAGACTTTTCTCTTTTCACCAAACCCAAACTGAAATGAAATTGATGCATTCCTAATCTTATTATTCTTGTACTTAGCTGTAATTTCTTCATCTAGAAAAGTTATAAAGATCTTTTCATAAAGAAAAACAATGGAATCCTTGTTTAAAATATTAATAATTGAATTGTGATCATTTTCTAATATATAATGAATTTGTTTAAGAATAACATGATAATATGTTTCGCTTTATATTAGCAATAGTAATTTTAAAAATGTCATCAATTTCAATCTTGTCTCTAATTATACCTTTTCTTTTACACTATTATTTTTAAATGTTTTGTATTTGTCAACTTTAGAATGGAATTTGAAATTGAAGATTATCTTGCTTTTTAATGGCATCCTTATAATGAAATTAAAGTGTTTTTTTTGTTTCTCCAAAGATTTGTAGATTTCTTTCCTAATTTTGATGGTTTGTAAGGATAGAGACGTTTGACTCTTTTTTAGGAATGTGTGATCTTTTCTAATATATAGACAAATACTTCATTTTTACAAAACTCTAGATTTGAAAAACTACTTCCATTCACCTTATTTCTTCTCAAAGAGATAAATCTCAAAACAAACTTAAAAATATAATTTATTTCCTTTTAAAACATATCTTTTTTATATTTATGTTTTTCTTTTTGATTATGGGAAAATAGGTTTTGAGGGGGACCTAAAACCCCTTACAAACAGAAAAGAAAAAAGGGGACATAAACCCTACCAAAAGACAACTGCAAGAAGATAGAATCACAAACCTTCAGCAGCCCAACGATAGTTGCTGCCCATAAGAAACACTAGACTACCCAAACTGCAAATAACAATTTTGAAGGGATCCGAAAACCCTTTACAACCAAATTTTAACAGAAACATGTTTATATTTTTGTTACAAACTCCTTATTCTTTATTTTTCAACTGTTTTTTATTATCCCACAAATCAATTTAAATCTTTCCTATACATCAATATCATTAACTATATCCATATTTTTATGAATTATAAAATAAAAGTTAAAAAATATACTATACAAAAGTATAAAGCTACATTGGAATAAAAGGAATTTATCATTCTATAAAACATAGCTTATGAGTTGATAGTCTAAAGCTTGACAAATGCTATTCTCTTTAGAAAATGTTTGTCTTGATCTAAATGTGAAAAGGGAAGGAATAATAGGTAAAGGATATGATTCAAGAACATAATTAAATAAGGGATGAAAAAAAATGTAATTCAACAACATAATTAAAGTTTCAAGTACCTTTCCAACAATGGAAGCATGGCATCTATTTTGGTCAAGGAGAAAAAGTGATAAACTTCATGATGCACTTTATTACAATTTGAAATTAAACTCTCCTTTGTTTAGCATGCCACTATGCATTCACAAATGGCAAAACTACGTAGAAAGAAAAGGGATATATTAATAAGGTGGGGAAGTAGTAGGTTACATATAAATGTAGCACAATGAGAAAGTGTAAATTATCTTTTTTAAAGTGGAAAGGGCAAATAAATATCCTCCACGTAAATAAATGAGAGGGAGAATAAAATATTTTTAGATTTTATTTTGTAATAATAAATTTATTGAATTTAATTATTTTGAAAAATAATAAAGATAATTAGTTTAAATATTGTGATAAAGTATAAAAAATGATTTATTATTTGTGTAGATATATTAGTGAGGAATAGAAGAATGTTTTGAAATTAAAAAATGTTTTATTAGGTAAGCAATGTACAAGGAGAAAGATAGAACATTTAGTATAACAAGACATCAAAGAATAATCAAGTGGAACATCTAAGAGACTACACAAGATAAAGCATTACAAAACCGTGTAAGGATACTAATTCAATGAATAGATAGAAGACCAAGGAAAAAACTCTCAAACATCCAAGATGTCATAGATTGTTGCATAATGAAGATTCTATGTTAATTCCTCCTAATAATGCATACATGGAGTAAATTATAGCTAGATGCAAGATATCTATATGATCATATGATATCTAAAATAAACATGGGTTATCCCTTTAAATACAACATCAAAATACAACATCAAGGGTCAATTAAAATGCTTCACACCTTGGGCCAACACATAATGGTCACAAAGTGGTAAAGTTTGCCCTAGATTTGAATTTGAATTTTCAAAGTTTGGGGGTCACTTTTATGAGTGTAAAAGTGGTCTAGATCACTTCCATAGTTATAAATTTGACCCAAGATAGGTAGGGGGTAAATGAAAGGTTAGGAATGATCATTGGTAATATGCACACATAGGAATAGATATGGCTCAAGGTGTGTGCTCACTCTCATTGAAAAATATGTCATTTGTATTTTATTTATGATAATGAGTAAATGAGTCAAAATCAGGTCAAAATGAATGTGGAAAGTTCAAGCTATGCATTTTTTCCTTTAAAATAATTAGTTTACATTCAATTAAAAAGGTGAAAATAATAGACGATTATATACCAAGTAATAAAGCTACAAAATATATTACAAAAACTTTGAGCACATGTGATCTACTAGAAGATAATAAATTATTTTAACTAATATAATATAAGATTTCATCCAAGAATAAAGTCCTTGAATATATACTATTAAATATGTAATAAACACAACCTTTACAAATATCAGAGGATATAACAAAAGATTGATTAAATATATACAATGATGCACACTAATAAGACCCTAGATAAATTAAGAATTGAGTATGATAAAAAATAATGAATTAAATAGGTATTTATAGAATATTTAGCTCTTGATGATAGTAAAAGTTGATGTTGATATGGACTACACAGATGTTTTCAAAAACTAATACATAATTGTAGAATTTAAATATGAAGGATAATCCTTGTAGCTAATATCTCTTTGTAGTATACACTATTGTTAAATGAAATCACATGTGATGTTTTCATGGTATTGTACATTATTTTATTTGCCACTATTGCTTACCTTGAAATTTATGCTCCTACCATGATATATTAATTAACACTAAGACAATGTAATAATGAACACCTTCTAGATTCTATTTTGTTAGGATTGAAGTTTGGAACTTCCTCATGCCTTAGTCAAGTCAATTTCTTTTGTCTTTCACAAGAGTATGAAAATATCAAGAAACACAAAATCTAATATGCCTAATTAGTATCAATTAATGTAAAAAAATCTCTAATGCTTGAATGGTGCTCTTAAATATTTGATTGCTCAAATGGATATTATCTAGTATGATTGATTAGTGTCCTAAGACTTTTATTTAAGTATGACATCTTAGGTGTCAAAACCAAATGTTTTCACCACTAGTTGACAAGCATCCACCAATTTTTTGAGGAAGTTGGCTTGTTGTGAGTAAAATTTAAATTCAAATAAGATGGACATGATAGTGGGTGTAATTCTATCAATATAATTACATTTGCAATTTAGATTATGACGGGAAAATAGATTAAAATATTGTTAGGTCTAGACTACTAAGGTTGAGCTTGCAAAATATAGAGTAATTGGTTGGGTATTATTAACTTATGCACTAAAATATATTAAGTTGATCTCCAAAATATCACATTTTAAAAAGCCAAAATAAATGTAAAATGAGTGAAAAAAGGGTGAAAATGTACTTTTCTCCTTTACAAATATTTAAACTTGGGGTTGGTTGATCTGGGGAGTACTTTCATGTTATATCAATTGAACAAATTATAATACTATTTTATGGGAAAGTAATACTCTTGTAATTAGATCAAAGAAACTTAATCATTGAAATACAATAATCTTAACTAAAATACATCCTTATAAATTCAAGAGTTCAAACCTTTCTCCATATAACTAGAAACAAATCTTTGTCTTTCCTTTCACCTAAATATTATTGAAAATCATTTTAATTAACATTTATATAGTTATTCATGTTTTATTAACATGTTTCTAATGCAAACAAGAAAACACACCTATTATTGAATAAAATTTCTTTAAAACAATACACCTTACCATCTTCTATACATAATTTATTTGTTAGAAAGGAGAACAATTTTTTAATATACTATTATATAAACAATATAATACTCAAGAGAATTGTGAAAAGAATAGAATCACACCCAAAGTGTAGATAAGACGAAAACTAACAACAACAACATAAACAAATTCAATACAAACAATTTTATATTTATATACTAATAATTTTGTGTATTGGGTATAAAATACTAATTATACCTATACTTTAGTGTATATTTATATATATCCATCATCTAATGTCATGCTCATATCTATTTGTCATTGTTTTAACAATGTAATTAAGCTTTATCGTATGTGTGGACTTTTAAGGAGATTCTTTGTGCATAGATTTTTAAACACTTTTTTCTTAGCAATAATTTGGAAGTTTGTTCCCCATGAACATACATCATATTCATTATTTTTTATGATTTAGAAAGAAGCTTAGTTGCACTTGAATTTAATGAGTGGTAGGGAACACATGAATACCACATCCCTAAAAGGTGGAAGAAATTCATACAAATCCCGTAAATTAAGCCCAAACACATTATAGTTTAAGATATTCCTTTACCAATAAGTTTAGGATCTTTTGCTTTTACAAGAATTGATTCCACAACACTTCTTCTTTAAGGAAAGTATTCACTCATTTCAATGGTAATCTTTTTTTTGGGTAGGTATTGTGGATAAAGCTTAGCTAACTTTGTGTGAGTTGAGTGTTCCATTCAAATTTTGTAAAGAGAGGATAGAGTAAAGTGAGAGAATATTGATATTAAGGGCATTATAAAAATATAATATTGTATTTAATTTTGAAAATGAAATAAATAATGATTTTTTGGTAGGTTTTAATCATAATTATTAGAAAGGGTTGTATTTAACATAATAGTTTTTCAAGATAAATTTTTAAAGATGGTAGATATGATGGTAAAGATGGTAGATTGAATGTGAAGAGTGTGGGGCATGTTAAAAGGAGTGATTAATGGTTTTTTTCGTCAAATGAAAAGGATGAAGAAGGGGGTACTTATAAAGGAATTGAATACAATTATCAATAAGGAGCTTATATTTGAAAATTTTCAAGACAATTAGTTAGAATTAGGAATTATAAATGGACTTTTAGATAACAACACTAAGCTTGATACACTTATGTTAGAGAAGCAACATATCCATTTTTTTGTTAAGCTTGATATCATATAAGAGGGTGGAAAGCAAGTACCAACAGAAAAACTTGAGAAGAACATGACCAGTTTGGTCATATTTGTCCATCGATAATTTTTAAGGAAATTACAATGTAGACATCTTAATTAAGAGAGAAAGTTGCACCCATCTAATAATTTGTGAGATAATTGTGAGATCAATTGAAGAGCTGTTAAATTCCTCTTTAAGTTGTCTAGGATATTTCTAGTAGAGGTTAGGTGGGTCTTAGAGATATTTAAATGATTAACTCATTTTTTGAAGATATTTTTTACCTCAAAGATGCTTGTAGAGAGCCGATTACTTACCAATAATTTGAATACGTTGTTTCAACCACACAAAGGGGGTGGGAAAACTTAGTCCATGTCTCAAAGAGTGATAAATACACTTGATTTGATGGTAGAATACTTGCCATGGTTTCCATATGTCATTGAATTACATGGAGGCATACAATTTGACATAGAGATCCATGAGAATAGTATCCTTGTAGTTAGCAAAGTTCTAGGACCCAAGATTAGTGATTGTGGCCATCATGTGCCTCACTAAATTTTTTGACGCGGTTTCTCCATAAATGGCCCAATTAATCCATCTAGCAATAAAAAATTCCTTGAGAGCTTGGATTATTGATGCTAAATCGTCCCTAGTATTTGGGTTCAATATAATGTTTCTAAGAATAATACATGCATCCCTTTTTAGTACTCCTTTTGGACCATAGATAAATTCTAACTAGCTTAGTAAGTTAATTTTAGTAGGCCTTGTTGATAATAAAATGCAAGCCCAAGGTTGTATTATTTATGTCACTAAAGTTAACTCTAGGGTAGTCTAATAGAAGGATTATAAATAGTGTGATAGTCACCATATGCATAAGATACTAGAATTCAAATAATTATATATATTCATTAATACCCTAAGATGGGTCTACTTATTCATCACATATAACCTTTGTACATTATATAGTCTTTACCATGAGAATAAATATATACATCGCATATGCTTGAGTAGCTTCTTCCTCTTCTCTCTACTCTATTATGTTCTCCTATCTCTATGCACACTCTATCATTATGCAATAAATATATGTGGATACATAGAGAGATGTGTCCCTCTTCCTTGATATATCTCTTGAATGTGCTATAGAAGGTACCACATGATGTTTTTTGTATTTTCACTTATCTTCTAATGACTATTTATGGTTCCTTACTTATGAAAAAGCCTTAAAGGGAAGCCACTAAGAGGACACATAAACATGTATAGCAATGAGGATCTCGTTGGCAATTTAAATCTAGATCTCCACAAAGAGAAACCTATTAGTCCAAGAAAGGAGTATATTCTTTGATTTTTTTATGAAGCATTTCAATATGTCTATAAGAGAAACACTAATACAAAAGGGTATCACTAGGTACATTAAGATAAGCCCATGTTTTATAAGTTTCTATTTAGAGAAATAATCTAAAATCACAAGAAACTCTATTTTAGATATGGGAAGTTAGGAAACTAAAATTTAATATAAGAGATCTATAACATCTAAGGTATTAGATATTTATTTAACAATATTCAAGAATAAGAGCATGTTGTCATTAACAAAGTGGGAGTTGATCCCATATGATTTATCAGGTAGCGAGATGCCATACATGAGTTTGTGAGTGGGAAATTGGAATGTTGGAAGAGGTTCGTAAGGGAATTGATTGCAATCACATAAAATAATGAGGGCAAGTGGATAGCCCTATCAAATCTAGATATTTATAGGAAGAATTGAGGTGAGATTGAATCATTCATAACAATGTATTAGCCTCTATAAATAATAATTTTATTTAGGAAATAAGCTTGGGGTTGATAATGTCACATATTATCAATAAAGGGGCATTTCATCTTGGCACATGCCTTTTGAAATTCAATCTTTAAGAAAGTTCCTAGGCTCATTCAATAGTCTCCCAATAAAACACAAGATTTTCCAAAATTAAACTATTGGGATTGGTGATATTAACTTTGCAATCCTAGGACTATGTATCTTAATTTTAATATTTTAATAACCAATTATTATTTCATGTGATTCCAAGAATCATGGAAGGGGAATTGGACACCCCACATGACAATTATTTTTAATAATTAAATATTATTTTGTCAGACACTTGGAATATTATTTACAAGGTGGGATTGAGTGGGGGAACTTAATTTTGCCTAGGACAACATTTATGGACACTTGGCATTAAGTGGAAGGGAATACAAATAGTTATGGCATTATAAAAGATGGAAGAAATAATCTTTTATTATGTGTAAGAAGTTGGTAATCTTTTTTAGATTAAGGATTTATTATTATTTTATTTTCTAGTGAAGTTGGATGCCAAGCTCATGATAAAAGTTTTGAAGCTTCTAGAAAGATGCTTGCAACTCCCAAACACATTCCATGAGGTATCTTTTGAATGGAGACTACTTGGCTTATGGTTTGAGTCTATTGTATTAGAATTCATTTATGGTTTCTTGTATTTATTTTGGCTATAAATTGGAACTTGGAGTAGGAGGTAGGACAATTTGTTTTGCAAGTTGTAGTAGTAACAAAATGTTATAGGAATTCAAATAGCTTTATATTGGTGTAACTCGATTGAATGATTAATACAAGCTTTGGATCTTTGGTGAGGATTTTTATCTCACAATTTGGTTTCTCCATATATATCTTGTTATATTTTGTATCTCTTTTATAGTTATTTTTACTTCTATTTACATTTTTTCATGATAATAAGCTTGGATGCTTTAAGTTTTCAACATTCTTTCACTATTTAGTTATATCATATTTCTATTGATACAACTTCTAAGGAATCTAACTTGCTCAAGTCTAAAAATATCTTGAGTAATAGGTATAATTTTATGTTAGATATTTTTTGTACACATTGCAATCCATGTGAAAATTGTATCTCACTTAGTATAGCTAAATTTGGGTAGATTTCTCTAGAAAATTATTAGACTAATCCAAAGAGTCAATTCCTTGTATTATGGGAGTTGAGTTTTCTTACATTGTAAGTTTTATTTAAAAGAATTTTATTCTTGGGAGGTGGCTTCTTTTTCATATTTTTCTTAATTATAGTCATTGAGGTTCTCAAGTTGATTACATGAATATTAATTTTTAGCTATAAATTCAATGTTGGGTTTGGAAAATAAAGATTTTGGAGTAGGTAATTACCATATAAATTACTCAAGGAATTTTTTGGTTGTTATTTAAAGCTTCCACATGCTAAATATCTCTTCATTAGCACAAGATTGGTTCTTATTGTTGTAATGTTACAAAATTTATACCCTTGCAATTTTGTATTACATTTTGGACTCACTTTGGTGTCTATCTCCCATAATGTGTTTTTAGGTTCATTTAGCCCTTTTATTCGCCTTTTTCTACCCATGGTGCCAAGATATTGCCCCATATGGTCATTTTTGTCAAAATTTATTTTATAATTGTCTTAACCATGTTATTTCTTGGTGTTCAACCATTTCCAAAGTTGGAACTATCTAGACGCAACACACTAACATCCATCAATAGTTCATGGTTGAGTGGTTGTTTTGGATTATTTTTCCACCTGTTTCCTACCTAGGTCAATGGTAATTGCTCTTGAGATAATAAAAATAGTTATTTAACTTCCTTATCTCATTCCATTCATCTCATTTTGAATTCCTTTTATTTGTTGTATTCACTCTATCAATATCTCAATTTAACACTCTTACCAATATTTTATATGCTTTCATAATTATATTATTGAGAATTTTGGTATGATTTTATCGCTATACAACTATCTAATACACTCTTGGGAAGTTCAACAATATCCTTCAACTACAATTTTCCTCCCTTAGATCCATCAAAATTGTGAGGTGATTTTCTATTGCTTAGTTTTCTCTAGATTATTATTTATTTTCTGTTTTCATTGTAGAATAATTTTTTAGTGCCCTTGGAATCTTGGGATCTCATATCTCCTCGTTGAACTATCACACTCATTTATATTCCAGTTTACACTATTTACATTTTCATTGACATTTTGATTTATAAAATCACTTGGGGTAGGATCGCACACTCTATTTTATCATTTTCTACATGTTTCTACCTATAGAGGTTGAAAAACCAAACTAGGGGCTTGACCATTCATGGGAAGCTCCATTGAAACCCCAACAATTTCTTTCTTCTTAGTTATATATTTTCAGTTGGAGTTCATCAAATAGTTGTTTGCATTCTTTATCTCTTTCTATTTTTATTTCTATTTCATTTAAAAATACAAATGTTAAACTAATTTCTAGCATTTTTATATTATTTGGTATTCCCTAGTTTTTTTCTTTTGTTGTCCGTGTTTCCTATTGTGTAGGTAGGTTTAATATTTGGTAAAAAGTTAGAATTTGTGTCTTTCTAGATGATAACACAAAAGGACTACAATACATCTCATAGACCTTCATACATTGTGGTAACATCCTAAGTAGTGAGATCTGTACTCTAATGTCAAGTTCTTTATTATCTAATATTTCTAATTTTCCATATATTTTGTTAATTTTATACTTCTATTTCATATAATTTGTAAATTTATGCTACACATCTTTCAATCTCTTTTCTAGCTCAATTAATGTAATATTAATTTTAACAAAAACTTAAATTTTATATTATAATTGTATTGTAGTATTTTACTATGGATGCAATTTAAATAGTGTTATTATTTTTTGGGTTTTTCCCATAAAGGTTTCTAGGGTAAATTTTGGGTTATTTATTATTTATTAGCTGAATAGTTTTATATGAAATATGAATTTTTAGTATACATTTTGTTAAGATCAAGTAGGATTGTATTCATCATTCCATTAATTTTGTATTAGAGCTTGATCAACTCTCGATTCTCATTTGGAAAGGAAAATTTCATATTTTTAATATTTAGTTTTAGTGCAAGCTTTTTGTACATGTAAATATTTTTTTGAGTATGGATAGCATTTATAAATGAATGAAGATTACAAAATTCATTGTTTTTAGTTTTAAGATTTGGAAGATTAAAATTAATATCTCTTTGTTAATAGAATTCTTTGGTCTATAGTTTTTTTGATAGAAACCATCTAGTGTGAATCCTAGAAAGTCCAAGATTAAGTGTTTGAGTTGTAGGAAATTTGGTCATATCCAAAAGAACTACAAAGAAAAGAAGAGGAAAATTTAGCTCAGAGATGACTCTAAAAATTCCTCTTAGGAATAATTTGAGGGAGATGTTATTTTGAATATTATGTTACATATGCATGGATCATAGATTATCATGTCTCATTTCATATGAACCCTTAGGAAGAGTAGTTTTTTTATATGGAAATTATTATGGAGGCGAATTTTTTTTGGGAGACAATACATCTTATAAAATTATTGGTTGTAGAAAGGTCAAGCTAACATTTAGAGATTGGATAATCAATAATCTCTCTAGTGATTTGCACATCATAAGTTTGGTAAGAAATGTATGATTTGTGAGCAAGAGGAATGGTTTGGGAGTACATATTGTCTTTAGAAAAGATTTTTTTAATGATTAGATGAAAAAATAACCAATCACCCAAATGAAACCTTGGAAAGCTAGAATAATTATGTAATTAAAAAATGACACCTTGTTTTAAGTCCATATGAAGAATTTATAACTTTAAAAAGTTCCAGTAGGGAGATCCCTAGGAAAGCTATCACTAAGGCAACATATTTTATGCTTGGGAGAAGCCAATGTATCATAGGTAGGTGACACCGAATGGACTTGAGGGACTATACACTATCTTCTAGGTGACACCTCAACATTTTAAGTTGAGGAGATAGCAAGGTGTATTCCCATTTTTAGAATTAAAATATGAAAAAAAAATCAAACTTAAGAAATCTATTATAAACCAAAGGAAATACATCATCAAAGAGGAATGTAAATATAAAACTAATATCAAATGCAAACCTCATATATGTTGGATGTATTCTTGGATAGAATGTGGGAATTAATAGTATGCATGTACAAACTGATCATTCGTGCCTATGAAAATGAAGGATGAAGGGGTTGATTTATAAAGCTGAAGAGGGGGATGTGAACTGTGGAGATTCAATAGCAATGAAAATTGAGATCAAATGGGAGAAAGTGGGGAATATTTACTGGCTAATAATAGTCATGGGGGTTACAAATGGATGAGGATAATTATTTCATATTTTTTATTTATTTTGGATGAATAGGCATGCATAAAGTAAAAATAGTGGTTGCATATTGAGGGGGGCTACACAGGAATCTTGACTGGATATTTTGGATATTTTATGAATAATGGATATTTTATTTATTTGGTCATGGATAAATGAATAATATTTAGATTTTTTATTATTAGTGAAAAATGAATTTATTGAGATAATTATTTTTACTAAGGATGGATAATGAAAGGGGAATTTGGAAGGGGAATAGGAAATGAGAATGATTTATGAGTAGGATATGACATGGTACTAGGCAATATTAGGATATGGTTAGAAATAGGTATCTACATTTTTTCCCTCTTTGAAATAGTGTTGTGAAATAACTTGAAGAAAGTAGATATAGCCACCCAGTGGGAAAAGGGGAACATGCCCTAGGCATTGGGATTTTAGGATAAATTTCAGGATGCACCTTTGATAGGACATTTGAGGATGGAGAACATGAACTTGTTCTCTCAAAATAGATGGAATAAGAACAAGATGGGTAGGGACAAGATAGAGGTGAATAGCGGGATGAAATGGGTTAAGAAAAGAGATGGGTGGGGAAGATGAATCATCATTAAGATACATGCTAGGAGTCTAGATTATGAGCAATCTTGATGCTTGCTATAGAAGATGACATGATGCACCATGATATGAGAAACCATGACAACGTTGTTATCATGTGCCATAGGATTGAATCAAAGCAAAAAGAAGTCACAAGAAGACATTTGACAAAATAATCATGATACTTGTCGAAAGATGCCTAAAGGACTAAAAAGAATGAAAAATAAAATCAAAATATGTAGAAGCAAACAAATCTATAAAAATCCAAAGAATAAACAAGAATTTTCCCCTAGTCAAGCTAAAAGCATGATATAATTCTTGATATGGGAGTGACATGTCCTAAGAACAATTTAAGGATTGAGGAGGATACATCTTGAATATGTGATGATTTTTTAGAACTAAATAAGGCTTTTAGAAAGATTAGGAACACATCATGTGGATGCTTTTGTATGGGTGATAAGCTTATTGTGGTAGCTTCTTCCAATTTTTGAGTTGAACTAAAATTTGAGTTGTATAGAACCAAATTTTGTGTGAGCTCTCACGTTAGATGTTGTAATTTTTGTTGAGTTCGATCATTGGGGGCATCGTCAGTACCTACCTACTCGACCTCTGTGACCTCTACAGTATCCTTTTTGGCACACAAATCCATAATTTTTTTGTGTTTGTTCTATGTGATCTCTTTTCCACTTTAGTGTGGCTTATTTTTCCCAAAATCTAGCCCACCAAAGTGAGGGTAAAATGTAATGTCATAAAATTGCACCCTGGGGTCAATTTCATATTTGTGCATTTGACCCCCACATTTGTTAAACCTAGTTGCATTTATGAAAAGAACCTTATGGGTCAAAATTTCATGATTTCAACTCCATAAGGACCAATGATGAAGTGAAAGCAATCTACCACCTCATTTCTCGACAAATGATGAGATGGATGCTTGTGTGGCACACGGGCGTCTGCATGGTGTGTTAGCGTCCCTACATTTTTTCAAGTTTAAAATGAGGAATCTTGGAATATTTGGCTCGTGACACGTGTCCTTGTGGTCAAAATCTGAGAGTAATGGCTCCACCCGCCCATGCAACAACATAAAACTCATTCCTTTGCTCTCATTTGGCAAGTTCTTGGATTCTAACACTGGACTCTCTCACTCTACCTCTACATTCTTACTCTTGTCTTCTCAATCTTGCTTCTACGACAAAGCTCTACTGGACTGAGGTCCCTCCAACAATTAAAACTCTCTTACAAGCAACCAACAATGCGTCTATCAAGTCAAGAGGGGGTCACAAACTATTGATAACACTCTCTTTCTTCTTGTCCATTTGTGAATAGATAACTTATTACAACTTTATCTTGTGATATGGGTTCTCCTCCTTGAGTGAGGTTTGATTTTATCACTTAGTATTTGTTTACTTTGATGTCCATTTTCTCTATCTATATGGCTTTCCATGGAGGTAGGAACACCCAAATAGGGGTTTGACTACGGAAAGCCCCAAAATAGCCCCATCATTTTCCCTCATCCATCTTGTGTGCAAGTTGTCCAAGGGTGATCCCACAATACTGGTTTACAATTTTTGGCCAAACTGGACACTGAACTAATTTTTTCTAACTAAATCTTCACTTTTGGGCACCTATAGCGGCTAAACTGTGAGGAATTTGAAGATAATGCAAACAAGTGATTTGTGACATTTTTTCTATAGATTCTAAATTATTTTTTTTTCAAAAAAATTGGAATCAAATTGCACTTCTTTTTCCATCTCCTTCGAAAAATAGTTTTTTTCAGTAAACACCATTTTTAAGGAGTGACGCTCACCATATAACACAACCTTTTTTCCATGAAGGATAAATTCTATTTTTTTCGAATTTAGATTTGTAGCTATGATACATAGTGCTTCCAATTGGTTTCATATTGTTTTATTGAATATTTTTTCCTTAATTAAGTTTTGAAGTCAAACCAATTACAATTTAGACATAGGAAAACCGTATAACACAACTTTTTTTATGTGTATCGAAATTAAATTTTTCTTTTTTTGTTGGATCAAGGACTTCAATATCTGGTGCACTCATTTTTTCAATTTTTTTTTTGATAATCTTCTATTTTTCCACATGTGCAGAACAAAGAGATTTATTTTCAGTGAAAAACCTACATTCACAAGAAATACAAAATAAATATAATAATAAAATTAAATTTATTTAAAATTATACTTTTTGGGAAGCTTATAATAAGGACTACATACTTACAAAAAATAAATCTTAAATGAATTCATTTGATCCCCCAAAAGGTAAATCAAAAGTGGTTTTTTATTAGCATTTTGATAGGTGTAAAGGAGACTCCATTATAGGTATGGTTTAAAACTAGTGGGGTTCTATCCAAGGGGGTTTGATCTAAGGTAGTTTGATCAAACCCTCTTTAATTGGAATGCTTTAAATGAAACTTTTTAAGTCTTAAATCATTATATTTTCTAAAAATATGTGATTTCAGCAAAAATCAGAATCTCCTAGAAATTGTAAACCAACTTTGTGGGATTACCCCCAAGTGAAGCTTGGAGGAAGATCTCAAATGTAAGACCCTTTAAAAGTTGGCTCTCCATCTTCCTTATGTATTTATAGCATTTTTTAGATAAGAAAACCTCGTATCTAACAGTTAGTGGGTATGTGAAACTTTGTTTTGGAGGTTTAGCACTTTGTCCATACAGGACGCTAGCACACCTCTAGAACTTCAATGCACCGTGTTTGCATCCTACTCTTGTGCTTTCATCCTCTGGCTGAGAGTTGCTCCTTCTGTGACAAAGATTTCAATATCCCGCTCTTTCGATCTTTGAAGCAATTTGTCTAATCATTCTATCTGATCTTTTCCTCCGAGCTATTCTTTGCAATTTTTTCATTCCACCTTCTAATATGATTAAACAAAAGCTGAGGTAGTTTAGAGTAGTTCGTTCCTTGGGATTCTCTTGGAAAGAAAGAGACTCATGAGCAATGAATCCCCCTTCTCTATAGTTTGTAAATAAAAAATATGGATTCATAGGTTATATTCAAATGTGGGCCATATAATTTAGAATGATTGATAATTAAAGTGTTATTTTTTTGGTGAAAAATTGTATTTTTCATGCATAAAATAAATAAATTGGTGTGTAATATTGTTTATGACATGGTAGAGGAAAAGAGTTTAATCAAATAGAAGTTGGAGATGGATGAGAATGTTATGGATTCATTCATAAAATCAGTAATCACTAAGAAAAAAACTAACTTATATTGGATATAAGTATCGCTACCCCTAGTTGTTAATCTATGTTATTGTAATATGCTTTACATGTATAAAACAATTGGGAGAATGTTAGGCTAGGTGTGTGTTGTACACATTGAAATCCTTGTAAACATTGTAATTCACCCTTATTATAGATTAGGTTTTATACATTTGTTTAGGAAATTATTGGAACTATATAATAAGTCAATTCCTTATTCTGTGGGAGTTGGGTTCACTTGTGTTACAAGTTTTCTTTAAATTGCAAGTCATGTTTAATTTGAAAACATGATTCTTAGGAGGTGGATTTTGCATGTCTTAATTTATTTTATGAATTGGGGTTCTCAAGTTGATTGGATGAATATTATATTTTTTCTATAAATCCAATGCTAGGTTTATATAATAAATGGCATATTTTGAAGTAGGCAATTAATTATTGTTAGAATATCTCTAGAGATTTTATGGTAAGTGTTGCTACCTAAAGCTTCTACATGTTGAAGATATCCCAAATAACTTGAGCTTGGTTCTTTTCCTGTAATGGTATTTATTTGTCAATGCAATCTAAATAGTGTTATTGTTTGTTGGTTTTTTTTTTTTTGTGAGGGTTTCCCAAGGTAAATTCTATGTTTTTGTTGTTTCTCTAATAAATAATATTAGATTTTGTAACTTTCTAGTAACTCTTCTATTAATATTAATTGGGATTTTTTTCACCATTACCTTCATTAGATGCATTTAATAATGGACTTGACAATAATTTTATAGGATACATTAAAGAGAGCAACGAGTCTCCAACAAACCAATATATCCTTATTTTTATTCTTGGAGAGGAGTCTTATCAAACCTTTATTAATGAAGAAACTTGGGGAACAACTTTCATAAGTTTTTTAATATACAAGAAATATACTCTTTTTTGATGTGATCCCACATGGTTTTAAAGAATTCATTAGGGAGGCCGTCCTGGCAAGGAAAAAATTCTTTTGTCCATGAGTCAATGCCATTGTTACATTCAAAAGATAGGTGTAATGAGCACATACTCAATAATATTCATGATGATCATATTGCACTTCTCAAACCAAAGAAAGTACAAATTAATTGTATTTAGAAGCATCCACATATGGTACTAAACCACATTTTTAAACGTAATCTCATTACTTTACATGTTGACAAAAAAATTGATAACTCTAAGCTCTCCCTATACAAGGTTGCGCACTTGTGCTCCTATTATTATACATATGTATATTATATAGATAGATGCATTGAAATCAAACATAAAGTATAAAAACTTATAAAGGCAATATAAAATTGAGCATACACATTATCTCATAATTCCCTCACTTAATGAGGTTGACCATAGGAAAAATGATGAGTGTCAAGAAATTATTTTTGCTCACCATGACATTCTCTATGTTGAGAGTACACATGAAATAAAAGAGAAACCACCTAATACAACATCTTAGTTGGCTCTTTTAGATCTTATGTGTCACTTGGCATTCTGACATCTCATTACTATGATGAAACTTAGATAATAAATAGAAAAGTTAGAATCTAAAATTGAATCTAATGTCAAAGGTTTGACACAACTAAAAGCTAAGAATCTAAGATCCTCAGACACAATTTGGTCTAGGTAGCACATATTGTTGGTAGGGTGCGATCTTGACCAATGTGGATTTTGACCTTTGGCATATATGCAAAAGAGGTTTTCCTAATGTATATCTTCTTAATGATTTTTTTTATAGTGTTAATAAGCACAATCGAGACTTGCTATAATAGTGGGGAAGAGTGATTAATTCCTTGTTAGTAGTTAGATCTCAAGACTAACCCAAAACTATAGAGACATAGAATAAACAAAAAGTATTGGGCATTGATGTAGACATAGAAGTCAATAGTTGAACCTACAATTACTAATAGATATGTGAGTATCTTCTCCTAATTAGATGTTCTCTGTGTATTTGATTATAATGACCTAGTGTGATGCATTTAAATACAAGCCATGGATACAAAAATTGAACTTTTTGGTGTGCATGCTAATAAGTAACCATCATATTTAGGGTTGTTGGAGTTAGATTGCAAGCAATTTAATTTTTTCAAATATGAGACATGATCATGCTTGCAATCAAGTCCAAAGAAAAGAATTGTAAGGTGTGATTTGATTCAAGATAGACGATGTTTTGAGATGTTCTCAAAACAATGATTTGACATAACATGGTTGCTAATTTGATTTTAAGTAGGTAAGTACACAAAAAAAATATTAAAATCATATATATTTCAAACAATAATTTTTTTATAATTATCATCATTATTTTTAATAACTAAACAAATATAAAAAAAAAAAATTAATTTAATATATAAAGAACAAATCTCTTAATCTGAGATTAAAAAAAAATCATCCACATAAATTAATTGAAAAAAAATAAAAAATTAGATAAAAATATTTTACTCCATTGTATATCCCACATCATTATATATGTAATACATGTTGTTTGATATTTTATATTATTTTCAAGTTATTTCTTAAATTAATATTGTCTAATCTGAATTCAATCTTAAATGTGGATAGATGAGACTTTTATATTGATGATTTGTAATCATCTAAATATTTAATTAATATAATATAATTGGAAAGGCGTCCCCTTCATCAATTCTCTTGTATATTTTAAAAAATTCAAAAAAAATAGCATATAAAAAAGCCTAACAAATATGCATTAAATTTTGTATTTATAAATTATAAAGTACCACATGAATTTCTATGAATAATGTCTTAACAAAAAAGGACACTCGAACAACCCTATCTACTCAACTAAACTATATAATAATAATAAATATATTAAGAGGAGACGTGTAACTTTGTTCTATGCATCATTAAAGTATATTGAAAATATATTAATGGTAGATGTGTTAAGGATTTTATATAGTTAAGGATAATGAAAAATATTTTTCATGAAAATAATCAGTTTTTTTTAAATAATATAAATTTAAGCATATATCTAAATTATAAGTTATCATTTGGTTAAGTAGTTGTGTGTAAAGGATCTCATCTATCAAAGTCATTAAGTGTCGAATTTTACCCGAATGTGCCTTTAATGACTTGTTCATGAGAGATTAACTATTCAAAATCTAATTTCTTGACTATCCCACTTCAAACAACATAATTTAATAGATAAATTAACTTACTTTAAATAATTTATTTAAAAATCAAATATTCAAAATCGATACACTAATTATTTTACTTTAAGCATCATTAAAATAAATTAACTTATATTAATTATTTATCAACCCAGTTTATCCTAAAAAAGGTTCTCTTATGTCCATATCCATGGTATTTCTATATTGAATTAGAATAATGTGTTTATCTTAAATTGTGAAGATAAAAGCACATACGTAGCTTTCTTACAACATAAATGGTAACTATGTATGAGATTAGGTGGCAATATTTATTTTATGCCAATTCATAAAGTGTATCTCATTATTTTATGTGTTGTTTTTGAACAATTTGGCCATGATGAGCAACATATCTTTGACATATCCCTTAAAAAGAGGGATAAATAGTAAACCCTTTAATTTAATCACATGTAACGTAGAGAAGTGCTTTTATTATAATGGTGGAATTTGTATATTGATATCAATTTTTATTAATTTTTTTTATTTTAATAAAATAATTTAACATAATTATATATTTTTATATAAAGGTGGGTTCATTTTTATTTTATATTCTTTTTATTTATATTTAATTTTGTATTATTTGTATTTATGCATATTTTTATGTATTAGTAATTTATTATATCTATTCTTACATTCATATATATGCATTCTTTCTCCATCTTTATATTAAAACTTTAATGACGTATGATCGATTTAAAATATGAAAGTTCAAATATAAAGGTGGGAAGGAACATATATATGAGTGGAAGGATAGGCCACGTGATTGCTTTAGGATATGAAAGTTTTATTATAAAGGTGGAGAAGGAATATATAGGTATGCATGCAAGGATAGGTTTAATGAATAACTAAAGCATGAGAATATGTATAGATACATTTAACATATAGTCAAATATATGGAAATGAATGTAACTGAAGAGGGATAACAAATAAAAAATGAGCCCACTTTTAATATAAAAATATGCTATTTATCAAATATATAATTATGTTAAATTATTCTATAAAAAAATAAATTTTAAAAATTTATCGACTCTTGTCTATTCCACTAGTTTTTATAAGCCAACTTGGTACATGTTTGTATGAATTATTTCCATATCTTGGGTATTGAGCATCATCTCTATCAAATGCTACGGCTGCAACTGCCTGCCAATTCCACAACCCTTGCCAACATCCACTCTACCTACACCAAAACGGGAGGTTTCCCAAAAATAGGGTATGATCATCAACCAAAGTATATACCCCCCCGGAAGATATTTGTTAGATGTTGTAGATATGCATGCGAAATGGGGAAGCATGCAATGGGCACATGATCTATTTGACAAAATGCCTCCCAGACACACGGTCTCAAGGAATGTCACATGTAGAAGTTTGCAGGCTTGCAAAATGGGATATAAAGTGTAAATATTGATAGAAACTTCCAACAAATAATGTTCAAGCACGAAAAGGTTTGACAAGCTAATTATATAGTTTTAGATACATTTTCAAATATTTTGATAAATGGGAAGACAACATGTTGCATTGATAATTATAGATACCCACAACCCACAAACATAATTCGATAAGAAATTACTTTGCTTTTAGCACTCTTCCTTTTCACATACTCCCATGTTGACCATTATTTTAATTTTCTCATATCATGAATATATCATTAAAATATTTATGCCAAAATCCCATTTATGGAACTCCTTTTTAAATTTACATGATGCCAATAAATACAAGATATTTCATTTATAAATATCTCACTTGATAAGCTTCATATGTCATAAATTTTATAACTTGCTAACACATGGGCCTCACCCACCAAATGGTTTTAATCTAAAAAATCATATTGTCTTGGTTTTAACTAAAAACCTATAGCTCATGGGGAAGGAGGAGATAATTAATTTTAAAACCGTTACATTATTTCATACTCTCCATATTATGTCCACCACCATCTCAACTACATCTAAAGTAATAGAACATCATTTTCCTAACACCATGTAACTGTCCTATTTCAAATTACGTGAAATATTAGATTTTATGGTTCTAAATGGTTATCTCCTTCTCAAGGTCTTGGCCCTCTCACAACTATGATAATATGTATTTTATTATGTTTTCTATTATTAATATATTTTCCTACAAGTGACATCTCACTTTTATTAAAAAATATATATTGCTAATAATGTACTTATTCGTGCATTACCAATCATAGTTTACATTTTAAAATGATAAAAACTACTTCTCACAACATTAAACTTATATTTTGTATTTTTTTTAGAACATAAAATATATATGTTGCAAGAATGCAATGAATTGGTTTCAACTTGTTGGCTTGCATACCATTGTCAACCCAAAATTAATTTATCTATATTTATTTTATTTGTAAATTTAATTTCATTGCCGAATTATTTGTCAAATTTAGCTAAACGATTTTTAGCACAATACAAAAACATATTAAGAATAGAAGTGACATCTCTTAACCACCATTGATCCTAAAACTAAACCCTTTACCTCTTATTTAGTTGTCAAATTTATTTTAATTTATTGTTAATCTTGATTTATAACAACTAGTTACATTTATCTAATCATATTATTATTTGATGTTGAGTTATAAGCATTTCATTTATTTTCCAAATATAACAAAATAACTCAAGTTAAGAATAAATATTTGATCTTAATTGTTTTGTCTTGTAATTACACAATTCATAAATCTATTTTATATTACAAGTTATGTGAAAGGCTAACCAAACAAATAAATTATTAATAAATCTATTGGATTCCTCAAACATTATTCAATTAGTAAATCCTAATCTATAATATAGATTACAATTTATTGAAAATAGCACTTTGTTTCTATTACTAACATCTATAACTCTGCAATAATAAAATATAACAAGGTAAGAAAAGCACTTTCCTGACACACTTGCACGACAATGTCGCAAGGTTAAGCAATATGCATTTGTATCATATTGAAATTCTCCTACACACTCACCCATATTCATTAGTATACACACACATCATATCATTTACAATAGTAAGCATAATCTAGAAAAGCAACTTATAAAGACGCATGTCGACCCTTAAGAGGATATATGAAAAAGTATAAATGAAAAATTTATTGTTTTAATCTACCAACTAGGGTGCCACGCATTTGTATTCATAGGAACACGAATTCATTAGCTTCTTCATAGAACCAAAATAACTAGCACTACTAGCTAATCACCAAATATGTCAAAGGTGGATCATTTCGCTAACCAACATTGTTATACAAAAGCAATTCCATTAATAGTCTAAATAATTCCCTCTTAGCATTGAACAATTGAAAGTATCATCAAGTCAAATCACAACTTGATCCTTTAACAATTCATTTAGAATGTACTATGACAATATTGCTAGTCAAAATTAGGGAGTAAGACACACATAGCTATACTCTTTGTACCATGAATTTATGGTTGTATGCACAACCAAATATGACCACCAAATAAGAACTTTTGCAAAACTATTGAATAAAAAGACGGGGCCTTGCAGATTGAGCTTCATGCTAGTACAATCTTGATAAGAGGGTCTAGAAAAAGACAACTTCATCTAACAACCTAAACAATCTTCAAACAACATTCATAAGCTAGATGAAAAACAACCACAAAATCAATTACATTAAAATAAAAATCTACCATCAAAAGATACAATCATATTGAGAAAAATACCTACATTATTAGGTGAATAGGAAATGGAATAGAGTTTATCTAAAAATATAGTTACCCCTTTTCTTGTTGTGGTTCTTTGGTTCTCCCTTATTTTTGCCAATGCCTCATTACTTCAAATGGTTGGCACCACTTTTCCTCACAATCTACTTTTATCATTTTATCTCCACTCCTACATGATAATTCTCTATTGTCCATGATTTAGGGCATGCCCTCTTCTAATAATGACCTACCCACATTGTTATCCACATCTTCTTTTTATTTGAAGAGATTTTTGGGCTGATTTTATTGAACCTAAGCACCATGGGGTGACTTGTAATGATGATTCCACCATGGCACATGATTTGGCCACCTATAGTAACCATCGAGTTTTTGCTAGGTTAATAAAGAAAGAAGAAAGGCATCATTCTGTTGTAGGATATTATGAAATGTTTGAAAGAATGCCCTGAATAGAAGTCATCTCATGGAATGTCATGATTGAAGGTTATGCACAGAATAGATCTGTTATATAGTATTAGAAACTTCTAAGCAAATGCACTTTTGCAACTGTAAGCCAAATTCTATAATAATCTTCACCTGTAGACATGCATGCAAAACGTAGGAATTATAGGAAGGTGTGAATTGTTTGAAAGAAAATCTTCAAGAAGCATGGTTTCTTGGAGCACCATGAGCACATGAGCTTTGGAATAGCGCATGAACATCCATCAAAGAGTGTTTGAAATCTCAGTTGCAGTCGCCATGATCCCAGGATATGCACAAAATTGATTTGTTGAAAAGGCTTTAGGAACTTGATTCAGATGCAATATAAGCATAGACACAAATAGGAACTCTGTCCTCAAAATCCATTGAGGGATTGAGTGCTTCCATTGATCATGCCAAGCGCTTGGATGAGGCTCATAAGGTTATAAAATACAAGCTTTATTAATAAACTTCTACTATAGGGTGAGTGCTTCATTGGCTGCTTACATAGTTCATTATAAATGAAGCATAAAACCTCTAACAAAGGAGGCATGTAAACTGTTTGACAATATGCCATGGAGAAATATGGTTTCCTGACGATGCATGATATGTATAAAATGAATTTTCTTTAAAGCCAAAATCTACGACCTTTGCCAGGCGCAAGTAACTAATGCAAGGTAATGGAAATTTAGTTGGAAGATATAAAACGTCTAACAAAGGAGGCATGTATAACCTCTAACAAAGGAGGCATGTAAACTGTTTGACAATATGCCGCAGAGAAATATGGTTTCCTGACGATGCATGATATGTATAAAATGAATTTTCTTTCAAGCCAAAATCTACGACCTTTGCCAGGCGCAAGTAACTAATGCAAGGTAATGGAAATTTAGTTGGAAGATACAAAACAAATTCAATACCTCCTTTTTTATCAGCATCTCATGCATTTTCTTAAGTACGGGTATTTGAAGAGGGTTTGGACATAATAGAAATGTGGATTTGGGGATTGTAAAACTTCAAAATCTAAGTTCTCCTGGGATGCTTATCAATGAACAGATTGTCCTTAAAAATGAAAATAAATCATTTTTGGCTCTGAAATAAACGGCTACTCTAATTACCATTTTAATTTAATGGAGATCAACATGAAAAATTAAGTGAAAAGTGGTCATTAGAAGAAAGCAGTAAGCTGGATAAACTTGCAATTGTCCAATCAAAAATTATGAAATTTGGTGGCAAGATTGGTTTTGAGGGTTTTGCATTCACTGAAAGTAGTGAAAGTGACGACGAGAGTTTTAATAATGGGATATGAGATCAATGTCCACAGCGTGTTCCCTTTCAAGGTTCTGGTCGAGGAGGTTTTCATTGTGTGTAAGAGATTGTCTGTATGACTTGACAGTCATGCTGGGGTTGATGCCTTTGAGAACAAATATATTTGCTCATTGGATGTGCTTAGGATGTATAAAATTACTTTGCAAGGCCTATTGGGATTCACAAAATGCTATAAATTATGGATCTCATTTTAATATTCAATGGAACAATAATACACTTTTGTCAATCTCAAGGCATACATTTTTAGAAGCTCCTGATCAAACCCATGGGAGAAATACTGTTGAGCAAGATATAACAGGATGGTATATTCATGATTGAGGTAAGACAGTATCTGAGGTTGTTCAAGAATGGAATATGAAACTTGATGCTGGTGTCAAATTGGGAACTTTAGAGCAGCGTATGGATATCAATCAAGGCATGAAGAACAAGGAATTTCCTTCAATTCAAAGCTTGCAGAGAGATTGATAATTGAGTTTCATGGTAGGAAAATATGACCATTAAATGCAGTTGGAGTGCATGTACTTAAAGACCTGTCTACGTTTATCCTCCTCTATTTGCTAGTGGGTCTTTTGCTTTTAGGCCCTTTTCATCAAGGCGACTACTTTCGGTACACTGATAAGTATTCAATTTTTGGTCTATATTTGTGGCCTATGGATCATCATCAAATCCTTGTGAAAAACAAGGATGCAATATCACTATGGTGAGTATCTAAATCATGTGCGTGTCAACTTGAGACCAAAGCTATAAAGGATACTGAAAGGAAAAGAGCTAAAGGACAATTAGTGGATAATTTATTATGCAATCAAAGATACTTTTGATAAATGTATAACAATCAACAGAGGTTCCCAAGGAGTTAATTTTGGAAGCTTTTACTTCTCACATGTGGTTTGACATGGTAATGAAGATAGATGAAATTTCCTCATTTTCCAAGAAGTTGAGGATATTGATCTACATCAAAATTATCAGAGAATCATTAATGAATGGAAGTTCGGTCTATTGAAGATCAAGACATATATGGAACTGGGCCAAATTTTCATAGCACGAATGTGGAATTAAGATGCAAGTGTGGATCTTTGTGAGTCAATCACTCAAGTAAAAATCCCCATTTATAACATATGAACTGCAATCTCTTCTTGAAAGGATTGCAATCTAATATTTCTTAGAGTGAAAGTGTCTTCTAAAATGCATTTTCCAAGTTAATGCACCAAGTTGTCACTTGAAAGTGGTTTCGTTGAATATGATGAAATACCAAATGGATTAAATGAATTACTAAATAGAAAATTGGGAAATAAGTTGTTCAATAGTTTTAAGGGAATTGCTTTTGTTTGCAAAAACACCCAGTTTGGATCTTCAATATGTGGACTTCTAGGCTAATGAAACTTTAATGAAGGGGATTTGATTTTGAACATTTTATTCCTATGTCAGTTCTTGCTATGTCATGAAGAGGAAAAGATAGACAATATTCAGTGTCAGGAACATGTTTAGAAATTATCAAAGATGAAGCAAATAGAGATGAAGTACCTCAACATAACTCATAACTTGAAAGTTATAAGTTTCTAATTTTTTTTTGTAGAAGTGACTATGCCACTTATTGTAACTAGAAGTTAGGAAATGAATCTTATTTCTGGAAAAGTGATGTAAAACATAACCAAATAAGGTTTATTTTTTTCAAAACCATTGTATCTCAAAAAGATAGTTGAGATAGTTACCATGTGGTTACTAGGTAGTTATTAGGGAAAGCCTATAAATACAAGGCTATTTGTACAAGAAGAGGAGACTTTTTCTATAGGGGGAAACCTTGGAGAAATTTTTAGAGAGATTTTTTTGTATGACTCTTGTGTTTACACTTTATACAAGAAGGGTTTTTGAGATTATATAATTTCATAAAGGTAATAAAGAGTGCATTTAGTTTGTATGTCCTAAATGTGTTTCTGAGTTATTATTACTGATTTCTTGTACATTAAATTGGTAATCCCTTTGTGTAATTGCATAATTCATTGGTTGTCTATTCAAACAATATATACAATTGATGAAACATAGTCACGCCCTGGTATCTTAGTTTGAATATGCTAAGGTAACATATTTTGTGGTAACCCCTTTGTTGTAATTTTTCATCCATTTTGAAATATCAGTGGGTGTTCGTATGCCTATCATTCGGATTTATGTTATTCATGTTCCTTTAGTTTTCTCTTTTTTCCTTTTTGTAATTTGGGTTAAAAGTACATGGAAACCCTAAAAACCTCATCATACGAGGGAGTTGCCCCTCTCAAACACAAAGGAAAGTTGTTATTCCAGAAACAACGTATCCAATTGTTGGAACATTTGTTACTTCCCGTAGGGCAAGTCACTTTGAAATTTGCATTGAAAAAATTGTTTACCAATAGACTAAAAATACTAATTTAAGACTACAAGTTAGGAGTATAGTGGAAACAACTAAGACAATGAAAAAATACCTAGTCATGATAGAGATTTGATTCAATAATACACATTTTAAAAATGTAAAAATTGACCTAGGAGTAGATGTTATCATTATCCCCAAAAGGGTTTAGGAATAATTTGGAAATTGACCCTATATGATATACCCTATAGCATGAACCTTGTGGATATAAATGCAATTAACACAATTGAAACTTGGAGGAATGTAGAAGTTAACTTATTAGGGATAAAAAATACGATTGACTTTGAATTCATTAAGACGAAGGGACTATTTGATATATTTAACATATTTCTAAATTCAGAATGGTATGTTATTTACAATAGCATAATTGATTCAAATAAGGAAGAGTTATTATTCTTTGATAAGGAAATGATAGCGCGTGCGCGCACACACACACACACACACACACACAGATAAAGTGCATACATAGAGGTGATAGCACAACAATAAAATGAAGGAGAAGATAGTAAAGTGTTACATTACTTGGGAAAAAAATTTAGACTAGGTGAAAGTGAAGAGACTAAATTAGAAGTAGAGATCATCCTTGATAGAAAAAAATATAGCAGATACATTGAGGATATTATAGAGGCTTATATTTAGGATGAATTGATGAAAAGGTCTAGAAAGGTTTTGGGATTTAGAAGGATATGTAACTTAATTTTATTACAAATGGAGGTAACCTATCACAAAATTACACAATCAAATAATGATATAGAGAAAAAGATATAGAAGAATTATTGAAGACCTCAAAAACTGCACTCATCCCAAATAAACTCTCATGTGAAATATTTTTTGATTTCCATTATATATCCCTATGCAAAATATGTACAAACTAATTTTGAAGCTTGTGGTGAATAGGCTCAAAACTATGCTCCAAAATCTAAATCTACTAAAAAAAAGTGTATCAACCCCCAAAAAAATTATGAATGGAATCATCATAGTACATGGATCTATTCACTAAATTTTTAACTCAAGCCAAAAGAGAATGGCCATAAAAATGTACATTAGTAAGGCATATAACAAAGTAAGCTAGTTATTTTTAATGAGAATATCAAGGAAATTTGGGTTTGGTTAGGCATGGTTAGAATTGATAAATAGTTACATTTCTATATTGTGCTTCTCCATTTTGGTTAATAGAAACTCATGTGGTTTATATGAGGTGGAAAAATGTCTAGAAAAAGGGGGTTTAATGTCTCCCTTCCTTTTTGTCCTTATGGTGGAGGTGTTAGGACATGTCATCAAAGCAGGGCATCACAAGGTGTTTGGTATGGTATATAGATTGCATGAGACATGGAACCCATAACACACTAACAATTTGCTAATGGTGCAATATTATATATGGAGGCATGAATAGAAGAGGCTAGTACAATAAATTCTACCCTAGATTATTATAGAATACATTTGGGAAATCATAAATTATAAAAAATATAATGTTTTCTTATTCCATACATGTAGAGATACACAAAGAAGAATAGTTTCTCTCTTATGATTCAACATTGGATCTATCCCTTGTAGATATCTAATGGTTCCATTATTTAAATATGTTATTTGAATAGGGCTATGAGTGGACACTATTGGAGCCTACAAAATTAAATTAGAAGCTTGGAAGGTTAGATGTCTAATGTTGGCTAGCAACATGTTGATGACTAAGGTAACACTCTTTGTGATTCCAATAAGCTTGATATCATGCATCCATCTCACTAGGAAGGCCATATTAAGCTTGGATGGAATCATTAAGAAATTTTTATGGGAAGGATAAAAAAATAAGAAGGATAATGTTGATAAAGTGGGACATAGAAAGGAAGAATAAGGTAAGAGGAAAATGAAATTTCTCCCTCTTAGAGCATGACAGTGCTTGGAGAAAAAATAGTATCGTAGATATATGACAATTCAAGGGCTCTTTGTAGCCAAATAATTTAGAGGAAGTAACTATATTTAGAGAATATATCTAATATTTTATCAACCACCAATCTACTAGGAGGCTCACAAACTTACAATTTCATGTTTCCATGAAGGCCTCCCATTACTAAGCACCTTATACATGGATAATAAATAATAGTGAGAGTGTCACATTTTGGAAATATTATTGAATTAGGTTTCTCCCCCTCTCTAATATTCCTAAACCGAGTGAATTTAAGGAAATAAGAGAAGATGTTTGGGGTGAAAAGGTAGTAAATTATATGGTAAATAATATCAATTTTAACAAGATCAAATAAAAATAGAAATATGTTAATAGCTCCACTCTTCCATAGTAACTAAAACGTAAATTATAAGAAGAGCTTAATAATATAATAATCATAACCCAAAGTGAATTTATGGTCATATAGAGGGGAAAAATCGAGAAAATATTTAACCAGGTTAGGATATTGTATCCAATGAACTTCCCCAAATAATAATTTATCTTGTAGACCTTTGTTGGGGATTCAAATGTCTTCCAAAGGTTGGTTCTTTTTCTTGGAATAAACTACATAAATGAATTACTATAGGTGAAATACTTCATTTGGTATTACCGATCCATCATGTTGCTTGGTATGCTTAAAGGTGGAAGAGATGACAAGTCATTTGTTATTAGTGTGAATATGCTAGTGTGTGTTGGTCATTGTTGTTTAAGTTTTTGAACTAATCTATGCCCTTCCAAAGGATTTTATAGAGAATTTTCAAACTTAATTGTGAGTTTGAAATAATTTAATACAACTTGGGCTACAAATTGATAGCCAATCAATATTAATGTGAAAATTGTGGAACGAAATACATAATTTTATTAGGGTTCATACCCTTATAAAATTTGTATATTATTCTAATGTAAGGTTATTAGACCTTATGTTATAAATAATATACCATTTAATATTTAATAATCTAATAAATATTATATTATTAATTATTTATGAATGGTTTCTTTGAATAGATGTGACTAATACCCCTTAAGGTGTTTTCTCATCTTTTCTCCTCAGTTTAAGGAGGTTATCTCTCATTTGAGAGTGTTTGATTTGGATATTTATAGTGAATTATATTAGTATGTGCATGAGGTATTGTTGACCAAGTGGAAGCGTAGTCCATTTTTTCCCTTTATTCAATGTGGACTTCAAGTAGGTAGCTAATGTTTTTTAAGAGTCAACTCACTTAGTCTTAGTACTTACCTTCAAAATTTAATCCATGAATAAAGTAATAAAATATCTTGTTCATGATACAAGACTAGGTCTAAAGAGTGTCTTAAGTTGAAAGAGGTTTTTTGTCTTGATAAGAGTGTCTAGAAAACCTTAAAATATCCAAGAGTCACATTCATGCATAGTGGAGGGAAGTATCATGTAGAAAGTTTGAATTATTTTGACCAAGTTGACCTCTTTTAGGGTTTTGATTATATTCATTTCTCTGTCATAGTTTCAACAAGCTACCATGGTGGTCTAGACACTTAATGAATAACCTAAAATCCTTGAAGTTTGTGGATATCATTGTAGAAGTCTTGTATATCATTGTTTTTAGCCCATGCAAGAGCATACACATGTAAAAATTACTTGGTTGACTGTGTTTTTCTACATTATATAGAACTAAGAAGGAGATATGGCACACAACTTCAAAGTTGGAGAGGTTCTAGGAGCTGGTTTAGGCCACACTCGCATTGCAATTGAAGTGTATTTCTTCACATTTTTTGCTAGGAAAGCCCCTATAATTGGAGTCCTATATGTTATCATGCACATGTAAGGTTTCCATGAGCTCTATAAGGTGAAATTAAGGCTTGTAGATCTTTGTTGCAGTTACAGAGGCTTTATCATAGGTTTATATAAGGATAAGAGATCATTATGCATATTTTGTGAATATTAGGAGTTTCAAACTATACAAATGGTTTTACATATCTTGCATGAAGCATGTTTTAAAAGGACAATCATTAAGAAAGTTTTCCGTAAGTCCATCCTCTATTTTGATTTTTCATAAACTTTATTTTATTATGTTTCACTTTAAATGACCAAATGGAAAATACAATTTATATAAGCCCTATTAAAACTATTAAACCTTTTTGAATATTTGTTGCTAATATTACACTTACTCCCTTTGGACTATCAAATTCAAAGAGGACGGTTAGGAGTCATGCATGTAAAGGATTTTTTTAAACCCTTGTATGTTATCCAAACCCTCATGTGGCATTGCATATATTTCATATATATGTCTACAAATGATTCATAAGAGTTTTGTTTCAGTGAGAGGGTTGTAGGGTTAGGAAGGGTAGCAAATATTGTCCATGTCTCAAGAGCCTAAAGGTATCATAAAGTTATTCAAGTTGTTGAAACTCTTGTCAAATTATTGTCAAGAACCTTATTGTTGCCAATATTAAAACTACTAATAAACTATCACATCTTTTCTATGCATAGAAAAGGGTTAGTACATGAAGGGATAAAAGGCTCTCCCAAGTATCTAGATGATCTTCACATGAACCTTATGGTAACAATAAACAATGGTTTCATGAGGTCATAAGAACTTGTCAAATCCTCACAGGTAACCTGATGTGTCCTCATTAAATATTGCATAGAAACTCATTAAAAGCCTTATCACTGTTAATATTTAAAACACTATGAGGAACCCTTGTATATTTTATCTACTAATAATGGAATGTTTAATATTAAAGATAAGGTGTATGATAGGGTACTTGTGAGAAAGTTTTCAATCCTAGTGTTGGGTGTACATACAAGATAATGTAAAGAGAAAATGATGATATGGATACTTGGAAAGTTAAAGGATAGTCTTGAGGGGAAGACACTATAGTGAACAAATAATACTAGGACAAGAGGTGTAGGTCCTATAGGATACATTGGTCACTTGAAAAGTGTAATATGATAGTGTGGACATGAAAAAAGTATCCCTTTTTTCTTTCTTGATTTGAGATTAATTGATGACAAATCAAACTTAATGAGGCCTTGATTTGGTGTTGCGAGGTATTTTACACGTCCATAGTAGGTCTTGGACCCTTACAAACTGAATAAAATGCATTTAATGATGTCTTGTAAAGGTGTTGTAAATTGTTGTAAAAGAATTTGATGCCTCTCTAGATTTAATGAACCTATTTTCCCTTAATTCAACAATGTAAAATATATTTAATGACATTATTACATCAATCTAGAAGGCTTATAACTTAAACCTTATCTTAATCTAGTGTTGTAATGTGTCCTACACATTCACATTGGATGTTGTGCCTTTCTAGGCTAAGTGAACCTCATTTTAATGATGTAAAGTGTATTTAATCACACTTTCACATTGAATTTTGTGTCCAAGGCCCTAATTGACCTTTACATCATCATCAATAGGCCCCTATGACCCCATATTGTGCATCCCAAGGCATAATTTGATCAAATACCTGATGAAATCAACATAAGAACTAAAATTCCTCATTCCCCAACATTCTAGCTATCAAAAGGGCCCCTCTGGGACTAAGTCACCCATCTGGGTGAATGAGTCCCTACCAAGTGCACCCAGCATGGTGACTTAGTCCAATTTGGCCTAATTTTGAGGTTTGAGAAGGAATTTTTGGATTTTAAGTTTATTCTTTCTCCATGTCGGCCTTAGAGATCCAATTAATAGGAAAATTAGGTGGATTTCCAATAAATACAAGTCTCCAAACCCTAAATCACATGCATTCATTATTCATTCACCACTCATCATGTTCTCAAGTCAAGCAAGCTAGGGTTTTATCATTCCAAGTCATCAAGATAGCTTCCTACGACATTCAAGGGAAGATTCTTCAACTATTGCTATAGAAAATCAAGATCAATTCTCATGGAAAGGTATTAACTCCATTGTTTCATGATTCATTACATCATTTCTCCATTTTGGTTTAATTACCTAAAAAGGCGTTTGAATAAGGCAAGCCCCCATGCCTTAACAATCAACATTTTCTCCTTCTATCTTTGTGTGTTTGCAAATTTAGGAACTTTGAGGGTTTGAAGATCATTGAAGATAAGGTTCAAGACTTTTTGAAGACCTCTCCTTGCTTGTAAAGCAAAAATATCCATTAAAAGTCACTTTCAAGCCCAAAAATCAGAGTTTCAGACATGGACACCTGTCAAGAGCCAAAGTACACACTGAGGGCTTTTGTTTCCCCTTTGGAATTTTCAAAAATATAGAAGTGGACTAAGTCGCCACTAATGGAAAATTAGTCCCACTATACATGCATTTCAGTGATTTGTGTAGATTCAAATACCCATTTGGCTAAAACGGGCTATGGAACAGTTTTTCCAAATCTGGGACTAAGTGGCCCAAATTGGCACAAGTGTCCCAGTCAGCTTCTGCAATAATTTTGTTAGGATTCCAAATCTTCATGACATCTCTTTTCAACCTCTAGGTGCACACATTATGTTTCATAGCTTTCTATCTAGTTTTTTCTTTACATTTCTAGGTCATTTATCACATGTTTGCATACATCACTATATTTTTGAACAACATGCATTGTCTTAGTTTTCACTTAATAATCAATATATTTCATTAGTTTTTGCATTTATATCAGCTTATTTATACATATTTTATTCACATGGAATTTATCTTGAGTGTAGACATTGCCCATTTTGGCCTACCTCTCTCCTTTTAGGAAACCCTAGAAGTGTTAGGGAGTTTGTGGTGCCAAACTATTTGTTTACATTTTGGTGAACCCAAATTTTGAACATTTTTGCTTCTGATTTCAAGTGCATCCTAGAATTAGCTTTCCTTAACATTTCATTTCATTTTGCATTAGTAAAAGTGCATATAGTTTGCAGTTTTGCATTTTAAATCATTGCAAAACATCTAGAAATTGCATTTTCATTTAGTATTTAGGTCACCCAAACTAAAAAGCATCCAAACCAATTGAATTTTTTTGAAATTTAAAAAAAAAAACCTAACTGGGACTAATTTGCCATTTTGGACAACGTAGTCCCAGTCCATATTTTTAACTATTTGCTACAACATCAAAAACCTCATTTATGTGCTTCCTAAGCCTCCTAATACCATATACTATAAGTTTGGAATGTTTCAGGAACTTTTTTTTATGCATCTAAATAAAAAACATCAATTTAAGGTAGTCATTTTTTAAATCCTTTCAATTCCAAGCATCATTAGATCTTAACATGTTCACATTTCTGAAATTTTGCATAACATGGATAAAAGTACTTTTCACTTTTGCATATACAATGTTCTTATTCATAAAACTTTGCATAATTTTTTTAAAAGTGCTTTTCATTCTTGCATATACATTGTTTGCATTCTTAAAACTTTGCATATATTGGATAACAATGTTTTGAATCTTTGGACATACATTATTTACATTGCTGAAACATTGCATGAAAAGGTTACAAGTGCTTTTCATTTTTCTTCAAACAATGTTAATCACTTGCAGATCTAGACATGTTAAGAAACATTTCCTATCCCCTCCCTATGAGAGTGTTTTGGTGAAAGAGAATCCAACCTTGGACATTCCTAACGATCATATATGTTCCTCTCCTAATATCTCTCCTATTGGTGATGAATATGTTTTGGTAGAAGAACCAATCAATGATATTTTTGAGAATTCTAGTTGTTTCTCTCCTCTTACCTCTCTTAGTGGACAAAACATTGATGAAAAAAACAACACTACCATAGGTAATCATGACAATAACATTTTTTCTTCTCCTAATATCTCTCCTAGTTGTGAAGAAGATACTTTGATGTTAGAAAACATAATTGATGAAGGTCATGACTATCTTAGTTGTCCCCCTTCACCTAGTGAAACCCCTCTTGAGCAAGAGCATTCAACCATTGATCATTCTCCTACTTTTGATGGTCATTTTAGAAGAATCAATCCATGAATGTCAAGCACATTTGATTTGTAGTTCTCCTAAAAACTCTCCTCCTAGGGAGAATATCATGGTGCAAGAAAATGAAAACAATAGTAATGTGTCTTCCTTAGATAAAATGGTGACTCTAGATTTCCCTTCATTAGAGATACATCAAACCAAGACCACTGAGGTTATGAATGCGCAAGTGTCCATTAGATCCCCCTCGATCAATGGACCTCATACATACTCCATAGAACATCCTAAGAACCCTCTAATTATCTACCCACCTTCACACAAACAACAAACTCAACGCCAACTTGAACTCATCCTTTACCCACCGTCACACAAACCTGAATTCACCCTCTACCCACCTCAAAATAATGTGTTGCAGCAACCAAGTCATAATATCGTTGGTCATACATACAACACTAGAAACAATATGTCACCACAACAGCCAACCCCAAGTTCCCTACCTCTGCCTAATTCTATACTGCCTTCTACTCCTCAATTAAGGGAGTATGATCTCGTTGAACAACTTAAGAGCACTCCCACAAAGATATCCCTATGGGATTTACTTCAAAATTCACCCACCTATCACACTATGCTTCAAATGGCCTTACAATGAATTCCTATCCCTTCTAATGTGTAACCAAATGACATAGCATCCATAGTTCAAGGATTGAATGATGACATTGTTTTCCACCAAAGCGAACTCCCCTCTTTCGAAGTGCAAAAACAAAATGAAGCTTCCATGATCATTGCTCAATACAAAACGATAGGGACAAAGTGAACCATTGTTGACAATGGATCAGCCCTTAATGTGTCTAGTGTAAACCTTCTGGACAAGCTTAGAGTGGATAAATCAAACATTCAACCTAATTCTTTATCTATTAAGGGCTTTGGCAATGAAGAAAAGAAACTGCTCGTTGTGATCACTTTACTTATTACAGTTGGAGTGGCCACATTGAATACACGAATCCATGTTATGTCGCATGAACTTTCATATAATCTCCTTCTAGGTAGGCCATGGATTCATGAAATGAATGATGTGCCTTCCACTATTCATCATAAAATGAAATACATTCACAACAACAAAGTGCACATACTTGAAGCCGACCCTAATCCCAATAGTTGTTTGAACATTGAGAAAAATAAAGTGAATTATTTAAACACATTAACACTAACTACACAAGAGGAACCCGTCCAACAAATAGATAAAAACCAACATATTGACCATGTCACAAAGCTATTAGATGATGATTGGGGTTCCTTAGACTTCACACCGACACTCAGGGGTGAGTACAAGATCATAAACAAAGATTCCAATAAGGCACATGAAAAAGAAATCATGTCAACACACAACATGGACAACCATTTGAAACCATCCACCTCAACCACTTTAGACCAAAACATAACAAATTATACAAAAACCTTTGACGGACACAACAATAAACAACCACCCTATTCAAAAGCAATGAAAAAGCTTTATGGATGAGGTTACGAACTTATGAAACAACTTGGATATAGTGGAAAAGGATGTGGTGCTCACGAACAAGGTATTTGCAACCCTATAGATCCTTTCACGTAACAAACAACTCAGTCTTGGTTATTTTCCTTTGGCAGAAGTAATCAAGCCTTCAATCAATATCAACACTATCACAAACAATTCATCAAAGCCCACCTTAACTGTAATGCATCCTGAACTAATTGACACTGGCAGTCTTGATCACTCTCCTTTGCAATCAATCAAACAAACAAATACACCTTCGCAAAACACTAATGAATTGAATTTGTTATATTTTACAACCTCCTATAAAGGAGAGCCCAAAATCTCACAATCTAAACAGTCTTGCATAGGTATGAAATAATGTACATCTAAGCAAGGGGTATCTTTGTCACAAACTATAGAAACACCTTCTACCATTGATCAAGAGGGTATCTTGTCAACACTCCTCCAAGATCACTTGATATCCTTTCCTCCAAGAACTCAGAAGAAATGACATTACAAGACTTCATTTTGTGGATATCATAGATTTCATGGTCATTCCACTAAAGAATGGAAGGCTTTGAGTAGTAAAATCCAACATCTTAAGGAGTTTGGTATTCTCCCTTATGTGGGGACACCTAATTCCTCTAATTGATACTAATTTTCACTTTACCGTGCATCTTATCAATCCCTTCAGCTCACCTTTGTCCTGCACTAAGTGGAGGAAAGAGGTTATGTAGCCTTGTCCTCGTATGTCACTTGTCACTGCCTCCTTTGGCTAGTCGTTAACTTTTCATGTACATATAAGAGCAATCTTGGGATGTGGATGGCATGCCTTAAGTTGGCTTGCATGTGACATACTATCTTTTCATGACTTAGTTTATCAAAAACATATAACTTGGCATAGGGCTTTCTGAGTAAGCTCTCATGTCTTCCTCTTCTACTTTAAAGCAATTTCTCACAGTAATGGTGTTATCAAACACTTTAAAGTGGGGGCATACATCAACACTCACATTTCATTGTGCGATTTTCTTTTTCTTGCAATTTCCTCTCTTGGAAACATTAGGCACAATGTTGCCTAGTATGAGACCTTGCACTTGTCCTCTCTTGGAAATGAGATGAGACCATTTTCACTCTTCCTCTCTTGGAAACATTAGGCACAATGTTCCCTAAGATGAGACCTTGCACGAACTAAGCAAAATCCCTTTGAAAATTCCTTACACCATTTACAATGTCTATAAGTGTCAAGCATACGAAGTTTTGCTTACCTCATAGAACTCAAAGATCATTTTCATTGTGGCACCTTATTAAACTTATTAGGAGGTATAACTTTGGTATGGTTGAGCGGGAAGCCCATTCTAAGGCATGAATTTTCCCCATAGCCATCTATGTGTGTGTGAGCACATATCGGCCGTATGTGTCTCACCTTTTGGGCTTTCTCACCCGATGAACAACCATGAGTTTTGTCGCCCCAAAGTGAGTATGCATTTTCTTTCTGAAACAAACAACCTAGATCTGATCCACAACGAGCTAGACAAACGGTCGAAGCTGGATCCACTTCATTTTCATTTCTCTTCCTTCTAGTCCTTACCATTGCATTATTGTGTATCCTGTTTGGTTGCACATCATTCACCTTGTGTGTGTCATTTTTCACTCATGTTGGTTTGACTTAGGATCTTGGATCCTGGGGGCTTGCACAACCTCCTTTGATCTTTGTCATCCTTTGTCATTTGCATTGGTACAATGGGACCCTTCTTTAATGTTTACTCTAGTGTGATTTTGAAGCAAGTTCATCCTCTCAATTGTCATGTGTATTCCTTAGATAAAACGGTGACTCTATATTTCCCTTCATTAGAGATACATCAAACCAAGATTGTTGAGGTTGTGAATGTGCAAGTGTCCATTAGATCCCCCTCGATCAATGGACCTCATACATGCCCCATAGAACATCCCAAGAACCCTCTAATTGTCTACCCACCTTCACACAAACAACAAACTCATTGCCAAATTGAACTCATCCTTTACCCACTGTCACACAAACCTCCAACTCAACACAAACCTGAATTCACCCTCTACCCACCTCAGAATAATGTGTTGCAGAAACCAATTCATAATACCATTGCTCATACATAGAACACTAGAAACAATCCATCACCACAACAACCAACCCCAAATTCCCTATCTTTTCCTAATTCTATACTGCCTCATGCTCCTCGATTAAGGGAGTACAATCTTGTTGAACTTAAGAGCACTCCCGCAAAGATATCCCTATGGGATTTACTTCAAAATTCACCCACCTATCACACTATACTTCAAATGACCTTACAACAAATTCCTATCCCTTCTAATCAAACAAATGACATAGCATCCATAATTCAAGGATTGAATGCTGACATTGTTTTCTACCAAAGCAAACTCCCCTCTTTGGAAGTGCAAAAACAAAATGAAGCTTTCATGATCATTGCTCAATACAAAATGATAGGGACAAAGCGAACCCTTGTTGACAATGGCTCAGCCCTTAATGTGTGTAGTGTAAACCTTCTGGACAAGCTTAGAGTGGATAAATCAAACATTCAACCTGATTCTTTATCTATTAAGGGCTTTGACAATGAAGAAAATAAACTGCTCGTTGTGATCACTTTACTTATTACAATTGGAGTGGCTGCATTGAATACACCAATCCATGTTATGCCGCATGAACTTTCATATAATCTCCTTCTAGGAAGGCCATGGATTCATGAAATGAATGGTGTGCCTTCCACTCTTCATCGTAAAATGAAATACATTCACAACAACAAAGTGCACATACTTGAAGCTGACCCTAATCCCAATAGTTGTTTGAACATTGAGAAAAAAAAAAGTGAATTATTTAAAAACATTAACACCAACTACACAAGAGGAACCCGTCCAACAAATAGAAAAAAAACAACATATTGAACAAGTCACGAAGCTATTAGATGATGATTGGGGTTCCTTAGACTTCAAACCAACACTCATGGGCGAGTACAAGATCATAAACAAAGATTCCAATAAGGCACACAAAAATGCAATCATGTCAACGCACAATACAAATAACCCTTCAAAACCATCCACCTCAACCACTTTAGACCAAAACATAACAAATTATACAAAAACCTTTGACGAACACAATGTTCAACAAACAACCATCTGATACAAAAGCAATGAAAAATCTTTATGGACGAGGTTACAAACTTATGAAACAACTTGGATATAGTGGAAAAGGATGCAGTGCTCACGAACAATGTATCTGCAACCCTATAGATCCTTTCGCACAACAAACAACTCACAGTCTTGGTTATTGTCCTTTGGTAGAAGTAATCAAGCCTTCAATCAATATCAACACTATCACAAACAATTCATCAAAGCCCACCTTAATCATAATGCATCTTGAAATTATCGACACTAGTAGTCTTGATCACTCTCATTTTCAAGCAATCAAAAAAATAAATACACCTTTGCTTAATGTCAATTTCATCTCGCAAAACACTAATGAATTGAATTTGTTAGATTTTACACCCTCCTATAAAGGAGAGCCCAAAATCTCGCAATCTAAATAGTCTTGCCTAGGTATGACATCTTGTACATCTAAGCAAGGGGTATCTTTGTCACAAACTATAGGAACACCTTCTACCATTGATCAAGAGGGTATCTTGTTGACACTCCTCCAAGATCACTTGATATCCCTTCCTCCAAGAACTTAAAATAAATGTTATTACAAGACTTCATTTTGTACATATCATAGAGTTCATGGTCATTCCACTAGAGAATGTAAGGCTTTGAGTAGTAATATCCAACATCTTAAGGAGTTTGGTATTCTCCCTTATGTGGGACACCTAATTCCTCTAATTGATATTGATTTTCACTTTACCTTGCATCTTATAAATCCCTTTGGCTCACCTTTTTCTTGCACTAAGTGAGGGAAAGGGGTTATGTAGCCTTGTACTCGTATGTCACTTGTCGTTGCCTCCTTTGGCTAGTCATTAACTTTTCATGTACATATAAGAGCAAGCTTGGGATGTGGACGACATGCCTTATGTTGGATCGCATGTGACATACTACCTTTTAATGATGTATTTTATTGGAAACATATGACTTGGAATAGGGCTTTCCGAGTAAGCTCCCATGTCGTCCTCTTCTACTTTAAAATAGTTGCTCATAGTAATGGTGTTAGCAACCACTTTAAAGTAGGGGCATACATCGACACTCACATTTCATTGTACGATTTTATTTTTCTTGTGATATCCTCTCTTGGAAACATTAGGTACAATTTTTCCCAAGATTATACCTTGCACTTGTCCTCTATTATCACATGTTTGCATTTCTAGGTCATTTATCATATGTTTGCATACATTGTTGTGTTTTCAAACAACATGCATTTTCTTAGTTTTCACTTAATAATCAATATCTTTCATTAGTTTTATGCATTTAGACAAGCTTATTTAGACATTTAATTACATGGCATTTATCTTGAGTGTAGTCATGCCTCTCTCCTTTTAGGTGAAAAACCCTTGAAGTGTTAGGGAGTTTGTGGTGCCAAAATCTTTGTTTACAGATAGGATAATGACAGTCAAGGTTTTGGATGTTTAATAGAAGAAAAAAAAAAGGTTTCTAAGGCTTGTGCCATGGAAATGATAATGACAATGGTGTTATGTATTAGAAATTATCAGAAACACATAGAAAGTGTGCAATAGCTATATCAAATATGACTATGGAAGAGAACTTGATGACAGTGATAGGGTTTTCATTGCTTCATGATAGTACCTAGAAGGTAGAGGTATGCCTAACACATTAGATCAATGCTATCAAGCACAATTTAGAGTCTTCATGTGACATGCCCATTGTTCTACCTAGTAATTTTACTAAGTTTTACCCATAATTGGGAAGTTATGCTACTAACATTATGAGCCATAATTTATTTCTTTCCTATTCAATAATAAATGCATCATTTAAAATATAACTTTATCCAAACTTTACATTGCATAATCAAAGAATCATTCAAATAATATAAGTATGAATTAACTTTACATAAATATATTCAAGATAACATTTCACATTTAAAATTTCCATATAGATGGATACGTGATTACATGCATTGCTTTAACAAGCTTACAAAAACTAGAATTACAACCTATTATAGATGTTCCAGCATTGGTGCATGTACATTCTAAATGTCATGTTTCCTTGGTGCATACCTTCTAGTTGTCCCCAATACTGGAGCATACATCTTCAAATCTTGAATTAGAAATACCAACGGTCTAGAATGTCCTCCCAAATCTTGGCCACCAACTGCATGAGGAGAAGCATCACTCGAGCACTTTTCTGCCTACCATGGACTTACTGCGATCCCACGCACATCTACCAAAATTTGGTAATATGGCCCTCCCTTCGACGAAGAGATTGATTTGGTAAGCTCATCATTCATATAGCCTTTCCTAAGCATACTGATGTGTCCTACATCTCTAGAGATTACCATAAATTCAAGCTCTAATTCTATGATATTCTCAGCCTAGTATGTATTTGGATCATAGTGAATTGATAGTATAGACAGTGGCTACCTACACTACTTTTGCCAAAGATTCAACACCCAATACTTTGAGTGAGGGTCATCTATATTCACCACTACAATTGCTCAATTTGTATTAGTCATTATTATTCTATTCTAGGTTATTCCCTTTCCCGTGGATTATCCTAACCCCAAGAATAGCCTTCCCATTAACTCATATCTAAATGGCATTGCTACAAGTGTCTCAAAGCAACTATATGTTACCAATTAACCATATGGATAAACATAACGTCACATCATTAAATGACTCTATTTCAAAAGTAGAATTCAACAATAAAAGTCTTCATTCAAGAGTGTAATCTCAACAATAAATAACTCCCATCAAAAGTATAATCTCATCAATAAATGACCTCAATCAAAGGTATAATCTTCAACAATGAATGAATTCAATCAAAGATAAAATCAACAATCAAAAGAGCAATCCGGTCATATATGTCACTCCCAACCTATGTGTTTCAATTAATAATCATGTAAATATCCCAACCCAGTAGGTTATTCCCAACCTAGGATTTTATTTGAAAGTAAGTAATGATCGACTGATCAATCAAGTATAGATTAACAATATGGTTTGCATGACATCACATCCTATCAACAATGACATATCATTCATACCAATATTATTGTTGTATTGCTAACCTCATTATTCTGAAGTTTTACCTAGCATTATAAGCTAATAAATTCAAGTTACCCCAAGACATCGATGTAAACCACATTTCACATTTCATTCTACATAGTAACTACATATAGTCTAAATAGAAACATCATCATTTATTTTCCCATATAGGGTATATAAAGGTATAAACCCAATATGACAGGTTTCACCAACATAACAAACAACCAAGAAGCATGCAAGCATATACAAGCATCTTACACAAGTAAAAGACAATCTTTCAACATGAGAATATAATAAACAATCTTTCCAAAATAACAACAAAGGAGTAGAAATCAGCATGCCTATTTAAAGCTCTAATTGATTATTCCTCTCCTAGCTTAGTGGCTCTAGCTTGCTTGCAACTTCCTCCAAGAACGACCTGCAAAAACCTCTTCTAGTCTCACACTATTTCTCTCCAGAAAACCAATATAAAACAACAAAATAACTCTCAATCTCACTTTGCACCAAATTTGCAATAAATAACACAAGAAATCATATTGACAAGTGATGCATTTGGTAGAATGATCACCTCTATTTATACGAATTTGTGAGCAACCAAAGGCTACAAACAAGTAAGTATTTCTACCACCTTTCATCCTCATGCAACAACTCACTCACAGGTTTGCAAACATATCATATTCCTCACAATTTGAATGGCCGATTTGACTTGATATATGGGACAGTGAGCTTTAAAACAAGTTTCCTAATTTGAATTCCTTTACAAAATGCTACCAAGTTTGCACTTGACTAAGTCTATATTCTATTTGTAGGTTTATACGAATTTGAGGACCTCTTAAGCATCCCAAACTCTTGTTTATATGGTGCCACCTTCAAATGTTGGCACCCATGATAATAGCACGGGATTTAACTACTTCTAAAGGTATTTAAAATAGTTTACACTTCCCTTCTAATGCTTACACAACAACATATAACTTATACATGCTTCCTTTGTTGATTTTGACTTGGTCTTACATTCTGTATGCATTGGTTATACTCCCTTAAAAGTTGTGCTATCTATGTTATATGCACTCTACTAAACTCCTCTTTTCATGCTATGTATGTGCTCACCATTAACTCATTTACTTGGGCGCTATACAAATTGCATCCACTTATTATTTACCTAGCATTCTACAAACTATGTTTTTCCTTCAATGTTTAACTTGATTCATTCATGCACAACATATGTGGTAAGTTTTTTTTACGTGGCTTAAGACTTAGGGTAAGGTCCCATGGAGGGGGGATTCCTTAAAAATCTCAGTGCATGTTGCTTAGCTTTTTTAGGAATATTTTAAATTTCTTGGTCACATGGATTTAATCTTGCAATTTTGCTTAAAATTTTAAGCTCCAAAATTTAAGGATTGAACTGTAGTGCTTTAATAAAAAATAATAAGTAAATGAAAATTCTCTCATTTTTAATTTCTAATAAGAATTTAAAATTTTAGATGAGAGACAAGTGGCATAAAAAACTCCTAAGCTCTAGGGGCAATTTCTAGCCCCACCTCAATTTCACGAGCTGAAATATTCATTCCTAAAAGGTAGGGGCTCCTATTTTTCTGTAAAAGATTCCAATTAATCCCGTAGCACAATTTTTTTCCCATGGGACCTCCTACTCCATGAAAATAGAATCCCACGCCCCCCCATTGGACCATACAGTTAGTCTCACATCCCTTATCAAGGTTGTTTTAGTGCAATAATAAACTCTTATTTGAATTCAACTTAGCCCCCCTATTATGTTGGTCGCTTGAATTTAATATAATTAACATTTTAAATGAATTGTATGCTCTTTTATCAACACTATTTTAGCGCTTCACAATCATTAATAATCATTATTCATGTGCAACTTTTACTCAACCCTTTCACTTGTCTCATGGCAGTGCTTTTATGTGCTAAGTTCATTACAAGGTACTTTAAATATAGACAAAAATATATATAATATATATATTTATATTCACAAGTTATTAAATGCATTATCTACCAATTAGATATATTTTTTTAAATATATTGTGTATATTAATAAATATACGCATGTATGTATTTCAAATCATGCATTTATATATATATATACAAATATAAACTCATTTAATATTTAATAAAGATAGTCACATATCTATATTTAATAAATATAGATAATATATACATTTATACATGTTCATATTTATATACTTTATTAGTATGTATATATATACCTTTGTATATATGTATATATATATATAATTTTAATATATATAATAATCACATGTATTAACATATCAATTGATTGGTGCATATACACACAAAATGTATATGTATATATATATATATATATATATATATATGTCTTAATTGTCCATTCGATACCCCTATGTGTATGGTGTATATGTGTATGAGGATGCATACATATTTCTACTTACGTATACTCACACATGTATATTCTCACACATGTTATTTATCACTTTCGCATACACATATATATATATACATTCTATGTATATATACTTATTGATTACTATATAAATATAAATACACTAATAGAACTTATACTTATCACAAAGACTCAATCACATAACCTCAAACAAGAACATTCAAAGACTAACCATAAACTAGTACAAAACATTCCTAGACCCTGACAAAAGGTTACAAGTACCATTCACAACTATCCTAACTCAACTAGACCATACTAGGATGTGAGTGTATGTATGCTCAATTAGGCTCATAAAGGGTTACCAGACCAAGCTCTTCTTATGAATGATACTCCCCCTCTCTTCTAAAGGTTCAAACCTATTCCTACATTCAGCTTAGTACACCACATAGGTAGTCATCCATTCACATGAAATACATTAGCATCAGAAATCATTTGCTTCATTAAAGCATTAACATATTCATATCGTAATACATATTCATACATCACATTTATATCATTATTTAAAACATAATCATACTTTCAAAAGTAATAACATCTTAATGCATATTCAATATTTCATTCACCTTTTAAACATATTAAAGTCATATTTCTCATTCATCATCATATTTACTCATGAAGGTAAAAGTAACTTGGTAACTATGAGATGAGGTGTAATGCTTCAAAGGAAAATTCACTCATTGAAGCCATGAATGATTCATAACAATGATCAAGGGTCAACATTGAAGATAGCCTACAGTCATAAAAAATAATAAGAATTCAAACAAGTGTAAGTTTTATAACATTTGCTAACCCTAACATTCATAAGAAGCCTGTGAAGGTTTGCATGGAACACTAGTAGATTAGCAAACATTGTCATGAGATTTAAGCCATTGGAAACCCTGAGTAATATGTAAAGTCCATAAAATGTTTTTCTTTATTGGAATGACATTAATCTCTCTACTTATGCATGCACTCTTACATCCCAAGGATCATAATAAAGGGAATGACTTAAGAGAAAGGGCATTTCAAAGATGACAATGATAGTGGGGTTATTTAGATGGTGTAATATAGTGGTAAAGGGCAGGTCTAGGATAAACATCATAGTCTAAATAATAGTGTTAAGATAATTTTGAATCATATCATGATACAACATACGATAGTTCATAGTCTAAATTCCATGTATATTGCATTGGATAAGATAGTCTTCAATTCAAGCCAGGTCAGTTCGATATGCAGATGCCAATCTATGAGAACTGTAGAGTGAAAGGACTGTCATTTTGAAATCCTCAACACATTATACTGACAATAAAACCTAGAAGACAATATTCCAAGAGAAACATCATGAAGATTCATGGGTAGAGGGTTATTGTTGTATAGTGTCAATGTGATGGATAGATATCTAGAGTAAAGAGTAGAGCTCAAAATGATAATATGTTAACTATAGCAAACCTAAGTGAGAGTTTTGCCATGAACAAGGTCGGTGAAGTGTAAGGAAATACCTTTTGTATCCTACCCACCAATATATAAAATTCCTCTAAAAGGTTTAAAGAGAGTTCACATTCATGATAAATGATAGACATTTAACTAGCCTAACATGACAATGTTATGTGTTGTGAGGAAAGACTCACTAAAAGGCAAGTGAAATGATGAATATGACTATGACATCAAGTGCTAAACTAGTCAAAGGCCTTGAGTAATTCATGAAACCTTCTAAGGTTTTGTGCATGAAACCTTCTAAAGGACATAAAAAGAAATAAAGTCTAAGAAAGAAGCATAAAAAGACAATACCATGAACAAAGGACTATGCACCAAACACCACAAGACTGTCACAATAAAAAGGGACATAAATCTATGCAAGAACAAGAGGATAGTGTAGTATGTGTTTTTTATAAGAGGATTATGGTGTGAGTACCCAAGGGATGAATATCCTATTGTCTTTACTATGGATAGAGTATCATCATTTCAGTAGGAGCCTTCATGAGTAAAGAACTATCAAGGTTTTTCATGTTTGTGTATAGCAATGAATTTGCACCCCTTATGAAAATTCCCCTTTTTCCTTTCTCCACTTTAGAAAACTAACTTTGAAGGCTAAATTACACATAAGCCTGCTACCTTCGTTCCACTTGGTGCCTGTTTTGAGTGTCAGTGGGGGAATCCCTGTCGGGGACTCCCGCATGGCGCGTAGACATCCACATGGCGTGCTTACGTCCTTGGAAAATTCTCGTGTCTAAACCTACAGAGGCGTTACACTTCTCATTTGCAGTTGACTTGTAACGCCCCCTTCGGTCGACCAACCTGAATATGGCCGTTTTCTTGACATCTCCTTCAAATTCCCTCCTTATACATACTTCACAACTTCTTTTGCATCCCTTCAAGCAATCTTCAAGCATTTTAGTCTCCATTCCAACATTCTAAGAAGCACTCTTGCACTCCATAGCAACAACAAATTCACTCCATCACTTCAGTAGAGCAAGTTTGGGACAACACCATTGAAGCAGAGGCTCAAGTACTCTCATTCTCTCCTCCATTAGCCTTGAGTTCTCTTAGTGGAGGTGGTAAGCTTCCCATTCCTCTCTATTACTTGGTTGAGTAAGCACATTTACTATTTTGTAGTGTTTTAGTTTTCTTCATTGCATTACTTTATTTATCATACTCACTTTCTTGGTTGTCCGTGGAGGTGGAAACACCTAAATGGGGTTATGATTGAGGTAGATCCTATACAACCACCCAACATTTTTCCTCTTCTTTGTTTGTAGATGAACATGCTTTTGGGAGCTAGCTGGTGAACGAATATCTTTGTGAGATCATTCTTGCCACCCTAACTCTCGCATTTTTACTTTATCATATTAGAGCATATTTTTTTTACTTAATAGCATTATGTTGGCCCTTTAGTAGTAGTTAGCTGGGTCGTTAGCTTGTTTTCCTAAGTTCAACCTTGTCTTTTTAGTTTTCTGGTCGTATGGATGCCAACGCACTTGAGAGAAGATAGTGCATCGCCCTGTCGTCCCAAGACCACGCTTCCATCCTTGAGCAGAGAGCTTCCTAAGAGGTAGTGTTGAACCCAAAAACTAGCTCGCCTAGCACCATCCTATATTTTGGGTATGTAAGGTGATTGAAAGACTTTATAGTCCTCATCATTCTCATCCCACATTTCCTAACACCCTATTAAGCTGAGGTAAGTTAGGGCAGCCTTCTGCTCTTGGCCCTCTGTGACCTTGGGCCTTGAACATGGTTGGTACCCCTCCCTTACATTTTTGGTGAACCTGACGTGAACCAACGTCTATTCATTCGTTAGTGTTGAGACCTCTCCCATATACTTCACGACCGTTGTATTTCTGGGTTTTGTGAAGGTTTATGAGCATCACAACCTAGTCCACAACTTCCAGGTATATTATTAGGAGAAGTGTATGACACCTCCCAATGGAAAGGACAAAGGTCATTATCGATTTCTTTACAAGCCTTTTCTCTAGTCCCATTGTTAGTGTGGCCGCGTAGGAGCAGTTATCAAGGGATGAAGTAGGATTCTCTAACAAGATTGACCACATCCCCACTCCTCCTATGTCTCCTACACCCTCGTTGGTGGATGAGTATGAGGTTGTTCAAATCCCTTAGAAATATGTCTCTGCCCTTAAGGGTAAAAGCACAATAGTGTGTAACAATTTTGGCCAAATAAATGGTTCCGAGTGAACTATTTTCAACTGGAAGATTTTAGGCCAAGTCACTTTTGACCAAAACCATGTGGCACCGACATGGCAAGTACATTTTTGGTCAAAGAGGTTTTAGCCGAAAGCTACTCGGTCGAATACGGTTGGCCAAAAACATGGAAAAAGTGAGTGTATCTGGTATTTATGCCTTGGAAATATCAATACATTTTTGGTCGAGTAAGTTTCAGCCGAAACATGCTCGACTGAAACCCTCTTGGCCAAGAATGTGTAGTTGGCATCCTACATGGTATCCAACTCGTCATTTTTCAGAATTTTCTAAAACATTCAACTTTGGTAGAGTATTTCTCTAGTCAAAATGATCTTTTTGCAAAAAAAAAAAAAAACCCTTTTGTACAACTCGGAGTGGAGAATCCAAATATATGATTTTTATAATATTTTGATTAGTTTTAATATATTTTATTTTTAAAATAATGCAAGTAGGTTTTAAAAATAAAAAGAGGTTGATTAGAATTTAAAAAAAAAAAAAGATAGTAAAACTTTAAAAAAAAAAAAAAATCTTATATGGGGCACAAGAGGAGAGTGTCTTCTTCAAAAGGGTATATTTTGTTTTTTTAAAATGATTAAAAATTTTGAAAATAGTTGACGGCCCGTGAAAACTATCAAATTCTAACATGTCTAACTTTAAAACATTATTACGAGAAAAATATACATCAAAATGTAATTTTTTTTTCCATGCACAAGATATTGAAGTTACCTATTTGGAGAAAAAAAGAAGGGAGAAATAAAGTTTTTTCAATTTGTTTCTTGACGGCCCATGAATCACTCTTTTCTAAAATTTTCAGCATTCCAAATTTTGTCCTTAAATTGATAAAAACATAATGAAAAAAAATTAAAAATTAAAAATTATACGAATAAACAACATGAAAATTTCTACATTTCATTAGTTTACACCATTTTGAAATTCAAAACATAAAGACCACTTTTATGTGGTCAAAGTTCACAATTTTTTTTGTTGTTGGTCGATTCCTTTATAAAGTGTGACTAGAAAAGATCGAACAAGCTTGGAACTCCTAGCTAGTCTTACTAGTCTGACGGAAGCATGTGCTCCTTCGAACATTCCTAGTGTTATGCAAGGAGCCACTTTTGAAGATTATGAGGGATAGTTAGGATTATTGATGCCTCCCACATTTGTCTACATGGCTGACATGGTCCCTTCTATCAACATCCCTTCTGCCTCCGAAAAACCCAAAACTATCAAGGTAAACAAGGTCCCCTTGGGCTTTAGCTTTACCCCTCCTATCACCTCTACTAGTGGAGGTTTCGGTAGGATGAGTGGTGGGGATTTTGGTAGTGGCAATGGATTTGGCAAAGGAGGTGATGCTGGTGGAAGTGGTTCTAGTGGAGGTCATGGTGGTGGCTCTAGAAGTGGAGGTGGTTCTGATGGAGGCCCTACTGGTGGAGGTGGCTCTGGTAGTGGTTTTGGCAAGGGTCACACCAGTGGCGGTTCTAGAGGTGGCTTTGGCAGTGGTTCTAGAGGAGGTTCCTCTAGCCCTCTATCTTCTTATGACTCTATTCTAAACACCCTTCTTCAAAATATGGGTAAGATGTAGAGCTAGTTGGTGAGTCTCTCCCAAGCCTCTACCTATCCTATCTTTGCACCCTTCTTCTGGCACAGCCCGTTGTCGGTTGCAATCCTGAACACTCCCTTCCTGCAAGGAATGGAGATCCCTAAGTTTGAAAAATATGGTGGTAAAGGGGATTCACAGACACATATTTCTACTTTTAACGTCTTGTGCACTAATTTCTTCCACCACGATGCATTAATGGCGAAACTATTCCCCCGATCGCTCAAGGATACAACACTAGAATGGTATTGTTCCTTGCTTGGCAATTCTATTTTCTCATTTGACCAAATTTTAAATCAATTCCTTAGATAGTTTCAAGCTAATATCAGGTCGAAGATGACCTTTTCAGATATCTTCTGATGTAAACAAGGAGAAAACAAAAAAATCACTGATTTCATAGCGCACTATCAAGTGCTCCTTTCACAAATCTCGTATCAGCTACCCAATTTTGATGTACATAAGGTATTCATAGGGAACTTACAAAGGCCTTGGAAAGAGAAGTTCACCCTTATTAAGTACCCTTCTTTCGCGCACTTGTGTGAAGCCCTACGAGAGTACTAATAGACGGTTGTTCATTTCGGGGGATCCTCCTCGCACTCCCATTCTGAGGGAAAGTCCATTGTATCAATCTTTGTGAAAGGTAAGGCCGTTATAAATGTAGTAGCCACTACTAGTGACAATGGCCTCAGATGTAACTGAAATTTCACAAAGTTATTGAAATCTTATTCTTCTATCTTACATAAGTTATTGAAAGATAAGATCGTAACCTTTTCGAGTACTAAGCATCTTAAGGAGCCTTACCCTAATTGGTATGATGGAAGCACTAATTTTTAGTACCATCAAGTTAATGGACATGATACCAAATGTTGTATGTGGCTGTGTCATGAGATACAGGACCGCATCGAGGAAGGTACCATTCATCATGATGGGAGTAAACAAAATGATAACAAATCAGTGGTGAAAGCTTATAGTGAATTGTAGATATACATGGACCCGTTTTTGACACATTCAGCTAACATGATTATCAATCCCACTAATTTTGTTACTCAATCTGAGACCTATTGTAACATGGTCACGGTGATGTCTATTGCTCTACTTCCACTCGGTTCACTGGACATAACATAATTCACATCACACAATTTTCCCTTAAACAACAAACCCTCTTTCCTCTACATTCTTGCTCACCTTAATGGTAACATTGTGATAGGGGTCTTGGTGGACCCCATGAGTCATGTGAATGTCATCACGAAAGAAACATTAGTACTAAATTCATTACAAAGGGAAGAGTATGAAGAAATGAAATCTACCATCCATACACATGATGGTATGTGCCTCAAACCATACAGTTTGATAACTTTGTCTGTCCTAGTTGGACCTAGGGTTGTTGACACAATTTTTGATGTTATTCCAGATTTAGATTTATTCAAGTTGAAGCTAGGCATACCCTGGCTAGCTTCCATGAATGGAATCACCTTCGTTGTTCATAAGTGTTTAAAATTTTCCCACGAAGGAATCGTGCATGTAGTGCATGACACTGGATACCAGCCCTTGGTGTCCTGTGGTGGATATTCATTGGATCACTTTTGGCCCACCCCAGTCGGTTTGCTTCCTTCGAGAACAGACCTACTTTACAATAATTATGTAAAGTATAAGATTAGGGACAAGGGACAGTCGAAATTGACCCTTCCTGTGATACATCAATCGGTCGCCTCCTCTTCCTCAGAGGATAAGGAGAAGCCTGCACCGACCGTTCCCCCTTCCCAGAAGGGAGAGGAGAAGTCCACACTGGCTCCCTCTCCTTCCCATAAAGGCAAAGAGAAGTTTGTTTTTTCCCAGACTACCTTGTCCTCTCCCCTTTCTTGGGAGGAGTATTGGATGAGTCGACCCAATGGTTATTCGCTAAGTCTAATGATACCTCCTTGGTGCAAACCCAAGCTCAGGATCTCGAATCTCCCTAATGAATACTCGAACTGTGGTATTATTTATAAGGAAAAAAGGAAGGTCCCCAAAGGGATTTCAATCCACTGCCTCCTACCGCTCCTTCTCCCAAAGCAGTGAACAGGAAGAGGCCCATTGTTGAGGCTCTTGAGCTGACTCCCCCCGCTGCTCCTCAACCTACTCATCTTGCTCCCATTCAGGAATATGTTCCTCCGCTAGAGACAACCATAGTGGAAATTCCCATGGCGGAGTAGGAGCTTTATGTTCCTTTGTAGCCTCTAGCCTCCAACTCAAAGAGTCACAAAAACTGCCTTGTCCACGAGCACAAGCGTTGGCGAAAGACTCTCCTGGTTGAGCAGACCGCCTTCCAAAGGAAGGAAGAAGAGACGACCACCCCTGCTTCAAGGCCTCCCATAGTGTCTCCCTCTCTCCTTCCCTCTACTTCTCTTTATTCTAGTTCTTAGTTGCTTCCAACTTATACTACAAGTACGAATGTACCTAACCCCAAGGGGGTATAGGTGTTCATCGCTCCTTCGGTGGAGCCACCTTTGTTGATCTCCATTCCAGAGATCCAACCGTTCCCAAAACCCGTGGATATGACTAATACCTTGGTTGTATCCAATGGGGTTCTTTCCTCCTCTTCCTTTACACCTCTAGCCTCATCTATGGAGAGTTCGTCTCCTCCAATGAAGGAAAAGGTGGAGTGTGGTCCTTCTAGCAGTGAAGGGCATAAAAGGAACCCACCTTCACAAGGTGGTCCTGTGCTGACTTGTTCTAACCTAGTGACAGAACCAGTCTCAGCTTCCCCTAAGTTCGTCATCGCTCTCGAGTCATTCGGCGAGCCTAGCGGCGAATCTTAGGTGTAGCCTGCCCCATCCACTGAATTTAAATATGGCGCTCTTGCAGGGTGCATGTTTAACTTTGTGGATGAAGTTCCAGCCTTGTCAGGGATCTTCACGAAATTGATGACCCTAGCTCCACAAGAGCTCGACGAAGAAGACCTTGTGGGGCCTTCTTCCTTAGCCCTTGTTGTGAGAGGGTCAGATGCTCCTCTTAACATCCCACCACTGCAGGCTCATCCTCCTTCCCCCTACGATGATATGGAGTGGGAAGTGAACAACCTCTTGGTCGATCAATGTTAGGAGGAGGCGTCTTCTTGATCTCGTGTGTATGTTTTGTGATGTGTTCCCTCATGATCGTGCTATGTGTGCTTGGATGACCCTTGTTACCCCTGTTGGTGCTTGGATATAGGCGTGGTTTTTTTGTCGTAAACCTTCTTCTATTTGTATCATCATTCTTCCATTTTTGTGCTTGATTTTCAATAAATTGGGGACAATGCAAAGGGTTGGGGGCATTTGGGCTTCCCTTCCATGTTGACCCATTTTTCTATTTTTACTTTGTCTTCTCGTGCATTCTTCACATGGTCTGATATAGTAGGGGGTCGATGACAGTTCATTTATATACTATTATTATACATATACATATATATTTATGAGCAGTTTTGACCCCAAAATATCAGGCTACCCTTCTGCCCTTTGTTTGTGTTTTTCCTCTTTTACTTTCTCTTTATCTTTATCTCTTCTTTGCTTGAGTTGTCCCTCTCATGTGTGACAACGCCTTCAACATTTCAATTTTTCATAAAATGCATTTGTTTCCAACGAATCTTTTCTCAAATTTTTTTGCAAACCTTTCTTCAGAATTGCATTCTCAACTTGGAACCCTAATGGAACATGCTTCCTTCATCATGGGTTCGTAAAGAAATAACTTGAAAACCTTCCTCCAAAGTGGGAATAGCTTTGACCTTCCCCTTGCATGGGGACATATTCTTCCTTTCGAATTCCTTGATGAAGTGAACATCTTTCAAAAGGATCCTTTGATGATGGATTGACTTGAGAAATAAAACATTTGATTTTGAGTTGTGCGTCCCTTGAGTGGACGCCCTCTTCACGACGAGTTCCCTAGGGACCCCTTTGAAAGTCCTCTAAATTGTTGATGGTTTGTGCGACTATCCACTTACTCACCTACATGGCCGCTTCCTGACTCTATGGAGTCCACTTTCTTAGGTTTCCTCCATGTGAGAGATCTTGGGGGATACCTCCATGCAAGTCTAAGAGCTTGTAGGGTGATTCCTTTGAGCTTGCTCCATGTGAGAGATCTTGGGGGTGGATCCCCTACAAGTCTGCAAACTTGTTGGGCACTTTCTTGGGTTTCCTCCATGTGAGAGATCTTGGGGGTTACCTTCCCTGCAGGTCTGTGGGTCTATAGGGTGCTTTATTGGGTTTCCTTCATGTGAGAGATCTTGAAGGACACCCTCCCTACAGGTTTGTGGGTTTATAGGGTGCTTTCTTGGCTTCCTCCATGTGAGAGATCTTGGGGGACGCTTCCCGAGTATCCTCCATGTGAGAGTTTTTGGGGGACACCTTCCTTGCAGGTCTACGACCCTGTAAGGTGCTTACTTCAAGGGGATTCCTTCATGTGAGAGATCTTGGGGGTTGCCTCCTTATAGGTCTGTGAGCCTGTAAGATGCTTTCTTTCTTCAGCTTCATAGTTCCAAGAAGCTATGCAGTCCTTCGCTTGTCCTACACCTTTTGGTTCATCAGATCATGGTCTACTTCCTCAATGGTTCAGGTATACATTTCTAACCTTATTCTTATTTGATCTACTTTAACAAAGCACTCATCAATATTCTTGCTCACTAAAGTGGGGGTAAAATGTATAGGAGTGAATTTGCACCCCTTATGCAAATTCCCCTTCTGCCTTTCTCCACTTTAAAAAACCAAGTTCTGAGTATAAATTGCACATAAGCCCACTCCTTCATTCCACTTGGTGCCTATTTTGAGCGTCAGTGGGGGAATTTCTTTTGGGGACTCCCCCAGGGTGCATACACATCCACACAGTGCGCTTACATCCCTGGTAGATTCTTGTGGCTAAACTTGCAAAGGCGTTACACTTCTCATTGGCATTCGACTTGTAACACCCCCTTTAGTCGACCGACCTGAATATGGCAATTTTCTTCACCTCTCCTTCAAATTATGTCCTTCTACATGCTTCACAACTTATTTTGCATCCCTTCAAGAAATATTTAAGCATTCTAGTCTCCATTCCAACATTCTAAGCAACACTCTTGCACTCCATAGCAGCAACAACTTCACTCCATCACTTCAGTAGAGCAAGTGTGGGACAACACCATTGCAACAGAGGCTCGAGTACTCTCAGTCTCTCCTCCATTAGCCTTGAGTGCTCTTGGTGGAGGTGGTAAGCTTCCCATTCCTCTCCTCTATTACTTGGTTGAGTAAGAACATTTACTATTTTGTAGTGTTTTAGTGTTCTTCATTGCATTACTTTCTTTATCATACTCACTTTCTTGGCTGTCCATGGAGGTGGAAACACTTAAACGAGGGTCTGACTGAGGCAAACCCCTATACAGCCACCCAACATTTTTCCTCTTCTTTGTGTGTAGGTGAACGTGCTTTTAGGAGCTAGCTAGCGAATGAACTCCTTTGTGAGATCATTCTTTCCACCCTAACTCTCGCATTTTTACTTTATCATATTAGAGCATATTTTGTTTTCTTAATAGCATTATGTTGGCCCTTTAGTAGTAGTTAGATGGGCCGTTAGCTTGTTTTCCTAAGTTTGACCTTGTCTCTTTAGTTGTCTAGTTGTACGAATGCTAGCACACTTGAGAGACGCCAGTGTACCACGCTGTCATCCCAGGACCGTGATTTCGTCCTCGAGCAGAGAGCTTCCTGAGGCATAGTGTTGAACCCAAAAACTGACTCACTTAGCCCCGTCCTATATTTCGGGTCTATAGGGTGATTGAAGGACTTTATAGTCATCATTCTCATCCCGTATTTCCTAACACCCTATTAAGCTGAGGTAAGTTAGGGAAGCCTTCCTCTCTTGGCCCTCCATGACCTGGGGCCTTGAACATGGTTGGTCCCCCTCTCTTACAATTTTATGAGGACATTTTTTTCTAAACAAGTGATAATGAGGTCAAAATAAGTATGAAAATGAAATAAATTTCCATGTACCTAGGATACATAGTATGAAGACAATGATAAAAACACAAGGAGTTTCAGTAGGTCATAGACATATGTTGATAGGTTTGTGAATACCTAGTCCTATGTTGATAAGCAAATTGAACACAAGAGATAGAGGGTTTATGTGAAATTTTATGACATAAATGCATGACCTATTTGCGGGTATGGTGATCATAGTAAGATATAAATTATGACTTGATAAGATAGTAATGGTAGTGGGACATTGTACAAAAGGGATAACTTGACACTTGTTGAGATCATAATGGTAGTCATAACAATGAAAGTGGACTGTATAAAAAGCAACATGGATTGGAGATACGAAAAACTAACATAGGCTATTGTAGAGGGACCCTACGTGATCCTATACCTTCAGAAAAAATGGTTGTAATTCCATGGTTTTAGAGAAATATCTCATCAAAGTTTGTTGCCTTTTTCGTACTTTGATCTCTTAAGAGAAATTGTCGGTGCAATGTAGCCCAGAATGTTTCAGCATGTTAGGGTGCAAAACAGGACTTTGACTAGCATAAACCTACCCATCTGTATGTGTTACAACTATCAGTTTGGTCACATGATGAACAAAACAAAAATCACACCACCTTGCAACTTTACATTGCATGCATCTGATGCTTTTTCCATCAACTGAAAACTTGTCACCACGAGAAAAAATGATTGGAGATATGAAAAATTGAGAGAGGTTATTGTAGAGGGACCTTGCATGATCTTGTACCTTTATATGTAATGCTTGTAAGTGCTATTATTTTTGAGAAAGAGCTTGTCAAAGTTTTTTTCCCTTTTGCACTTTCGTCTCTTAAGAGAAATCGTGGGTGCAATGTAGCCCAAAACATTCTGGCATGCTGGGTTGAAAAATAGGACCTTTCCTAACATAAATATACCCATCTAGACATGTTGGAACTATCAATTTTCTCACACAACAAACAAACAAAAAAATTAAACCACCTTGCAACTTTACACTGCATGCATCTGACACCTTTTCCATCAACTGAAAACTTGTCACCACATAAAAATGGATTCAAGATATGAAAACTGAGAGAGATTATTGTAGAGGGGCCCTACATGATCATGTACCTTCAGATAGAATGGTTGTAAGTGCCACAATTTCTAAGAAAAATCTCGTCAAAGTTTGTTTCCTTTTTGTACTTTTTTCTCTTAAGAAATTATTGATGCAATGTAACCCAAAATGTTCTAGCATGTTGGGGTGCAAAACAAGACCTTGCCTCAAACATGGAACATATGGATTGTGTTAGATTGAGTTAGAATGAAGAATATGTTTAAATATATGAAAGAATGTAATGTTAGATTGAGGTACTCTCACGTAGAAATGTATGGTTAATAGGATTTATCCTAGTCATAGGTACTCTCACATAGAAGTATGAGTATGATCATGATAAATGATATTCATTACAGTCATAAAAGTGCTCATAGTAATGAGGGTTTCATTAATTCAATTATACCTCATGAAGGACAATCAAATGTAAGGATGAAGTAAAGGATTGAATTCATCTTGCAAGGGTAGCACAAGCTTAATAAGAAATTTAGTGACATTTCATTGCAAGAAGGTAGAATGACCAAGGAAGTAGCATGACAGTCAACAGCCAAGTGAAATATCTCATGTAGCAAGGTAGTTTACCACACTAATGGATAGAGTTTTGATATCCCATATAGTTTCTTAAGGAGTAGCAAAAATGGGTCTATCATTACACAAGGAGAACAAAGTAATTCTCAAATACTAAGTGTTGCTACAGCTGATCAAATTGGTTAGAACCTAAATATGAAAAAATCAATTATGAAGGAAGAAGTTGTTAGTGTGATGGAGAATATACACTTTACAACTGAGACTAAATAAATAGAATCACATGATAACCCTATCTTGGAGAAGAATCTTAAAAATATCAAGAATAAAATGAAGACAAAAAATAATAAATTTATTGCAAATGATTCATCTTTTTTCAAAAAATATGAATGTTGACGTGATACATCAATCTTGCAAGATAATAGTCCATTCAAAGTGATATCCTCAAACAATATAATCTGTGATCTTACAATATTATCACTATTATCAAACAACTTAATCTGTGATCTTACAATATTATCACTATGAGGTAACTCCTCTTCCATGAAGTAATTAAACATCCATTCGGTTACTGACTCATCCTTCTAGACTCCACAAAGGGATTCAAAAAATAAAACACTAATATGCTTCCCTTTTTCTCAAGCTATCTTTCATGCAACAACATGTTTTCCTTGACTATTGTTTTTCCTATCATCTTGATCCTTTAATTCCACTTGGCTCTTTCCGAACCATCTCGAAGTTACACCAGAGTTCATCTTATCTTGATTTAATTTCAAGGATTTTCGATACTCAATTTCCCTTGCACCTAGTTGATTGCTTTTGGATGTTTCCAATCCTTTCGTCTACAAGTTCAAATTAAGCTATTATTTAAGTTTTGATCACAATCTCGGTAGGCATACCTTGCCTTAACTTAGGTAGAAAGATTCCATAATTACTTGTGTTACCCAGTTTTCACCCTCAGGCTCAATCAGGAAAAGCATCTATGTTGCAAGTGTTCATAAGGGCCAGATGGGACATCTCCATTAAGGGTTACTCTATGCATATGATGACATTTCACAGGGGATTCGGTTGGGAAGCCTGCTCTGTTGGAAACATGCCTCAATATTCTACACTCAGCCTCCATTAGAGCCAATTCGACATGACATCTTCACTGTCTGGCCGATTGGCTCCTTGATACTTTCCGATTTGAATTGGTCACTGTGACCTAGTTTTTGTCTTGCCGAACGAAGCTACAAAGCCTATCGCTATAACATTGAGGGTTCGGTATGACCTCTTATCGCATGGTTTTCTCTGGCCGATAGGCCATTCAATCGTGAGCTCGGGGAGACTCATGGCGACCAAGGGCTTCGGGGTAACTTCTGGCGCTCGGTGAAAGGTCCCAATGAACAGTCAGAGTCTCGATGACGGGAAAGGGAGCTTGTCGGGAAATAAGTCTCTCAACGTAACAAAGCATTCGGAGTGGAGTCTTGGCGAACGGGAAAAGATCTTCAGTGTAACACGAGGAGTTCGGAAAGAGGTCTCACCGAAAGCAGAAAGCCCCCCTGACAAGAAGCAGTTTTCCAAAGGGAGAAAGTCGCCAAGATGTCTCGGCGACTGGCCAAGGCCTCACCGAGAGTAAGTGATATCGCCCCAGTGTTTCTCCGATGACCAGATGTCTCACCGAAGAGGTATGGGAGGTATCGCTATAGGTCTCCCTGACTTGCTTGTAGTCTCAGCAAAGGTTGGTGCCTTTGCTGTAATGTCTCGACGAAGACATTTAGTCTCATCGATTGAGTGGGGGGCCTCAATGTGTTTGCCTTCAGCGGAAGTCTCACCGACAACAAAAGGGCCTCGCTAAGAAAAGGACTTCGGCAAGGGGTCTTGCCGAAGTAAGGTGGTCTCCCCAACTCTAAGGGTTCTCGGCATGAGGATTGAGTTCTACAAGATGTCTCGGCGACCCGGGATGTCTTGGCAACAAAATAGATGAAGAATTTCAGGAGCTCACCAAGACAAAGCGTTCGGCAGAAGGTCTCAGGGATAAAGAAAGTCATGCCGACTGAAAGACCCTCACCAAAGCAAAGTGCCCTTGGTATGATGTCTCACCGACTGATGGGAGTCACACCAAAGGAGACCTGGAGCTTAGTGGAATAAAATGTCTCAGGGTAACATCAATAGTGTCTCACCGAAGGAAATGTAGAGCCCGGCAGAGTAAAATGCATTTGGGGAGACTCAGAAAGGAGGTCTTACATTCGGTAGGATGTCTTACCAACATCAAGGTGGTCTCAGCGATGGGAGGCGATATCAGCATAACTAATGAGGCCGCTATGACATCTCGCCGATGAGGGTTTCTCATGCCGACGTGAAGTGAGGAAGACCTCACTGAGAGTCTTGCCGACCCGATAGGGACTCAATAGAGAATGCAGAGCTCGGGGAGAAGGATCCCTTCGCCACAGGGTCTCACCGACCAGTGAAGCCTCCCAAAACCTATGTCTTCGCTAAGGAATAGAGAATTCGTCATGATGTCTCAGCAATAGAATTGTGTCTTGCTAATGGTTTCAGTGATATCGACATAACCGATGGGCTCGATAGGAACTCTCGTCGACTGTCACATGCTACACCAATAGCTTTAGAGGGCATAATTGCATCGATGAGACACTTTTAGTGTCTCACCAAGATGCGATTCTTTTCGAAAGAGTTTTGACCACGTACAAAATCTACATGGAATACGCTCAACCAACCAGGGGGAGCTGAGGCGAGTCGTGGCGGTCTGACCAGGGAGAAGGTGATTAACATAAGGAAAAGCAATGTGAGCTCAGGAGCATTCAATGCAGCTCAACTGGGAAGATTAGAAGGAGGACACGAGGATCAGAAATGAATGTTGTAGCTGTGAAAGATCTAAAGGCTTCTCCTGAGGACGATCTTTCACACCAACATGACAGCAAGGATACACATTGAATGCAGATTTATCTTCATTCAAAAGATCAAACAAAGATCTTTCTGAGATAGATATTTTGTAAGCCCAAAGGGGCCGACATCAATTTTTTATATAAGGCATTTTTGCCTTCTTGTAAAGGAGTTCTGAGGTATGCTCCTCTGAAGTCTGTGATCCTTTTTGCAGTCCTCTCTCAGACTAGGAGGATTTGGTAACTCAATTTGGAACATAATATACAAAATCTAACTTGGTTACTATTGATGGTCTATCATTTTTCCTTTTGATTCTTGTTAAGTAGAGTGCATTCTTTTTAAGTGATTCATTGAGCTACTTAGTGAAATATTCTCTTTCCTTATAGCTTTTGTTTCATGTTGTGCCTTTCTTTGCAGAAGTAGTATCATGTAGGTTGCAAACTATGTTTACTTAATCCTGCACATGAGCTTCTAGTTTGTGAAAATATGCCTTTCCTTCTTGGAGGCATGTGCATGTCAAACCTGTTTGAATGTGTGATCTACAGGATCTTGTTGTGCAGTCTCGTGGCTGTCACCAGTATTCAAGTATAGCTCAATTATCTCATTGTTCCTGTCATTTCGGTGCATCACCTTAGAGTTTAATTTTCATTTTTATGCATTATCTCTCTCCCTTTTCCTTCAAAAAGTTAGTAGTTCTTGGTGATACCAAAGGAAGTCGGCCTTCTCCGGAGGTTCATTTCAACTTTAGGTGACCCACAGCCTTGAAATGATCCCATGTTTCACTAGAAAGCTCAGTTTCCATCACTGTGCATAGGGTGCATTTCTAGGTGACAACAGTTTTTGGCATGCCCGATGGGACTATGAACTACTTCTCAGTTCATGTTTATGCATTCTATTGCTGCTATTTGGTGTGTACAGTAGTAGTTTTAGCCTTTTGGAGGTATTTTCTTTACATACCTAGCAACTCTGAGCTCAAATCTTTTGGTTTCCCAGACACAAGTCTTGGTATGTCTCAAAATAATCTGTTAATTCTGAGTTTCCAGCTTTTTGACTGAAAAGATGTCAAGTAATTATGAAGATGCTTACTACTACCCTCCATATCATGAGTATGTTGCTCGTACACATCCATATCATAGTGTATTGGACCTGCTCCAACAGATTGACCATATGTTGTGGGACCTCAGTCAAGGTCTTCACAATATGAAGATTAATGATATTAGTAAGGTGCTCGTGTGCCTATCTAGGATATTGGTTGATATCAGGATGCAGCAGGGTACCATTATACAACAGCCACAGGTGGCTGAGCAAGTCAGTTTTTATGATCAAGAAAGAGTGGCAAAAAGAGTCCAGTTCGAGGAAGGCCTTGAACAGGAAATAGCTTCTAAGGAAGAACAAATGAAGCTACTCTCTGCTAAGGTGCAGAACACTCAAGCTTACTCTGATTATCAGCATCAACTAATGGAGGAGCTACAAAAGAAGCAATTTGAGGAGAACCTTTCCCAGCAGCTGGCTACAAATGAGGCAGAAAGGAGGCTAAAATTTTCCGAACAGGAGGTTCCCAAATACAAGTTTTCCAGCTTTAGGCAAATCCAGCCTCTTGAATCCCCTAGTAAGTCTTCTCAGTTTGAAATCCCAAGCTTTAAGGGATTCAATTCAATGCAAAAGAAGGTAGTACCTAAACTAGATCAGTCCATCATCCCTCAAGACCAACCCATTGATCCAAATGACTTACTCCTTAAGGAGAGAATTAGTAAAGTAAATCCAATGCATTTAGCTGTAGCATGTTACCGACTACAGCAAGAAAATCTCAAACAGGAGGAGAGGTGAGAAGTAGGATAGCAAACAGTTGAAGATCTCCACTTGTAGGCAGAGGATACCCAAGGTTCACTGCAAAGGGAGCCGCATGAAGAGGAACAATTCACTTCTTCATTCGATGAACTTCCTCAATTTGTTGATGGAGATGCAGATCTCACATGCAGGATAGCATCTATGCCTGATGATGAACTAGTATCATATGAAGGGGAAGCATGTGATCAACCCATTCAAGTTGGTGAGACTATTAAAGAAGTTGTTGAAGATAATGCCTTGCAGCCTGTGAACTTATTATACGAGCTTCCCCACCTTGTTGAGGAGGAGGTGTATTTTGTCATGGACAAAGATCATAAGGAGCCATAGTCTGAAGATTTTTTTTCAGTTATCCAACAGGGATATCAACTCCTTAGTCAAGAGGATCATACTGTAGTAGCCAATGAACAATCTACACATTACCTTCAATTAGCATCTTTTCAAGGAAAAGATGAAGTCTTTAGAGATCAACAAGAGGCCAGCAAAGAGAGTTCAAGCTTTACCCCTACCAGGGGCTGTCCAATCAGGTACTTAGCTCAGATGGAGTCCAATACAACACCAAGGATGAATCCTACACCCAAGTATGAGGGTACTGCTCAGGAGGAGTGCACTCAAGTTACCTTTCCACCTCAGAATGGGAATGTTTGCATTTTGTATGGAAAGGTTAGTAAGCAAGATTATGTTCTGCAAGAGATCTTGCAGCCATCAATTGAATTGTCATGCATGCTTCATTTCTCTTTAGTTGTTCTCCAGCATGGCAAATATTGTAAATTTGTTAGAAAGGGTAGTTATTTTACCCAACCTGTCAATGGGTTTGTTTAATCAATTTCTTACTGGTTAGTGTAGAGTAGATTTAGTTGCTATTTATTTCCCTAAGTGTTGTTTCAACACATGTAAATATTTTATTTCAGTTTTTCTTATTTTCATAAGTTTCCAAGTGATCTAGTGAGTCTCAAGATGAGTTACAGCCATGTACAAAGCTACTCTTGATCTTTTCTAAGTTGTCCCAATGACTCCATGCCCAATGGATAGGCCTAGGCTACTAGTTTTATGTTTAGCAGGAAAACATCCAACAAAGGTCACCAGAAATGTTACCCAATTTTCACCCTCAGGCTCAATCAGGCAAAGCATCTATGTTGCAGGTGTTCATAAGGGCCAGATGGGATGTCTCCATTAAGGGTTACTCTATGCACATGACGACATTTCACAGGGGATTCGGTTGGGAGGCCTGCTTTGTTGGAAACATGCCTCTATATTCTACGCTCAGCCTCCATTAGAGCCAGGTCGGCATGACATCTTCACTGTCTGGCCGACTGGCTGCTTGATACTTTCCGTTTTGAACAGGTCGCTGTGACCTAGTTTTTGTCCTGCCGAACGAAGTTGTAGAGCCTATCGTTATAACATTGAGGGTTCGGTATGACCTCTTATCACATGGTTTTCTTTGGCCGATAGGCCATTCAATCGTGAGCTCGGGGAGACTCATGGCGACCAAGGGCTTCGGGGTAACTTCTGGGGCTCGATGAAGGGTCCCAGTGAACAGTTAGAGTCTCACCGACAGGAAAGGGAGCTTGTCGGGAAACAAGTCTCTCGGCGTAACAAAGCATTCGGAGTGGAGTCTTGGCGAATGGGAAAAGATCTTCGGTGTAACACGAGGAGTTCGGAAAGAGGTCTTGCCGAAAGTAGAGAGTCCCCCTGATGGGAAGCAGTTTGCCAAAGGAAGAAAGTCGCCAAGATGTCTCGGCGACTGGCCAAGGCCTCGCCAAGAGTAAGTGATATCGCCCCAGTTTTTCGCCGATGACCAGAAGTCTCACCGAAGAGGTATGGGAGGTATCATTGTAGGTCTCCCCGACTCGCTCGTGATCTCGGCCAAGGTTGGTGCCTTCGTCGTAATGTCTCGGCGAAGACATTTAGTCTCGCCAACTGAGTGGGGGGCCTCGATGTGTTTGCCTTCGGCGGAAGTCTCGCCGACAACAAAAGGGCCTTGTTGAGAAAAAGACTTCAGCAAGGGGTCTTGCCGAAGTAAGGTGGTCTCCCCGACTCTAAGGGTTCTCGGTGTGAGGATTGAGTTCTACAAGATGTCTCGACGACCCGAGATGTCTTGGTGACAAAAAGGATGAAGAAGTTCAGGGAGCTCACCAAGACAAAGCGTTCGACAGAAGGTCTCAGCGATAAAGAAAGTCATGCCGACCGAAAGACCCTCGCCAAAGCAAAGCGCCCTCAATATGATGTCTCACCAACCGATAGGAGTCACATCAAAGGAGACCTGGAGCTTAGTGGAATAAAATGTCTCGGGGTAACATCAATAGTGTCTCACCGAAGGAAATGTAGAGCCTGGCAGAGTAAAATGCATTCAGGGAGACTCAGAAAGGAGGTCTTACATTCGGTAGGATGTCTTATGGACATCAAGGTGGTCTCAGCGATGGGAAGCGATATCGGCATAACTAATGAGGCCGCTATGACGTCTCGCTGATGAGGGTTTCTCTTGCCGAAGTGAAGTGAGGAAGACCTCGCTGAGAGTCTTGCCGACCCGATAAGGACTCAATAGAGAATGCGGAGCTCGGGGAGAAGGATACCTTCGCCACAGGGTGTCACCGACCAGTGAAGCCTCCCAAAACTGATGTCTTCACTAAGGAATAGAGAATTTGTCATGATGTCTTAGCGACAGAATTGTGTCTTGCCGATGGTTTCAGTGATATTGACATAACCGGTGGGCTCGATAGGAACTCTCATCGACTGTCACATGCTACGCCGATAGCTTCAGAGGGCATAATCGCATTGGTGAGACACTTTTAGTGTCTCGCCGAGATGCGATTATTTTCAAAAGAGTTTTGACCGCCTACAGAATCTGCGTGGAATACGCTCAACCAACCAGGGGGAGCTGAGGTGAGCCATGGTGGTCTAAACAGGGAGAAGGTGATTAACAGAAGGAAAAGCAACATGAGTTCAGGAGCTTTCAATGCAGCTTGGCTGGGAAGATTAGAAGGAGGACACGAGGATCAGAAATGAATGTTGTAGCTGCGAAAGATCTGAAGGCTTCTCCTGAGGATGATCTTTTACACCGACATGATAGCAAGGATACACATTGAATGCAGATTTATCTTCATTGAAAAGATCAAACGAAGATCTTTCTGAGATAGATATTTTGTAAGCCTAGAGGGGCTGACATCACTTTTGTATATAAGGAATTTTTACCTTCTTGTAAAGGAGTTCTGAGGTATGCTCCTCTAAAGTATGTGATCCTTTTTGCAGTCCTCTCTCAGACTAGGAGGATTTGGTAACTCAATTTGGAACATAATATACAAAATCTAACTTGGTTACTATTGATGGTCTATCATTCTGCCTTCTGATTCTTGTTAAGTATAGTGCATTCTTTTTAAGTGATTCATTGAGCTACTTAGTGAAATATTCTCTTTCCTTATAGCTTTTGTTTCATGTCGTGCCTTTCTTTGCAGAAGTAGTATCATGTAGGTTGCAAACTGTGTTTACTTAATCCTACACATGAGCTTCTAGTTTGTGAAAATCTGCCTTTCCTTCTTGGAGGAATGTGCATGTCAAACATGTTTGAATGTGTGATCTACAGGATCTTGTTGTGCAGTCTCATGGCTGTCACCAGTATTCAAGTGTAGCTCGAGTATCTCATTGTTCTTGTCATTTTGGTGCATCACCTTAGAGTTTAATTTTCATTTTTTATGCATTATCTCTCTCCCTTTTCCTTCAAAAAGTCAGTAGTTCTAGGTGATACCAAAGGAAGTCGGCCTTCTCCAAAGGTTCATTTCAACTTCAGGTGACCCACAGCCTTGAAATGATCCCATGTTTCACTAGAAAGCTCAATTTCCATCACTGTGCATAGGGTGCATTTCTAGGTGACAACAACTTAATAACTCAAATTATTTCTAAGATCATTTAATGGTTACAAGAAAAATTGTTTGCAAAAATTATTTTCACTTCCTGTGATAGATTCAATTCCAATGGTTACAAAAATGCTATTACTCCCTGTGATAGACTCGGTACAAGATTTGTTTACAAGACTGGCTATCACTTCCTGTGATAGAAGCAATTACATAATTTGTTCATAACAACAATCACTTCCGATGATGGATCCAATGCATAATATTTTCAAAGTTTCCAATGTTAGTTTCAATTTTTTGAGTTGCATGATGAGCCCCGAGGTTCAATGTCGAACCTGGTAGCTCTAATACCATATGTAACAACCTATCTAGATTACAGTTTAAAAAATTTAACTGACAACTAACTTGTTATCGAAACTAGGGTTTCCAAAATAAGGATAACAAATTAAAAAGAAAATAACTGCTAGGGCATCATTAACTAACTCGCATCTTTCACCTACTTATAAAACTAGGGCTTCATTTGCAGCTACACAGAAGGAAAAATTAAATTATGATGGCGTTATCAACTATTAAATTTATTTCAACTGAAAAGAAAACCATTAACTATAACATATAACAGGAAATTGTAGAAGGATAATAAAATACACATAACACCTTGGATATTATGGACTTAATTTTTCCTTCTTGTTGTTACAACACTGTGTATTAATCAATGATTGATCAAATTACTTGTAAGGTATTTTAATTTCCTTGTGATTTTGTCTCATTTTCTCATGCCTCTTATGTAAAGGTATATTTATGCAGTTTACAAGTTGTGTTTAATGTTACATATGTCTTTTAAATTGTGGAAATGCTTTCCTTTTTAAAAGTTGATGTATTCAAACCCTCTGGTAAAATCTTTATGCATGAATTTACAGTAACATGTTGTGCAGTTCAATATTTATCATCAACATTCAAGTGTATGCTAGTTTGAATGTTTCATAACTCTTATTAGTTTGGTGTATCACCCAATTTTTCCCACTTTCAATATTTCATATTTAGCAATCCTTCTTCCCTTTTCCTTTCAAAAAAGTCAGTAGTTTAGGTGATATTACCAGCTAGGAAGTCGGCCTATCCAAAGATTCACTTCGTTATTAGGCTTCCCACAGCCTAGAAGTGTTTCTATGTTTCTCTAGCTAATTGAGTTTTGCAACTCAGTTCGGGTGCAAGTTTTAGAGATAACAATTTTGGCACACCCAGTGGGACACGTCCATCAATGCATTTTGTTGGTTTTTGTGCAGCCAATGATTTTCAGACCTTTTTAGAGGTTATTTTAGCATATATGGCGACTCTGTGAGGTTAAAGAGCAGTAAATTCAGTGTTGTTGCAACACATGAGAAGGATACAAACAAGGAGTTCTAGGGATTTTGAATATTTGTAGTTGTCACCACCTAGAAGATGAGGCAAGACAACAAAGAGAACTCCTCCATCAAAGAGAGTTCAGTTAACACCACCTGGTGTTAGGAAAGAGTTTTTCTTCTCAGCACCAAAGAGGGGAGGTAGACCATCTAAAAAGCAGAGCGAGACTCGTTCTGCTTCACCAAGCTTCAAAACAGTAAGATCATCCTCTAGCAACCCAAAGCAAATCATTTATGTTGCTTCTTCAGGTGTTGTACATGTATTATCAAGTTTTGTTGCTTCAATTTATGTTTTTCAAACTCAAACTAATCCATCTCAGCCACTTCTAATGGTTGCTAGAAACCAACCTTTTGTGCCATTTAATGGAGGCATTCCATTAAATCTTGCACATCATAATGATATCCCAGTTGTTACACTTAAAAGCTTGCCAACTTTCACTGGGGAGGATCAGAAAACACCCATTGAGCACATAAGGGATGTTGCCTCACTATGTGGTGTTCATCACATAACTCAGGAGGACGTAGTTGTAAGGCTACTTGTTGCATCATTCAAAGGAAGGGCTTTGCAGTGGTTCAAGTGTTTAGCAGTTGGATCCATTGCAACTTGGGACGAATTAGGAGATAAACTCCATAAGCAGTTTTAGGATAGATCAGATCATTTATCCTTGTTAGAGTAGTTGACTACTATAAAGAGAGCTCCTTAGGAGCAAATGACAGACTTCAATTTTTGGTTCCAAAGGACTTGGGACAGAATCCCTGCTACAGTGAGGCCTCCTCCTAAATATGCATTCTTGTATTATCTAAAATCTCTCAATAGTGATATAGCTATCATGACACAGTCAATGGGAGGAGTGTCTTTACCAGATGCATATGAGATAGCAATCAAAGCAAAAAACTATTTAATTCAAGTAGGTAAGATTGATCTTAGGCCACCAATGCTTATTTTTCTAGATATATAGCCTAATATGCCATTGCAAATACCACCTTTTGCACCTTTTCCTATTGTTCTAGCATTACCAGCTGCTGGTAAACAAGAAGTTGCAATCCCAGTTCAATCACAAGAATTGCAAGAAATTAAAGAGAGTCAACAAAATATTGATAATATTTTACAAACTTTTGGGAATAAGTTGGTGAGCTTAGAGAAGCATCAATCTTATAGCATACCTTATTAACAGCAAGGTCAGGCTTCAAATCTGCAGTACCAAGGCAATAAACAACAATACCAAGGTAACTACCAAGGTCTAAGGCAAAACATTAATACAAGGCCTTTTTAGGCATATGATCCAGCACCTGTTAGTGCAATTAGGGACCTTTTCTTTGTTTAGAATAATCTTGTTGTTGATTATTAGTGGTGTTATCTGAGCAATCAACCACATAATCAAGCCACATGCTCTAATGGACTTATAAATCAGGCATTAATGGTTCAAAATGCTTCAAACTCACAACAAAACCTACCTAATGATGGAGCTCCACAACAGTAAGAGCAACTTACAAATGACGCTACTCTGCTTAACTAGCAGGGAGAAGAATTTTTTGGAGTTAATGCAGATGATTCTCCAGTTGCAACAAACACAAGAGCAAAGAAAAGAGTTTTAGAGCTTGAACAAATAGTTGATAAAGGAAAAGTAGTAGCTACAGAACCATCTACATCACAAGTGCCTTGCATTTTATAGAGGAATTAGCAAATTGTTGCCAAGGAGCAGCCACACATGCAAGCTAATCATGCTAGTATAAAGACCCATCAAAAGGTAAATCCAGTTGTTCCTTTTAATATTATTGATAAGATGAAAAATATGAACGTAACAATGTCAATGTGGGACTCATTAGCTATCCCAGGTCAAAAATACATATTACAGTCAGCTTTGTCAAATTTGAAAGTGTCTGATGAGCCACCAATAGGTCAGGTTAGAACCGTTTTCACAAATGATCCTCAGGATGATAAACAACCCAGAAAAGAAATGGGTAAGGCTATCAAACCACCTTCGTTTTATGTTAATGTCATTATAGGTGATAAATTAGTCCATAATTGTATGGTAGATAGTGGAGCTAGTAGCTTTGTAATGCCAAAGTAGATTGTTGATAAACTAGAACTAAAATATCAGCCTTTAGAGAAGGGAATTATTCAATTAGATGGAACCTTAGTTAATACCTTAGGTGTCATCAAAGGCTTGAGCCTTACACTTCACTCTTGTCCAAATTTTTCAATTTCACAAGATATATGTGTCATAGATCTACCACCTTTCTTTGCTTTGTGTCTCTCAAAAGACTTTACAGCTAAGATAGGAGGTTATGTTTTTGCTAACTGGTCACATATGTTATTTAGAATGAGCTATGGAACTAAGGTTACCATCAAATCTGAAAAATTGGCCAAGGATCACATAGAGCCTTATAATCCAAGTGTAATTAATGTTCCAACTACTGCGAACACAAATTGTGTTGTTTTTAGTGATAGTGAGCTTGCTACTGCTCAAGAGGTACAAATAGAGAGTGTACCTAATGTGTTGTTACATGAATGGGCAGCAGTAAATGTAATGGACAGTTCTGGTGACCTCATTCAAGACGTTGGTATGGGTAATTATGTGTTGCATGAACTTGATGCAGAGGTTCCAAACCTTGAAAAGAGTACAAATTAGTTGCTAGAGCAGCAAGATGAACTTTGGGAGATGTATTTCGATGGTTCTAAAAGTAAAAATGGAGCTGGTGGGGATGCAATGCTTGTGTCTCCACAAGGTGATAAGTATTTTTCAGCCTTTCATTTTGCTTTCGCATGCTCCAATAATATTGTTGAGTATGAAGGATTTATTCAAGGTCTTGAATGGGAAACGAAGAAAGGAATAAACTGCCTAGAGGTCTATGGAGATAGTGAATTGATCGTTAATCAAGTGAAAGGCTTGAGTGTTGCTAAGAATTATGCCTTAAAGTCCTATAGAAACAAAGTGTGGGATATAATAGAGGAATTTGATGCCTTTAACTTGGTTTCTATCCCAAGAAATCAAAACATACATGCAGACAGACTTGTTGCTATTAGTGCATAGTTTGATATCCCCAATGATATCAAGAAGGAGAAGGTACAACAATATGTCAAAGTAGTAATCAAACCTTCCATTCTAGATAACAATGTTCACTGGAAAGTATTTGACAGTGATGAACAGATTTTATCTTTTCTTCTTGAAGACGATCAGTTTTCTATAGTAAATCAAGAGAAGCTTAAAAAGCAATATGTAGATCAAATCATACAGCTGAAGACAAATAAATTACCCAAGGGTTTAGTTACTTTGGAGTCTATTTTCAACACTGACGATCAACTTAAGAAGAGTAAAGTCAATATTCAAGTCAAAGAAGACCATTATCAAGAAATTGAAATCTATAAAGGTAAGCTTCTTAAGTTAGGAAAAATTTGTTCAACTGAAGATAGAAAGGATTTTATTGCTTTATGCAAAGAATTTCATGATGTTTTTGCATGGAAATATTCTAATTTAAAGGGTTTTGACCCTCATATTGCTCAACATACAATTGAGTTAGAACCTGATGCTAAGCCTGTTAGGAAAAAGTAGAGACCTTTCAACCCCAAGCTTGAGTCTTTAATGATTAAATAGCTGACTAAGTTAGTTGAAGGGGGTATTATATTTCCAATTAAACACACCTCTTGGGTTTCTAACCTTGTTTCGGTTAGAAAGAAAAATGGGGAAATAAGATTATGTGTAGATTTTAAAGATCTTAACAGAGCATCTTTAAAAGATCATTACCCATTATCCTCCATGGAACAAATTCTTCAAGTTTTTTTTGGTTTAGAGATATTTTCTCTTCTAGATGATTATTTTGGTTATAACCAAATTTTAGTTAAGGAAGAGGATCAATATAAGACAGCATTTACAACAAACTGAGGCACTATGGCCTACAAGAGAATGCCTTTTGGCTTATCTAACGTTGGTGCTACATTTCAGAGGGCCATGGATATGGTGTTTCAAAGTCTAATTTAGAAGTTTTTACTTGTTTATCTAGATGACATAACAGTATATTCTAAAAATGCAAATGAACATTTATCACATCTCAAGCAAGTTTTTGAAAAATGCAAAGAGTATGGTATATCTCTCAATCCAAAAAAGAGTATATTTGTTGTTCATGAAGGTAAATTGTTAGGACACATAGTGTCAAAGCAAAGAATTACTATTGACCTTGAGAGAGTCAAAGCCATACTTGAGCTACCATAACCCAATCATGAGAAAGAACTGCAGAGCTTTTTAGGCAGAATTAACTTTTTGTGAAGGTTCATACCTAATGTTGCAAATTTGTTACAGCCTTTAACTGCCATGTTAAAGAAGAATGCAATTTTCAGTTGGACTAAGGAAGCCAAACGTAGCTTTGAAGTAATCAAACAGGCTTTAGCATCAGCCCCAACACTGGTAAATCCAGATTTCTCAAAGGAATTTATTATGTATGCTTTTGGTAGCATTAGTTCAATTTCTGCTATGCTGGTTCAGAAAAGTAATGATGGTTTAGAGCAACCAATAGCCTTTTTCAGTTAAGGTCTAGCTGATTATGAGCAAAGATATGCATTTTTTGAGAAACGTGTTCTTGTTGTGATCAGAAGTCTAAAGAAATTTAAGCCTCTAATCTCCAACAATAAGATACATGTTATGGTTGGACACCCTAGTGTGAAATAATTTCTTCTAAATAAAGACCTAAGTGAGAAAAGAGTAGGGTGCATCACAAGAGTTATGGAGTTTGAATGTAAGGAACATAATCCATTTCAATTATCAAAGATGGATGGAGAAATCTTACCAATCCCAGTTAATGGGATTCACCTCAAACGTTATTTTGAGGTATGATTTACCTTTATACATGCTAGATTAGGTTTTATGCTTTCAATAAAGTGTTGTTGCACTATAGTTTAGTTACAAATTTCATTCCCTAAGTGATTTTAAGCATAGCTAGATAGTTTTCCGTATGTTATTTTATTTTCATAAATGCCAAGGTGTGAATTATACTATCAAGTTTGAGTTATAGAAGTTTTGAATCTGTTTTCCTAAATCATGAGCCTAGTTTTTGAGTGACTTTTTGCCCAAGGATAGGTCTAGGCAACTGGTCAGAATGTTTAGCAAGCAAACATGTAGATTTCACCAAAAATGTTACCATATTTTCACTCATAGGCTCAATCAGGTGAAGTTTGTTGATTTTAAACTGAGAAAATGAGGTACATTTTATTAACTTTCCTACATTACATTCAGATGTATAAATGAAACAATCCAGAAAAGATTACAATTACAAATTGTTGCATTCATACACATGCAAGTAACAAAAGAAAGGTTCTGATTTTTTCATAAAAGAGTAATCTTTATTGAATGTATAAGTGTACATTATCTCACACAAGCCGTGAGATTGACTTAACTTATTCAATAGAAATTATGAAAAAATATATACATGAATAAGTAAGGAAAATAAATGATTGTGCATAGAAGGAAGGTAACCGGCCATTTCCTGTGAATGACTGGTTCTGATGTGTCTTTTTGTCCTGTTGTTGTCCCGAGCTTCATTTGTCTCTTTTAGTTCCATACCGCTTCTAGGTCCTATTTGGATGGATTTTGTTGGGAGTTGAGTGATATAGTCACTTATGTGACTTCATTTTAATTAGTTCTTCTTTATGTAGTTTTTGTACTAAGTGACTTTTAGAGTCCTTAGAAAGATTTTGGCATCAATTTGTAACTTAGTTTGCTAGATATGAAATACAGATAACACCTTGGATATCATGGACTTAATTTTTCCTTCTTCTTGTTGCAGCACTGTGTATTAATCAATGATTGATCAAATTACTTGTGAGGTATTTTAATTTCCTTGTGATTTTGTCTCATTTTCTCATGCCTCTTCTGTAAAGGTATATTTATGCAGGTTACAAGTTGTGTTTAATGTTACATATGTCTTTTAAATTGTGGAAATGCTTTCCTTTTTAAAATTTGATGTATTCAAACCCTCTTGTAAAATGTTTATGCATGAATCTACAGAAATAAGTTGTGCAACTCAAATTTTGTCATTAGTGTTCAAGTGTATGAAAGTCTAAACTTTCATGATCCTTGTTAGTTTGGTGCATCACCTATTACTTTTAGTTTCAGTATTTCCTTTTAAGCACTCTTTCTCCCTTTTCCTTTACAAAATCAATAACTTTAGGTGACACAAAAGGAAGTTGGTCTTCTCTGGAGCTTGACCTCTACTTATCAAAGCTCACACTTTGAGAGGTCTTCCCATGTTACACTGGAATGTTGAATTTCATATTCAATAGGGTGCAATTTTAGTAGATAACATGAGCATTGGATGCCAGAACAAAGTTTGAGTAATGAAGAATCTTTCAATGCATGTCAAAGTCCTAAAACAACCAAACATTAACCTTAAACTCTCAACCCTAAATCCTCTAACCTATACATTAAACCCTCAACCCTCAACCCTCAACTCTCCACCCTATGCATTAAACCCTCAACCCTCAACCTTTAAACCTTAAACCCTTAACACTCTACCTTATACATTAGAGCCTCAACCCTAATCCATCAACCCTCAACCCTTAAACCCTAATCCCTCAACCCTTAAACGCTCTACCCTCTACCCTCTACGATCTACCCTATACATTAAACCCTCAACCCTCAACCCTTAAACCCTCTACCCTCTACCCTATACATTAGACCCTCAACCCTAATCCCTCAACCTTATACCTTAAACCATAATCCCACAACCCTCAACCCTTAATGCATCAACCCTCAACCCTTAAACCCTAAACCCTCTACCCTATACATTAAACCCTCAACACTATACCTTAAACCCTAAACCCTACACCCTACAACCTCAACCCTCAACCCTATACTTAAACCCTAATCCATCAACCCAATATATTAAAACCTAATTGACCTATATCCTATACACTTAACCTTGGACACTCAACCTTGAATATTATCCCTCAACCCTCAACCCTATACTTAAACCCTAATCCATCAACCCAATATATTAAAACCTAATTGACCTATATCCTATACACTTAACCTTGGACACTCAACCTTGAATATTATCCCTCAACCCTCAACCCTATACTTAAGCCCTAATCCCTCAACTCTGATCCCTATGTCTTATACCCTCAACCTTAAACCTTGAACCATCTACCTTAGACACTCAACCTTGAACATTATCTCTCAACTGTAAACCCTCAACCCTATACTTAAGCCCTAATCCCTCAACCCTCAACCCTCAACCCTATACCTTAAACCTTGAACCCTACAACCTCAACCCTCATCCCTATACCCTATAACCTCACCCGTATACCCTAAACCCTAAATATTATTGCTCAACCCTATAATTAAACCTTAAACCATACACTCTCAACCCTTCACCCTATGCCTTATCCTCTCTTATCTATACTATAAAATCTAAACCCAATATCCTAAACCCTAATGCATATACCTTACACACTTAATTTTATACACTCAACGAGCTAAAAATTATCCCTCAACTATAAACCCTCAACCCTCTACCATATGCCCTCAACCTATTACTTAAGCCCTAATACCTTATACTTAAACCCTAAACCCTACAAAAACCCTCATCCCTATATGTTATATCCTCACCCTTATACCCTAAACCCAAATATTGTCCCTCAACTCTATACTTAAACCCAATGCTTAATCCCTCAATTATAAACCCTCAACCCTATACCTGTAATAACCCATTCCAAGTTATTACTTAACTAGCATTATTGTAAATGACACATGAATATACTCCAAATTAAAAAGACATAACTAGTGGCTAAATTCAATCATAGCTACACATGTCCATTTAAGATGAGTCAAAGATTCTTATATTCCAAAATTCAAATTACAATACCAAGTTCACTTGGCTCCTAAGGCCACATTGTCATTACATAGCACATCTTATATCAAGTACATAAATGATTTTTACATCAAATTACATCATAGACTATAATAGTTTGGTGAACAACTAAGGTTCCTCTTCAACACTTACCTCTACTGGTGGACGAGAACATGGTTGAAGCACTTTACCTTCCTTTCTTTTGAAAAGAAGTAATTGGAAAAGTGATCTTAGAAAAAAAATTCACAAACTTCCTATAATATCCTGCCAAACCCATGAAACTTATTACTTGCCACACATTTTTGGGTACAGGCCACTCAATTATTGCCTTGAACTTAGTTGGATCTACGACAATTCCATATGTTGAAATCACATGACCTAAATAATGTACCCTTTTTTGAAAGAATGTACACTTGGAAAGTTTACCATACAACCTATGCTCTCTCAAATGTTGTAGGAACATTTCTAAATGCTTGCAATGTTCTTCCTCATTTCTAGAATAAATCAAAATATCATTTAGAAAAACTAGTACAAAATTATCAAGGTAATCCCTAAACACACTATTCATTAGGTTCATAAATGTTGCAAGTGCATTTGTTAAACGAAAAGGTAAAATAGTGAACTCATAGTGACTATATCTAGTTCTAAATGCAATTTTAAAGATATCTTCATCTTTAACCCTCATTTGGTGGTATCCAGATCTCAAATCAGTTTTAGAGAATACGGCGGCACCCCTCATTTGATCAAAAAGTTCATCAATATGTGGCAACGGATACTTGTTCTTAACTGTAGCTTTGTTAAGCATACGATAGTCGATGCACAAACACAATGTACCATCTTTCTTCTTAACAAAAATGATTGGCGTTCCCCAAGGTGATACACTTGGTCTTATCAGTCCTTTCGACAACAATTCGTCCAATTAAACAAACAAGTAACATGCCATTGCAAATATAAAAAAATCTTTTCTTTATTGATAATTTCCATTCAAGATGCATATCATATTACAACATGAATTCATTTTCATTTCATAAATAGATCAATGTAAGAAAGCATACAATTGCATACATAGCTCAAAGAGCTTTAGAACAAATAGTTGTAAGACAATCCAAGATCCTTCCTTTCAAATCTTGGTTCTTTTGTCGCCTACTGTGGAGGAGAAGCATCACTCAAGCATTTTTCCACCAACCACAGACTCATAATGCAGTCCCCCACACATCTATCATTTGATAGATGACCCTTCCCTTTGATAAAGAGATTGGTAGAGTAACCGATAACGACAACCAAATTTAGCATAGTGTTGTGTCCTATATAACTAGAACTTGTAATCCCACAAACTCTGTCAAGCATGTAATACTAGATCACGGTGAATTGACAGTGTTAGTCTCGATAGTCACACAATCTAGAGTGGAGACTCAAACATTCACACTATGGTCAAAGTGTTACATTTTGTATTCCTACTAAGAGTCATCTATCACATACACTACTCAGGGTTGATTTGACTTAAGACTATCTTAAGCTACGCATAGGTATTTCCTTCAATGGATAGTCCATCATCCCAGATAACCTACAACCATACTAATCTACTATGAATGAACCTACTTAACTAGTAAGTTCACAACCTAGGTATTTCCATTCAATGGATAGTCCATCATTCCAAATATAACGTATATACTTGGATAACCCTACTTATAAGTAAGTATTTGAAACTCCCTCCCATACTAGATTATCTATCCTAGGAGTAAACTCAAGCTTTCCTAGATAAATTAATATCTTAGCTAAATGCACCATATGTGTTTTTCATGTTCAATCATACCTAGTATATTATACCTATGATAAACATCCATCTCCTACTATGGAGTACATAAAAACACATTATGGAAACAACATAATAACTTCACTTTCCTTTTCAAAGTATTCTAAACTTTCTAATGCATATACTGGAAAGACATCTCAACCATGCATGCAAAACACACCAATCAAACTAAAATAACAAAGAAGAAGAGATCCCCATACCTGTTATCGCTTTATCCAAACTAATGACAGCAATGCAACCCTCTCAAACGGCAAATGGATTGATAATCAACTTCTCAAGAATATCAAACTATCTCTCTCAGTTGTTGGTAGCTTACTTCTCTCAAAATATAATCTTCTCTCAACATTAAGGTGACAATCAAATAAGCTCAGACTCAGCAAAACATCCTACAAATTAACTAGTTTCCTTGACAGCAATATGAAAACTAATTCAATCGGCATATGCTTAATTCGAATAGTTACCAAGAGAAGACATCTACAACAAAACAAACTCAAAGGTAGCGGCAACCTCTATTCTATTTCTTTCACATTTGGTGCCATCAAACTCAGTCAATTTCCCATTTTATGACAACAGATTACTATCGATCCAAATGGTGAATGAATCAACTTGTAGTTTAATATGTTAGACTAAGTCAAGCATAGTCTCCATAAAGACGTCGACTAAGTCAAGTTTAAGATAAATAGCAGTAACAAATGTAATGTCACGACTTGTATCGTGTCTCAATCATTATGATAATCGATTTCCACTTGTAGTTTAAAGCTATTAAATCAGCCTTCATTGATATGGTCAATGTCAACCTTCATTCCATAGTCTATATCAACTATAAAACAACCTTATGAATTGGCTTTAATGAATAAGAGATAGTTGATCTCAATTGACATGTATAATTTATATATATATATATACTTAAATACTTAAAACACACACACACACACACACACATATATATATCAAATGTATATATATATATATATATATATATATATATATATATATATATAAGTATAGTCAAGAATATATTTTATACTAAATGTGTGCATATGTGTGTGTGTACATATGTGTAGGTCTATCTATATCGATACATCTGTATGAGCCTGTCCATTCGCCAATGTACGCATGTATTGATATATATATACATATGGATACATGTATATACTATACACATATATATATGTTCACATTTGTTTCACATATAGCCACTCACGATTACCATCATATTGATAAGTGTGTATGTGTGGTATATCCATGCATGTGCATATATATATATATATATATATATATATATATAAACATACTTCCACTTACAACCCACTTGTCAATATAATCGTAATAGCATAAGAAAGATTTCAAAAGCTCAAACAGATAAACATCACCCAATGCATGCAGAAGTAAACAAGACTTTCAAATGCAGACATAACAACTAAGGATGACTTACCTATTACCAATGGAACACATACCTGCATCCATTAACACATGCACACGACACTCAATTGTTCATAATAATATGCCATATACATTAACATCTCCAAAGTTAGAATAATAATAAGTTGATAACCTTTCATTCACTTATATGTAGTATTCACCATGAATAACATCAACAGAGATAACATTCATATTGATAACAAGGCACAATCCTATTTTATTTATCTCCAGAATTCACATTACATCCATATTTACCCTATGTAATAATAGTAAATAGTAACTACATTTGGAGCGTAACATCTTCGACTAGCTAACCCATTTCAATACCATTATTCCCATCTATGTGATGTGTACGAGGATTTGTATCAGCAACAATGCCAAATGTTTACTCACAAAAGTAACTTGACTAACTAACAAAGTGAATGAGAATATAACTTATAAAAACATACATATCTCATACTCAGGTACACATATGCACAAAACAATAGTATTCTCATTCATTCAATGGCAATAAGTACAGTATACAATCATCTGTGTTGTCCCCGATACAAATAAAACAAGACATATATAGTTGTCGATGGTGGTTGAGAACACCAACCATCGAGAACTACCTATAACAACTAATCAAAATTGTTAGAGACTTAACTCTGGATAACAACATATAATATAAAACATTTGTTGCATACATTAAAATTTATTTATTTACTTGATTTGGCCAACTAAAACAATATAATTACTTCTGACCAACTACACTCTATTACAAATGAAATATACAATCATATTCATAATGGTGACTATAATTTGTGCAATACAAGACCGACTTTGTACTATACAATCATATTCATAATGGTGATTGTAATTTGTGCAATACAAGACCAACTTTGTACTAAAACAGAGTATAGGTAAATAATAAGGTATACAAAAATAGAGCAATTCGGTCGGGTCAACTATTTTAAAAGAAATGTATACATCATGCACATCATTACATGGCATGAGAAGCATTTGATACAATACTCAATTTTATTAATATAACATTCTAACAATACTTTGTACGTTGCGCGTTCAAAGAAACGTCACTTCATTCAAATATTTTATCAAACAAAAACCATGTAGCAACTAATACAGTGCATTAAAAACAAGAGCACTAGCTGTAGATACATAACCCTAGTGTCTACCTATTGTGCAAATCACAACATTACAAAGAATATATGAGTTGAAAGCTATGTCTGGTTATATCATGATTCGCACTATTTCTCCCTGCAATGCCTAAAAACTTTTTTTCAAAATATCCTTTGCTTTTCCCCTGCATGTCCTTCCCTCTCTCCCTCACTCCATTTTTTTTTATCAAACTTCTCTTTTGTTCTCCCATAAATTTGGGGGAGAAGAAGCCTTTCCATACTACATGAGGGACAACATTTGCCCTCCATTGAAACCTCATTACACATTTTGCTGCAGAGTTTCCCAAAAGCCTGTGAAGAGTGTAGTGATGTGAGCTCTAAAGGAGTACTTTAAGTCTCCATTAAATTCACTTTGAGTTCCACTTTTCCACTCAGGTGAAACTTAAACAAACTAACAATTCAAATTTAAAACAAAAGCAAAACAATTTAAAAAGTTATTTCATTTTTCTTTTTAATTTAAACTATCACCTTTTTGTAATTTCAAATAAAGAGGGGAATAAAACTCCTAAACATAAGATAATGACAACATAGTTGATGTCTTCGACGTTGAGTGGAAGATTAGGACAGTAGTCTACCATCCATGGTAGATCAAATTCCACATGCAAACACAAGATGATCACAACATAACAAAAGGCGACAAAGTCGACTTTTGCACTTTAGCACACCAATGAGAAAACAACCAATAATGCATGTTTAAATATGAAAAGACAAGGAATGAATGAATGAATGAATGTTTTTAATCATGTCCACGAGGCCAAGCAGCCTATGGGACCCACAGATAGCCAGCGAAGAAACCTGAACCCCCAGAAAACACAAAAACCTATGTTTCTTTTTCTTTCTGCATCTTGGATCTTCTGCTGTGTATCTTGACCAGAAAATCTGCAAACCTTATTATCTTCTCTTCTTCAAACAAATCACCCAAGTTGTTCCCTTTTAATGTCTCAATATAATTGATCCAGATGTCCTTGTAGGCCGAACATTCCCTGATGTAGTGCCATTTTGTCTCAACCACTTCTTGAGTGCAATATCTACACCTTCTGTCTGCCCACTCCTCTTTAGGTATCATCCACCTTCCGGTCTCACATCTAAACTGGTGCGAACTTGTTCTTATTTGAGCTATTAACATTTTTGCTTTCCATTTTATTTCCATTCTGATGTAGGTCTTTTGTGTATGGTCATGTGTAGGGTTAAAATGTTTGACATAGTATTCATTTTTCCTCCCAAGTGGCCCTTTCCACATGCTTTCTTTGAACTTTCCTTGCACATACCTTTTTATTTCCCTATTGTTATTTGGACACTCACTTATGCTAATACCCCACTTGCTCATCCATTTGATATTTTGTTTCATCCACATGCTCTTTCTTCTATCTAATTTTTCATTAGCTGCCATTTTTGGCCAACGATGAGTCTCCATGTTATCTAGTCTTCTTAGATAGCTTAGCAACCGAAACATAGCAGACGCTTCAACAGGGAAAGCCCCAGCCTCAACTAGAACAATCTCGTAAGGGACAGTAGATTTAACCCTGAGGGCTGAGACTATGTGTGATTAAATGTTTTTGCAATCTCTCTGTCTCCACTTTTTTGCTGAGGTGTTGCTACCCCAAACTTCACATCCATATAGTACCACTGGAAGAACTAAAAGCCCAAAAAGAGTTTTCTTTGTCTTCCAATCCCATAACTCAACTCTTCTACATCTATTTTGCAATGAGTGCAAAGCTTTCCATCCCCCTTCCATCCTCTTTGCTCTACACGTTTCCCAACTGAGTTTGTTGTGGAAATCAAGGCCAAGACACTTATATTCATTGACCACCTACAAGGGGCTGCCTTCAAAAACAAATTTCCTATGAACCTTCTTTCTCTTCAAGGTAAAGATTATGACCTTAGTTTTGGTAGTGTTCACTTGCATCCCCACCTGATGACAAAAGAGCTCTAGTGCTTTTAAGTGTTCCTTCAAATCTTGTGTTGTTTTTGCCATTAAGACAAGATCATCCGCATATAAAAGCAACTTTATAACACAATTGGTCAAGTAGACCCCACCCCCACCAAACTTATCGATCCACTCCTCTAATTTGTCAATGTATATCCCAAATAATGTAGGGGATAAAAGGCATCCCTGCTTGACCCCGATATCACTTCCAAAACATTTTGAAAATCCTTGTTTGGTTTGAATTTTTACCCAAACTTGTTCATACAGCCTATGAACAGCAGCTCTATAGTGTATTGGAATTTCCAATTCTTCCATCCTACTCCATAATTTGCTCCTAGGAACCGTATCAAGACATCACTAAAAACATTGGCGAATCTAGTGGACTGTGTGAGTAACTTTTCTCGGATGTATGGTATATTTTGTCGACCTGACTCGTTTTGTTGCCTTTCTCCCTAATGATGCTCTCCCTACTTGACCAAGAGGGGGAACTATTTAGCCGATAGGCCATATTTTGTGTGAAGTTTCAGCTGGCAAATTGTCTCATACTGGAAACCACTGCTAGTTTCTTGTTAAAGAAATTTTAAAAACCTAGTCTACAAGTGACATCACACCATCCTATCAAATGCTCGTCCAATTCGTCCAATGTGTTGCGAACATAAATATGTTGCGAGCATCCTCACATTTCAATGTGAGCATAAATCTGATAGCTCTACTAGGTTTCAGTGATAGTTTTTTCAGTCACCAATATCTCCTAGAATGATTTGTACCACGTCTACCACTTAAAATCAAATCAGACTGCTCAAATTCTATAAATAAGATTGTGTCATTTTATAAAAATCTCATACATTTGAAGTAGCTCTGCACATCGTGATCGGACTTGTTGACAGGGCAAGTGGTGTGGCCACTTTCAAACCACTTCGCAATGGCAGACCTCTTGTATGTAATCCCCATCTCTAGATCAACAGGATCTTCCATGATGGTCTCATTGAGCAGGCAGAAGAAGTAGAGAGGCACCGAGTGCAACAAAGGTGTAGAGGAATCCGTAAAAACAATTCCAAATGTTACCACTCCAAGGACTCTGCATTGATACCATGTGGAAGATAGACACACTGTGCTTGCATAATAGGAAAAAACAAACAGAGAGCTTTTAAAAATGAAGTGAAGGTCAGAACTACCCAATTTCAGAAGTTCTTTTACATCTATTTTCCTCTTTCCGAAGTTACAATTATTCTCAACATTTTATATCTTGCATATATACCTATGTGAACAATTATATGCCTGCAGTGACAACTACTGGAGCTTGACACCTAAGTAGATGCAGGCTATTCTGCAAATCAAAATGAATGTTAAGAATTATTTCTTTTAAAATGAGTCAGAACAGTATAAAGGTTTCCTTTACATGTCCCCTATAAAAAATAGATGTCTCTCGTAAATATCACTCAGAGACTATTAGAAATCACATAATCAATGTACTAAGGTTCCAAGAACCAGAGTAAATTATGAGCTAATTAATAGTTACTGCATGGAGTAATATAGTACCAAATTAATACTGAAGATTGTTCTCTCAAAACTCCAAATATTTATTTTTCTTTTCAGTTCAATTAATTCTACAATACTATTTGAGTTGTCTGTCCCATGCTACTAAAAGTGGCAATGCTCAGAAACCTCTGATAAATTTCTCACCATAAGAGTATCTACCAAATCATACAATTGATCACGTTTAGCTCATCCTGGCAAAATTACTAAATAAAATATGAGGTCACAACTTAACGGGAGGGCTAAACATCTCACAGAGTTTCTTCCATCAGCTCATCGTTGTTTATTTCTTCACTTCTTCTCTTGGCAGCCCGAGATGCATCAACTTTAACTGAATTAGTGGGAGTTTCTATTAAGATATCTGGTTTTAACCCAGTGTTTGGATTTACTGGTCTTACATTCATCTCCACATGATAGGATAAACTTGACTGCCCAGGCATTGCATCTATGAATACAGTACAGGTTTCATCAATTTCTCCTCTGATTACCATTTGGGACAGACGGGTCACAACTTTCTTTTCCAGATAGCATCTAAAGGGTGTAGCACCAACCTGCAAAAACCAAAACAGAAATTCAGTCAACAGAAAACTAAATCCCAAGAGAAGTCATTGTACAAATGTAATATTGCAGCACCCAAATTGTATATATAATAAAACCTGCAATTTGAAACTGATTAGCTATTTTCGTTTGTTTTGTTCTATAAAGGTAACCAGTTCAACAAGTTAGGATAACCAACCACCGCTCCAATAACAACAATAAAACGCTGATGCAAATCCAGAACCAGAATATAATAGAATCACATTTAGAGTTAAATCCTTCAAGAAAGTGCCAACAATCCAGATTTGGAACCAATTCTCTACAATGTTTGGTGCTTTCCACCTTTTGAAAATTTGGAAAGTAATCAGTTTACTTTTCCTCGTAACTATGAAGCAATGACGTAAACTTCAAGGGTTTCTTGGCCTTATTGAAAGGAGAATTTAAATATTTTTAATTACTTTGTTTCAGCTATTTTAGGTTGTCCTAACATTCCATTACTGATCTTCCAATTTTTGTGCAAGCAAGTTAATATGTTTGAATCAGGATCTTTATAGTGTGATATGCTCACATTGACTTTGTTAAACCGTTTCTTACCCATTAAACAATAGCATAATTTTCATTATTGACCCTCCACTTTTTGTGGAAGGTCAATTGAAGCTAGCATAGATTAAGATATTTGGATAACTACACTTTTGGACCAGGACCCTTCTAATATAAGGCTCAAATTTCAGTCTTTCAATAAAATGCTTCTTACCTATTGAACAGTAGTTTGGACAAGCATCGAAGCATGTAACGGAAATTTATACGAATAAGGAAAATAACTCTGAAAATAGACTTACAGGATCGTAGGCATCCTCACAGACAGGGTCTAAAGCTGCATCAGAGACTGACAAAGTAACTCCCCTCTGTTCAAGCAGTGCAGTTACAACTTTCATCTGCAATCTCGCAACTTCCCTCAGCTCCTCACTTTTAAGAGGATGAAAAAAACTAAAAAACTATCTCATCAAGTCTATTAAACTCTGGCCTGAAGTGCTTTTCCACCTGCAATAAAGTTAAAAGAGAATTTAGCACCACAGCTTTTCTTTTAGCATAACAGTATTTCCGTGACAACTAGATCAGGATGGGTACAAGAAACAATAAGAAGCCATTACTTGATTGCACTTACTTCTTCCATTACATACTCTTGGGCAGATTTTATGGATTTACATCTAGTGGGTCTTGCAACCAAGTGCTCTGCTCCGAGGTTGGAAATCATGATAATGACTGTGTTGGAGAAGTTCCATCCGACCATGTCCATCCGTCAATCCACCATCATCAGGCATCTGAAGCAAGGTGTTGAATACGGATACATGTGCCTTCTCAACTTCATCAAATAGAACAACACTATATGGATGTTTTCTAACTGCTTTAATCAGCTGTCCACCTTCTTCAAAACCAACATATCTGCAATAATTCATTAAAATTCAGCTGAAATATTGGCCACTTTAATTCAGTATATAAATAAAGAAAAATATTTGGAATAAGACCAATCTGAAAGAAACCTATTGCACTATAAATACTCAGGTGGAGCACCGATGAGCCTAGAAACTGAATGCTGCTCCATATATTCAGACATATCAATCCGAACTAGCAGGTTTTCATCATCAAACAGTTGTTCTGCAAGAGCCTTTGCAAGCTCTGTTTTACCAACTCCAGTGGGTCCCAAGAATAGGAAAGATCCAGTAGGTTGCTGTGGTCTCCCAGGTCCTGTCCTTGATCTTAGCACAGCATCAGCAACTGCCTTAACTGCTTCATCTTGCCCAACAACACTTTTATGCAACCTTTCAGCCAAGCCTAACAGTCGATCCTTATCATTTTGGCCAAGCCTGGTAACAGGAATACCAGTCCGACGATTCACCACCTGCATGAATCGGTAAGTTATATTAATATATCCCTGAACTTGTGTAATGATAGTACTGTCATGACAATTTCACTCTGTTGTCTTAAATAACATGCAAACTATAAACTACCACCATTACAAGTTCACCCTGAATTTAACTCAGACCTACAATTACAAGTATTAAAAGTATCAATAGAAAAACTATAGAATAATTCAAAACTCTCACATTACACATACCTCTGTAATTTTATCACGTCCTACAACCTTTATTGACATTAAATTTCCTACAACATTAGTTTCAAGTTGAGCAATTGATGCATTTATCTTGTCAAGCGCCTCATATTTTACATTGACAGCTCTTGCCGGATCCATCCTATGCTCTGTCTCCTGCAGAGTATACAAAAAAAATTCACGCTCTTGCTCCAATCGACGGATTTCATCCACTGTGTGTATTTCTTTCTGGAATTTCATTTTAAGAGCCAGCTTCTTATCTCTCAAATCACCAACCTCATTGTGAACCTGTACGATTGGAAAAATAAGAGCAGTAAGTTACCTTCAATCCTATAGAAAGCCCACTTGCATACCACAGTAATTTTCCTTCGTGGTTGTGTATATAACCCTCAAGCAAGATATAAAAACGAACTGTTTAAAAGAAAGGTAGATCTCAATACCAGCCTTCACCAGCCGAGCCTTACTTGCTTTGTCTTTCTCCTTTTCAAGAGCATGCAACTCAACTGGTAGTCGAATCATTTTCTTTTCAAGTTGAAAAATTTCTTGAGGGGGACTATTTGATTGTACTTTCACATTTGAAAATTGTACTTTCACATCTGAACATGCTTCATTAATCAGATCAATTGGTTTGTCAGGAAGATGGTGATCTGTTCAGAGTCCAAACAAGCAAGCAATAATCAATCACTTTTACAAAGCCCACAAAATGACTGCATTCTGTACAATGAAAAATTAATGTCTCGAACTTCTAGCAATTTAAAATCAAGACATTAATTTTACACAATCATCTGATTAAAATTTAGAACTCCATCCAGTTATGATCAAATCTGATAAATTAAGAGCACCCTCACCATGCCACCTTTTCTGAAACCACTTCAATCATATGAATATCCATTTGAAGAACTTACCAATTACATAACGATTGGATAATTGGGCAGCAGCCTCTAGTGCTATGTCCATGATCCTCACACCATGGTACGCTTCGTACTTTTTTTTCAAACCTTGCAAAATTTTGATGGTGTCAGCCACACTAGTCTCAGCCAAGTACAGCTGCCAAAGACAGTCAATAAGGTAAGCTATTCAAAAGGTGATCTGTGCTCCTACAATGATACAAACCAGAAAATAAAAAGTATCAATTGACTGAATCAAGGGCCAACCTGCTATTGACAGTTAAATAGAGCTTCTTTCAGTACATATTTTTGATACTTGTCCGATGTAGTTGCTACCACACACTTCATTTGGCCGCAAAAACCATTGATTTAAATAAATTAGCAGCATCCATTGAATCCTGAAAGCGTCCTGAAAACAAATCCCTTCTTCAATTTGAAGACAACCAATAATAATGACAACTATTGAGATTTATTCATAAAGAGAAAGAAAACAACAATTAAAAAAATCACTCACCAGCACCAACAACCAAATGAAATTCATCAATAAACAGAATGACTCTTCCTTCGAATTCTTCCACCTCCTTCAATGCAGATTTAAGTCACTCTTCAAACTCACCACTGCATGTCATTCCAGGCAATAGGGCTCCCATATCCAATGCTATCAATCTAACTTCAAGCAAATTGCTGCAACATCCCAAAGAAACTTTATGAATCTCAAAATGGAAATTCATGAAGTTCCAAAACAACTGCCAAAACTGTAACTTAATGCCAGCCCCTACACCAATCCTAGTTAAATAGTCCAAACACATCAAATTTTTATTATATGATAGCTTACAAAGGCAAAACTAATTTACAAGGATAAAGTCAGATAATACCTTTGTAAAAGGAATTTTTTTGAGGATTTCCTTAATAAAACAGAGAAAATGAATGAACTTTTGAACGATGTTATGGTTGATTAAGTCAAAAAACCTCAAGAATGAAGAAGAAGAAATGCTATGGTGTTGTTTGGAGGGTGACCATGGAGGAATATACATAAGATTTCCAAGTTGGAACAAAAGAGTCTTGTAGAAGTTCAACAAGATGTAGAGATAAAAATAGAGAGTGAGACAAACAAGGAACAGCCCATTGAAGTGGCTTCGATTAAAAATTTAATGAAGAAGAAAATTTCCCTAACAATAGGAAGGTGTTTGCAATAGCTACTCAAGGGTTGGGTTTCTGAGAAAGAGAAAAGAATACGAGAGATGTCAATGGAAAAGGAGAAAGAGGAGGACAATATTGCAGTCATGTCTGTTAAGCACGATCATTCATTATTATGCTCTCTAAGCATGTTCAAAGCGATTTCAAAGAGAACTGATATCTTTTTTATATCAAATAAGAGAAATGAAAAGAATGTATGTTGGGGTCACCGTTAATCTGAACATTTCAGATGAAGACTCTGAAGTTCAAAACATTTTCAGCCAAGAGAGAATGGTGCAATGATGAGATTGTGCAGCATGGGGCACAACCAAAAGCTATTGAAACAATGGAACATGTGTCAATCTAAGACAAAAAAAATCCTGCTGACCAGATATCTAGAGCTTGCGGCCTCAAAATTGACATATTTTCTATGCTTAGAATAGTTTGTGTAAGTTCTGTGTTGCAATGCTTTACATGCAACTTACTCTGTATCACAGGTTTGGTCCTGGTTTTGTGTACAATTCCCTTGTTATATATGGATGAAGGATCTTCCTCTTCATAGACATTTTGATGAGTTTCCCTTTTGTTAAATGGGCTACATAGATGAGGTCAGTATGTTGATTTTCATTAAACTTGTGATTATAAAGTAGAGTAAATTGTTCGTAAATGGAAGTGAATTTATTGAATTTACACATATCCTACTTAAAGATTTATGTTGAAAGGAAATTGTCTTTGCCTGCACTAAAAAGCATTTAAAAGTTAATAACCAATATTTTGTTCTTCTATTATTTAATTAAGCATTTAATAATTGATTTATGCACTTAATGATTTTTCTCCATGAAGAGTACGATGCTCGCTATATGAATCTCAATATCTATTTTGTTAGCTTGATCCAAAGACATTGCAGACTTTATTCATAGAAATACAGATGCAACAAAATAAACAGATTATTGGGCTTCCAATGCTTAGCACGAGAAATTGATTGCACAAGGAATCTAGAAAGAAGAAAATAAGTCTCCTCTTTCTAAATGAACTTCATAGGTGAGGCCAACAATCAGATGCAACTTGAACTGTTGTATCTGGATCTTTGTCTTGCATAGACTGCCAAAAAAGACAAAGGTAAGTTGTTCTTATATATTGAATGGTTTCAGAGTTTCAACAAAAGCATGACAAACTTAATCTGCTACATTAGGACGTTTCAAGTCTGCAATGCAATGACTTCTTTATGTCATTTTCAGAGAAGAGCTGAGATTCCATCCATTTGCAGTTATTTTGGCTGTACCATTGAGTTCCAGGGACCTGTTTTGGCTATATTGTGGATCTCTGTCTCTCTATACAGTCACACACACGTACATAGAGATACATCTATAGTCTCTTAATTAATTTTATTTTTATTTTTTTTACAGGCCTGGCAATATACAAGTATCTTCGGGTTCATGGCTATGTAATAATTGCAAAGCAATATGTCATGGCATAGTTACAAGTGTTCTATACACCTTCAGTTCACTGCATAACAGAATGAAGGAATCAAAAAATCTATAAAACACTTGTAGCTATGCCATAACATATTCGCCTGGAAATCTATATAGTAGAGACACCTTAGGATTGGTCAATTGAGGCAAACTCTCTGCTTTCTTTTGAACTGCAATAGTCAACTGAGATGGGATGCTGGGAATGCTTTTGTTGATTTACATTATAAAATCTATTTTTTCTTTTTCACTCCACATTTTCATCATTTATATTTGTTAATGATCAAAACATATACACTCATGCCTTAATTTTGTGCATTCCAGAGTATATCACAAGTACAACCCAAATCTACATTGTATTAGACATATATTGCTCACTTCCCATTCTATAACTTCGATCTTGGTTACTGTCAGATGATTATGTTGTTTTATACTGGTCTTGAACAAGCCATTCTAATGGAGGACTTTACAGACAAAAACTAATAGGTGATTATGTTGTTTTATGCTAGTCAACTGTGATACTTCCTACAATGAAGGCTGTAATAGTGGACTCATGGATTATGCTTTTGAATTTATCATAAGCAATGAAGGAATAGACTCTGACAAGGATTACCCTTACACAGCATATAATGGTAGCTGAGAAGATCACTACAGCTGCTGCCCTAGTAACTTTCCTGTTTGTAATGTATACAATATTTTTAATGTGCACTCTGCAGTCTGCACACATATGTATCAAGCTGAACTCCATTAATTGTTGCCAGGATTGCATAACTCAACTGCTTTTGCAGCTTTCTTCATAATGGATTTATAATATAACTTTCGTAACTGGGACAGATTAATTTCTGGACTTATTTTAGTTAATGGTGTTGCCATTGAAAACACATACACGTATCACACTTCCAGTACTTCTCAAATGATTAGATTTAATAGTATTGCATTATGCTTTAATAGATGTCCCTACCTTGTTTGTCAAAACCAGCCTACCAGCATTTGGCAGAAACTACGCTGCACCATAGCCCTTGTTAATTTCTGCTTGCAATAATATATTATATGGGCATTGTTGTCTATTTCCAATAGTCCTCAGCAAATCAAAATGATTAGGTTTAATGCTTATTTGCTTGGTTTGTTGAAGTCTTAGTCAAAAGGAAGCATCTTTAAAGTTAGGCATAATATATCCTTGGTTGAGTCTTAAGTCATAAAGGGAGCTTCAAAAAATTCATCTTACAATTCCAAAGTCCACGTCCAAAAGCAAAAAGCTTCACGTGCATGCAAAAAGGGAGGGAAGTCTGTTAAAATCTGAGTTTCATGAAGGGAGGTTGACCATCAGGGTTTCAAGCTGTTTGAACACCATCTACACAGCAGCTCAAAGGATATGCATGGCAACCAGAGCTGTTTCTAGCACATTTTCTGAAGAATGGCGTGGAGTTTCTATGCATGATTTCAGGTATGCAGTGAATCTTAAAGTTATTTCCAGTTTCTGAACTTTACACACCTGGTTAAGGCCAGCTAAACGTTCAAACTCATCAATGATAGTCTTGAAAGATGTTCAAAGATCTGCCCAGGTCGTGGGAGTCACTTTTGTTAAGTTTTGCACAAAATCATGCATTAACTCCTCTTGTTTCTCAAAGACAAATGTGCTATATTATGATTAAACAAGTTAGAAGAACTTTATTTTTGTGAAGGCTACAAGGTTGGGAAATAACCATCTTGGGTTAGGGTTTTCTAGCATCAAACTTCTCTTTTAGAACGCCATTGTTAGAGAGACATATTCTTGTTTAGATTCAAAAGGCTATTACAAGGAAGGTTTTATTAGAAGGAGCGTATATAACTTTTGATATTCAAGAACTGTAAAACCTGAAGAGCAAAGTATGGTGGAAACCCCATTAAATCTTTTGCATTTTAACTGAAACCCTCAAGTTTCAAACCTGAAATAAAGAGGACAGCTACAGTGGGTAGAAAGAAGGGCAATCCATAAGCCAGAGTCATCAACATGACAGTCACCGTGAAAGACTGTCATTAAAGAAGACGGAGTTTGCTAAATCAAATCAAGACAAAGACACCATGCATGAGACAGTCAAGGGCAGATATGACAGTATATTGAAGGCAAAGTTGTTTCAGATATGACAGTGTTTTGAAGGCAGAGAAAATGATCACATACTCAAATCTGTGGAGTTACTAAAGCCAGATCATCTGGTACTAAGAAATGTTTTCTTTGGCCAAGTTGTTTCAGATGTAAATATAGTGGATCCTTGTCTTATTAGGATGAATGTTCTATTAATATGCATCATGACTGTCTGCAATCATGTACATCTTTTGTGTCAAAAGAAAGTGTTAGTTGATTTATCTATTCATACAAAGGACCTTACAATTTACAATACAGACCTGGAGCAGCAAAGCAAGCCCTGTGTATTGTGACAATACATTTTCTCCTATTCAAGAGGAGTGCTATAGTGAAGATCCTAATTCATACTAGAAAGCACATTGGACATATGTTATGACAATTTTTAAATGGCAGTGGACTGTGAAAAAATATTCAAGGGACAGCTATGAAAATGATTAAGGGCAGGAGATTGTTTAAAATAACAAAGAGCCATGATAATAAAAAGAAAGACGGTCACGACTGTCCTCAAGGATGAGCATGCAAAGCAGGGTTTAAATATGTGTCAAGAACAAGTTGATAGCAGTCAAGAAGGAGAAGGCAATAATGCAGGGACAGTCAAGTTCAACAAAGGATGAAGTTCTTCTCCAGGTCTGTGAAAGAACAAGAGCAGCCTCACAAAGTAGATGACAGCGGAAAATGGAATATGCACAAGACCAAAAGTTAATAAAGATCTCAGGACCAAACTTAGTTTTCATGCAAACTTCTATCACTTTCACTGTGAAACACAGACAGGATAATGATCACAAAATGACAGCTATAAAAAGGACAGTTGTGAAAGTTTTGATTTGTTTCTTCATAATTGCAAAATTTAAAGAACCGTGAATAGGACAATCTTGGACTTTTAAGGGCAGCAGAAGGAAATGAAGTTCATGAAAGAGAGAAGACAGTGATCTTCAAGATAGAATAAAGAGAATTCTCTTGAGAAAGAGTTGCAGATATGAGGATGCATAGAGGACAAATATCATGACACAAAGGACAGTGAGGAATAGTGATAAATAAGACAGTCAAAAAGTTTCTACTGGAGAAGAAAAGGTAGAAGAAAGCAACAAGAAGAATATACTAGTAAAGGTACAACAAAGGATAATGCCAAAGAATTTCATGATAGTTGAGAAGAAGAGTGCTAAAACATTGATTGAATCCTCACAAACAATCAAGAGATGACAGTCTACAGATCAGGATAGTTATTAGCTGAATCACAAAATAACAAAATCATAATGCTATGACTGCATCAAATGTATCTTCTCCAAAGAAGCAATATGTTTTCTTGAGATTGTAGGTAATGAAGAGAGAAATTTCACTGTTGGTTAAGACAGTGATAGTTGAAGATGCAAAGAAGTATAAAATATGATGATATATTTGTCCTTTCAAGAGTGTAATGGCAGTCTACAATGCAATGATGAAGGTATGATGAACATTTCAAGGATCTTAATGCTCAAAATGATAAACATGACTGTTATAATGTTCATAGTACATACCATAAAAGGCAGCCTACAGATGGAGAAACCTCCTTCAAAGGGGCCATTGAAAGGGCAGACCTCAAAAGCTTCATCACAGTGAAATGGTTAATGGCAAGGTTGATAAAGGGAAATGACTTCAATGATAAAGATAGTCACCAAAGAATAGGGAATCCTAGGAACATAAATAAAAAAACACATTATATTTATTATATTAAAAAAGACTAACCTAAATGTCCAATGCGTCTCTCTTTTGAAACCTGTTCTAATTCTAGAATTGTAGTAAACGTTTACAAGAAAACAATTTACCTTGGCACCTCTTGTGTGAAAATCTTTTGAGCTAATCCCTCCATTGCAATTTTTGCAACTCCAGGCTCTCCAATTAGCATGGGATTGTTCCTTGTCCTCTGACACAGAATTGTGATGATTTTTTCAGTATATGCATCTCTCCCAGTAACAAGGTCAAGTTTTCTAACCTCTTCCACAAGATCTCGACCATAGGTCTTGAGGTTCAGAAAATTGGCGGTCCCCACTTCCTGCAGCGTCTCCTTCTCAACTTCCCACAACTTCTTGACTTCAGATATAATCTCCAGAGAACTCGCACCTACTTCTTGAAAGATTTTCACAATCTCTAAATCATTCAAAAGTTCAATTATAAGACCATCTACAGGCAAACATCTGTCTATTGTGTTTTTTTGTGCAATTCGAGCACGCTGGATGCAACTGTTTAGAGTATGACTAGGAGGAGGACTATCTGTCACACCAGGCAGCAAGTTTTCCAAGTCTAGGTCCTGGTCCAAGTACTCATGTAGAACTCTCTTAACAAATTCTACTGATTGATCCCCAATCAATTGTGCTAGTAGCCCAGAAGCATCTTGTATAAGAGCATAGGCCACGTGAATGAGAGTGAATTTTTCGTGACGAAGTTCTTGAGCAAGCTTCTGACCTACTCCTAGAGTTGCATAAGTTGCAGCTGTAAAAGTGTCCCTATTCATTTTCAATTATGCCACTTTCACCAAATTCCTCAATAAGCAATAATTCAATGGGAAAACTTGACAAGAATGTCTCTAAGCTTTTGAATCTGACAAGAATGTCTCTAAGTTTTTTGAATCTCACAAGAATGTCCCTCCTATTCTCTACAACTTTAAATAACTACGTTGTTGTACATGAATTGGCAGATTTTAAAAAGTAGTACAAAAATCTGCCAATTCATGTACAACAGCGAAATTATTTAAAGTTGTGGAGAATAGAAGGAGAGACATTCTTGTGAGATTCAAAGCTTAGAAGATGATAACTGTCGGAATTCAAACAAGACATTCAGCCTGACTCAACCCCGACCAACCAATTTAATCGAAACCAAAGTTTACTACAACTACAACTTATCACAACTCTGGGAAGCGGGTCGGCTGGCTCCTTGCGTCGCAAACCAACCACGTTCACGTGATATCAACAACGCTGGGATAGCCTGCGACAGTACGCTTGTGCCGGACCGGAGACTGAACTTCGGAAGCGTGATCTCCACAAGTCGCTCGCCGAAGCGGGTTAAATCGACCAGGAGGCCGCGCCGAAAGAGCACGATAGTTGGCGTTTGCTTACCAGCGCAGATGATGGCATATTCGGACTTTTGGTGATTTAGAAGATTTGACAACCGGAAGTGAATAGCGACTAACACATATCTGAAGAAGTTGTCGAGGAGAGAAGGCTGCGGGGAAGTGGCTGGCTCACTCGAGACCTATGATCGAATCGTGAAGAGGGTTGGAAAAACTTTTGACGCTGACCCACTGGGAAGGCGAAATCGTCGCAATTCTGATAGAAGACGAAATTTCAATCCCCATGCTATTGTCGGAAGGACAGATCAGATTTCACACAGAAGGTAGCAAAGATGAAGGCCGAACAACGGCTGGCATTTACTGGTCTAGAATAGAACCGGGTTTCAAGAAGAGACATTAGTTTTATTCAGAGTTGAGATAACAGCTCATAATAAATATAATGTTTTTGTTATGTTCTTACTTATGTATCGTGAAATCATTCCGCAACTTTCATTTCCTTGTGATAACTGAGTTTCTCCATCTGTAGGCTGCCTTTTATGGTATGAACATTATAACAGTCATGTTTATCATTTTGAGCATTAAGATCCTTGAAATGTTCATCATACCTTCATCATTGCATTGTTGTGATTTCTGCATCTATGGTTGGATTGGCAATTGTTTGCACGCATGGGGCTTTCAAGGCGCCTAAGGATTTCTTTTTGCCTGAACACACTGTAGGAGGAGTGGTAGGGCGCATGCCCTATGCTCCTAATGTCGCCACATATGTTTGAGCAGGGGATTTCTGAAAAATGGGCATTACTGTTTGTAGATCCATATAATTTTAAGGGGTATGCAAGACCATTCAACGAATCTCAGCCGTTAATATTTTTTGCCATTTTTCTGCTTTCCCTGCCGCTATTGGTTTCCACTCCAAACTCTTCCTTGCTGGTATTGACCTTTCACTTCTCCAATTTGGTGAGCTGCAGCCTGAAAATAAGATTTCAACGAAGGTTTTAGAGTATGTTTATTAAAATGACAAGAGCTACAGTGCAGCGAAGTTCCTGCCTATTGCTGGCAGGGCAGCTTTCAGAGTCCTGTAAAAGTTTAGTGCACTCAATATGAATTGTAGTACGTAAATACAATGTAGAAGAGTGTGCAAGAAAGTTGCAAACCATAGCATTCTGTAAAAACATGAGATACAGTGGCAAGAGAAAGCATAATTCACTATGATAACGGCTGATGAATTAGCTAAGGAATATCTATGCTTAATTATAGATCATTTTAGATAGCATAATTCAACAAGACAGTTGTCATAATTAAAGGATTTTATTGATGAATTAGCTATGGAATATAACTAAGTCAATTATGGATCAATTGAGAATCAACCAAATGTTTGAATTAGATTGCACTTGTTCCATCAAACAAATCAAACAACCTAAAATAATATTTTTTAAAATGATGAATGTTCATCTAAATCTCCTTATCTACCATTTCAAGCAAAACAAAAGTTCTATGACTAAGATACCTAGATGGGGGATCATGACAAATCACATGATTAGGACTCATTCAGAAGTGTTGCAAGAGAATTCAAAGGTACTGCTAGAAGACTAACCAAAGTAGCAACACCCATGATTACCCATTTTTAGACTCGTCCACTTAGACATCTTGCAAACTTTCATTGTTTGAGAAAGCTATACACTGCATTACCTATTAACTAAGTATTTAACTTATGTTGCATAAGTTAAGGCCCCAAGGACATACATATTTCTAGCCAACGATCTGCCCGCAACAATTGCAAAAAATAAATGCCATTGTATGCATGCCAATTGTCATCATTCTGTTCGGCCAAACAAATACATTAACACTGCAACAGAGCAATGCCACGATAACTAAAAATCCTGGCAACCCAAATAGCAGCATGCAGATTGAGTTTCATAAAGCAAAAAAACATGATGGAAGCAAGAATATTTAATTTCAAAATACAATAAAGTAAAATAAAAGGGAGAAATATACTCCAATCCCTACACCAAACTACTATTCACAATGCAATTTGATATTAGCAATGCATAAATGAACAGTTCATTACATATTTGAAACTGGACCAATGCTTAAGATTACTTCAAGGAATTGAACAGACTTGGATTCCATAGTTTGTAACTCCCATATTTCATTTTTTGCAAAAATATTTTTGGTTTGGAATGAAGTGCAAACAGGGTCTTCATAGATTGTAGCTTCAAACCAATCATATTTTATTATTTTTCACTCGGCATTTTATTTCCTTGTCACTATAATAGTGTCTTTAAGATGGTTCATTGTCACATATAGATTATAATTAGCTTCTCATCCTCTACTCATTATCGATATCATACAATTTATTTGCAATATTATCCTCTTATAAATAAATAAAAAGCACAGAATAAATTGATGTACATTCGTCATTTTAATTGCACAAACCAGACAGTTCATATTCTTGTAGTGATAGCTATCTGATGTTACAGCCAAGCCATTGCAAGGCAATTTTCACCACAAATTGGAAGTATGGGAAGAAAAAAACTTAAACAACAATAGGACCAAGAATCATCAAAAAGGGATATTTAAATCCTTACTAGGGTCCTTCAAATTCCTAAAACTGAGAAACATGTTCAAAATGTGTTTGTTGAAAATGCTTTAGAAACTTTTACACAAATGCAAACCCTCATCTTGGCACTTTAAACAATCCAGTCAACTCAACTATGCACCTGTAACAAAATTAGCAAAGCTTAGCTGACACTTCTCACATTACAAGTAAGGCATAGTAAAAAAGCTTTCAATATGGTTATTTACCTGTAGGCCTGGATTTCCAAGTTCAATCCTATAGTGCAGACAAGCTCTGTTGCCGATGGAAACAAGTTATAGAAGAAAGTTTACCATAACTAGCACAAGTTCAATTACAAGTTTCTCAAACAAGTTATAGAAGAAAGTTTACCACACCAAAATATTGTAGACATTATTTTGCAGCAAACTTCTGGTAAATATGTGGAAGTACACAAATTGATGAATATCCATACTCTAATTTAAAGCAGGAAGGATGCTAACAAAGGTTGCAGAATCTGTCTTTACACCTACCAACTGCATTTTTCTAAATGCCTCCAAGGCCTTGTCAGCAAACCAATTTTGTGCATATCCTGCAACAACTGCATTCTGGGTGCACATATTGATCAACCAATCAAAGTTTGAAAAAAATATTTTTTTATTACAAACAATTAAAATTTTAGCAAGTTGTATATAACAACCATTGCAAACAAAATTTAGAGGTGGAAATTTCAGATTTTAATTGGCTGAAGTACATAATTTTAATTGCAAGTTAAAATTTGAGCCTGCGCTATAGTTCACTAAAAATGCAGTTGGCCAGTGTAAAGCCAGATTCTATAACCTTTGTTAGCATCCTTCCTGCTTGTGCCAAAATGGAAGCTTTAAAACAGGGTGTGCATATTCATCAATTTGTATACTTCCAAATATTTACCAGGCTACTAGCAACTACAACATCCGACAAAAAATACTTTTCCTTTATCTTTTGATGGTTTTCCATGGCCTGTGAGTTCTTATCTTGGCACAATGCATGTGACCTATTTGAAAAAATGCCTCAAAGAGATTTGATCTCATGGAATGTTATGATTACAGAAAATGCACAAAATGGGTTTGCTGAAAAGGCGTTGGAAGCTTTTAAATGAATGCAATTGGCAAGTGCAAAGCCAAAATGCACTACCTTTGCTAGTGTCCCCCCAGCTTGTGCCAAAATCGGATCTGTAGATTAGCATATGGATATCCATCAAAGCATAATTGAAAGCAGAATTTTGAAAGATGTCGTAGTTGCAAGCACCTTGGTAGATATAATAGTAATTAATAACAATGAAACAACGATAGCACATAGCATCTGAGACGAAAAAACCCTTGGGCACACAGTTAAAGTCCACAAAGCAACAAAGAACTTTATAATGTTGCCAGCAAATGTCTTGACAGATAACCAAGAAAATGAAAATGTAATCATCTAGAATTCTCTCCTAAAGCTTGTATGTCCCCTTGCTTTAAACTTACCATGCTCCAAGTACTTGAAGAGCCACATGTTCAAAAGTTTTCCATAGAATTAGGAAGAGCATGTTGCTAACCACGATAGTAATATAGCTGTTCAAGACAAAATTGACACCTTGCTTATGAAAGGATGATAATGTGTTGCAATAAATAACTGGTGAATTCTAAGGAAACAATCTCATCTGACACACTGATCTGTTTTTAATTGTGATAGATAAAACAGAGCTTGGGAAAAGTTGTATAAACTTGGTTAATGTAAGCACTTTCTTACACAAAATATGGCGAGAGATAGCAGTTTCTATGCACTCCTTTTTGTGGTTTGTTGTGCATGCAGTATTTCAGTGAGAGGAGATAGTCATGGCCAAACCTGATTTGGCAGGAAGTCTTTTCTTTTAGACTTCGTTTTTGGGCTTGGATCTGCCTCATATTAGGTTCTCATTTCATTAATATTGTTATGCATTTTGGGTTATTAATTCACAGGCTTGTAGGTTTTTATGCCATTAGTTTACAGGCTTGTGTTTACAAGCACTAGTTTTCTAAAGGTTTCATTTGGTTTATACTCTACAATATGAAGGAGCAGCTAAAGAGGATGGAAGGGGAGTAAGTATTTGGGATACATTTTCACACACACCAAGTTATTATATATCTTGGGCACCATAATAAGTTTGGTAACATTTGTTATCGCCTCTTCTGATTTGTCTAACCTGGCTATGCTTTTTTCTTTTAGGTAAAACTATTGATGGCAGTGTTGATGCGTGTTTTATGACACAACAAACATTTTAGAATAAAGTGTTCAAAGACGCTCTATCCCCTCTTGAAAAATTACCTTGTATGCTAAGATTGCCAGTGAGATCATATGGTAATTCCAATGTTTAAGATGAATGCGGATAGACTCTGTGGTATGGATGTGATTTGCTGGTTATGACAAGGGGACTTACGCTAGGCTTGTTCAATTCACAATGAAGGTCTAGACAATAAAGCTCTATTGCTTGGGTCATGGATCAAATAAACTGGAAAAAGGAGATAAAGGTTCAGAAGTTCTAATCTACTCCTAAGAATTCAAGAGACGGTATTGACTTGGTGGAACCAATAACCACGCTTTGCTTCACCACGTTCAACGACAACTACACAAAGGGGGTGCAATCTTCAAAGGGATGTGCTTATGATTTTCACGTCATGAATAACTACCATCAAATCGAACAACAATTATCTAGATAGAAGTTAAGCATCCACAAAATAGGCTCAGGCTAACTTTACGCATTGAATGAAAATCATCCATTCAAAGAAAGTATGAGCAAAAAGTTTCACCACAAATCAATACTTATCAAATCTTGCATTCAGCTAACATACATAAAATGAAATCTAAACTATGATGAGGGATAAGAACCATAACAACTCCAAAATAAGAGAAGTAATCACCATCAGAACAATGCATGCATTACTTATTACTTTGGCAGTCTTACAACAATTGCTTATCTCAACTTGTTTTGCAACATGCTCCCATGCTTTACAAATGAGGGGTTGAGCTCAATTTATAGGCTCCCCAATTACAATTCAATGGCCAAGATTAATTCAGGATCAACGGCCGAGATTACAAAATGAAACCCTAATTAGGGTTTGTTACAACTAACTACTCCTTGACCAATGAGAAAATTACACTCGAGGACACTTGTCCATTTTACCAAATATGAACCAACAGATAAAATAGAAAGTTGTTGCATGTTGATTTGGAACAATCTGATTGGTTGGAAGATGACGAGGCGCCACCTCAGTGTGTTGGATGTCTTCCTTGGTGGCTTTGTTCTTTTTCCATGTTCTTGCCTTAGAATATTTTTCCCTGCCAATGATTCTGTCCTTCGCACTTTGATCTTTTATTACTTTGGCTTCTTCTTCTCTCCTCGCCTTGGAGCATCTATTTAGACTTGAAGTTATTAAGTCCTTCTTTCCGGATTACTTTGGAATTTCTTCAAGTGCCTTGAATTTGGAGAGGAACTCCGTTGTGTTTCCACCACAATGGAGGAAATTGGAACTTTCTCTGTGGAGAATTTCCCATACTTAGCCAAATTTTGGCTACTAAGATTTTGGCCATTTTTGTGCTTGAATAAACCTCACCAGTGGATTTATCTTCAATTTTGAATTTGTCTTGTGGAAGTTGGATGTACTTGACAATGAGCCTGCCATTGTCTTCATGATGCCAAATTCTTGGCGGACTTCCTGTTGGTCTTGCCATGTGCAAGGGTGGACTTCCAAGTTTTCTTTCATCTCTCTTCCAGTCGGACTTTACACTTTCTTTGCCATTTTCCTCGCCCTGTGTAGTCATCCACCTGCAGTAAAACAAAAAAAAATTATTTTAGATTTTCTCTCTCCTAAAGATAACTTTTCAAAATAAGCTTTGAAAGATTTTATAAATTTCATTTTCAAGCTTTTAATTTTCTTTCCGTCCAATTTCATTTGGCCATCCATTTTATCTTGCCATAATTTTCTATCTTCCAATTTTATTTTGCCATAACTCCTCTCATCCAAAATTATTTTGCCATAACTCCTCTTCGTCCAATTTTATTTTACCATAACTTCTCTTCGTCCAAAATTATTTGGCCATAATTTTCAGTCGTCCAAAATTATTTGGCCATGATTTATTTCATCTTCCTAGAACGTTTCGCCAAATTTTCTTAGTCATATAAATGTTGGACTTAGAAGAATTTTCTTTCTTTTCAAGCATGGCGAATTTTCAAAGTGCCAAGCATATTTTTAAAATTTTCCAACATTCATACTTAGGCAAAAAAAAATTTAAGTTTCTTACTCCTCTAAGTATGGCGGACTTCCTCACTAGTTTAGCCATTGAACTTTTTCTTCAAGGCGGACTTGGCTAAATTTCTTGCCACTTAATCTTATGCCTAAGGGCGAACTTCAGCTCTTAGCATGCCATTGGAGGGCAGCTCTTAGCATGCCATTGGAGGGCAGACTTCATTGGATGTCTTGCCATTCACCATTTATTCTTCCTCTTTAAAGCGGACTTTATATTATGTTTGCCAACCCTCACTTTAGTCCATGTGGACTTCATATGACTTTTTTTTTCAAGCACCTCTCCAAAAGATAGCGGACTTCTTACTTTATTTCCAAGTGCCTTTTAAGTTGACAGACTTTATAAAAACATTTTCCATTTGTTATTCCAGCTGGCGGACTTCATAAAGCACCTACCAAATGAATTTTCAAAGGTGGGCGGAGTTTACTAAGTCTTTTCCATTTCATTTTGAAGGTGGGCCCACTTCAAAAACTTTGTCATTAGGTGACTTGACTTTGTCAAATATTTTCCAAGTGTTTTTTAGGCTGGGGGCACTTCCTAAGATGTTTCCTCAATTCACTTTCCAGCTGGCGGACTTCATAAAGCACTTGCCAAATGACTTGCTAAAACATTTTCCATTTGAAGTTTTCCAAATGTTTTTCTTTATCTAATTCTCCAGCTGGCGGACTTTGGAGATCTTTTCATGTGCCTTTTAAGCTGGGCGCA
>VDFB02086081.1:302002559-302029562 GCA_007258455.2 Sequoia sempervirens | reverse complement strand
ATGACAAAAGAGCTCTAGTGCTTTTAAGTGTTCCTTCAAATCTTGTGTTGTTTTTGCCATTAAGACAAGATCATCCGCATATAAAAGCAACTTTATAACACAATTGGTCAAGTAGACCCCACCCCCACCAAACTTATCGATCCACTCCTCTAATTTGTCAATGTATATCCCAAATAATGTAGGGGATAAAAGGCATCCCTGCTTGACCCCGATATCACTTCCAAAACATTTTGAAAATCCTTGTTTGGTTTGAATTTTTACCCAAACTTGTTCATACAGCCTATGAACAGCAGCTCTATAGTGTATTGGAATTTCCAATTCTTCCATCCTACTCCATAATTTGCTCCTAGGAACCGTATCAAGACATCACTAAAAACATTGGCGAATCTAGTGGACTGTGTGAGTAACTTTTCTCGGATGTATGGTATATTTTGTCGACCTGACTCGTTTTGTTGCCTTTCTCCCTAATGATGCTCTCCCTACTTGACCAAGAGGGGGAACTATTTAGCCGATAGGCCATATTTTGTGTGAAGTTTCAGCTGGCAAATTGTCTCATACTGGAAACCACTGCTAGTTTCTTGTTAAAGAAATTTTAAAAACCTAGTCTACAAGTGACATCACACCATCCTATCAAATGCTCGTCCAATTCGTCCAATGTGTTGCGAACATAAATATGTTGCGAGCATCCTCACATTTCAATGTGAGCATAAATCTGATAGCTCTACTAGGTTTCAGTGATAGTTTTTTCAGTCACCAATATCTCCTAGAATGATTTGTACCACGTCTACCACTTAAAATCAAATCAGACTGCTCAAATTCTATAAATAAGATTGTGTCATTTTATAAAAATCTCATACATTTGAAGTAGCTCTGCACATCGTGATCGGACTTGTTGACAGGGCAAGTGGTGTGGCCACTTTCAAACCACTTCGCAATGGCAGACCTCTTGTATGTAATCCCCATCTCTAGATCAACAGGATCTTCCATGATGGTCTCATTGAGCAGGCAGAAGAAGTAGAGAGGCACCGAGTGCAACAAAGGTGTAGAGGAATCCGTAAAAACAATTCCAAATGTTACCACTCCAAGGACTCTGCATTGATACCATGTGGAAGATAGACACACTGTGCTTGCATAATAGGAAAAAACAAACAGAGAGCTTTTAAAAATGAAGTGAAGGTCAGAACTACCCAATTTCAGAAGTTCTTTTACATCTATTTTCCTCTTTCCGAAGTTACAATTATTCTCAACATTTTATATCTTGCATATATACCTATGTGAACAATTATATGCCTGCAGTGACAACTACTGGAGCTTGACACCTAAGTAGATGCAGGCTATTCTGCAAATCAAAATGAATGTTAAGAATTATTTCTTTTAAAATGAGTCAGAACAGTATAAAGGTTTCCTTTACATGTCCCCTATAAAAAATAGATGTCTCTCGTAAATATCACTCAGAGACTATTAGAAATCACATAATCAATGTACTAAGGTTCCAAGAACCAGAGTAAATTATGAGCTAATTAATAGTTACTGCATGGAGTAATATAGTACCAAATTAATACTGAAGATTGTTCTCTCAAAACTCCAAATATTTATTTTTCTTTTCAGTTCAATTAATTCTACAATACTATTTGAGTTGTCTGTCCCATGCTACTAAAAGTGGCAATGCTCAGAAACCTCTGATAAATTTCTCACCATAAGAGTATCTACCAAATCATACAATTGATCACGTTTAGCTCATCCTGGCAAAATTACTAAATAAAATATGAGGTCACAACTTAACGGGAGGGCTAAACATCTCACAGAGTTTCTTCCATCAGCTCATCGTTGTTTATTTCTTCACTTCTTCTCTTGGCAGCCCGAGATGCATCAACTTTAACTGAATTAGTGGGAGTTTCTATTAAGATATCTGGTTTTAACCCAGTGTTTGGATTTACTGGTCTTACATTCATCTCCACATGATAGGATAAACTTGACTGCCCAGGCATTGCATCTATGAATACAGTACAGGTTTCATCAATTTCTCCTCTGATTACCATTTGGGACAGACGGGTCACAACTTTCTTTTCCAGATAGCATCTAAAGGGTGTAGCACCAACCTGCAAAAACCAAAACAGAAATTCAGTCAACAGAAAACTAAATCCCAAGAGAAGTCATTGTACAAATGTAATATTGCAGCACCCAAATTGTATATATAATAAAACCTGCAATTTGAAACTGATTAGCTATTTTCGTTTGTTTTGTTCTATAAAGGTAACCAGTTCAACAAGTTAGGATAACCAACCACCGCTCCAATAACAACAATAAAACGCTGATGCAAATCCAGAACCAGAATATAATAGAATCACATTTAGAGTTAAATCCTTCAAGAAAGTGCCAACAATCCAGATTTGGAACCAATTCTCTACAATGTTTGGTGCTTTCCACCTTTTGAAAATTTGGAAAGTAATCAGTTTACTTTTCCTCGTAACTATGAAGCAATGACGTAAACTTCAAGGGTTTCTTGGCCTTATTGAAAGGAGAATTTAAATATTTTTAATTACTTTGTTTCAGCTATTTTAGGTTGTCCTAACATTCCATTACTGATCTTCCAATTTTTGTGCAAGCAAGTTAATATGTTTGAATCAGGATCTTTATAGTGTGATATGCTCACATTGACTTTGTTAAACCGTTTCTTACCCATTAAACAATAGCATAATTTTCATTATTGACCCTCCACTTTTTGTGGAAGGTCAATTGAAGCTAGCATAGATTAAGATATTTGGATAACTACACTTTTGGACCAGGACCCTTCTAATATAAGGCTCAAATTTCAGTCTTTCAATAAAATGCTTCTTACCTATTGAACAGTAGTTTGGACAAGCATCGAAGCATGTAACGGAAATTTATACGAATAAGGAAAATAACTCTGAAAATAGACTTACAGGATCGTAGGCATCCTCACAGACAGGGTCTAAAGCTGCATCAGAGACTGACAAAGTAACTCCCCTCTGTTCAAGCAGTGCAGTTACAACTTTCATCTGCAATCTCGCAACTTCCCTCAGCTCCTCACTTTTAAGAGGATGAAAAAAACTAAAAAACTATCTCATCAAGTCTATTAAACTCTGGCCTGAAGTGCTTTTCCACCTGCAATAAAGTTAAAAGAGAATTTAGCACCACAGCTTTTCTTTTAGCATAACAGTATTTCCGTGACAACTAGATCAGGATGGGTACAAGAAACAATAAGAAGCCATTACTTGATTGCACTTACTTCTTCCATTACATACTCTTGGGCAGATTTTATGGATTTACATCTAGTGGGTCTTGCAACCAAGTGCTCTGCTCCGAGGTTGGAAATCATGATAATGACTGTGTTGGAGAAGTTCCATCCGACCATGTCCATCCGTCAATCCACCATCATCAGGCATCTGAAGCAAGGTGTTGAATACGGATACATGTGCCTTCTCAACTTCATCAAATAGAACAACACTATATGGATGTTTTCTAACTGCTTTAATCAGCTGTCCACCTTCTTCAAAACCAACATATCTGCAATAATTCATTAAAATTCAGCTGAAATATTGGCCACTTTAATTCAGTATATAAATAAAGAAAAATATTTGGAATAAGACCAATCTGAAAGAAACCTATTGCACTATAAATACTCAGGTGGAGCACCGATGAGCCTAGAAACTGAATGCTGCTCCATATATTCAGACATATCAATCCGAACTAGCAGGTTTTCATCATCAAACAGTTGTTCTGCAAGAGCCTTTGCAAGCTCTGTTTTACCAACTCCAGTGGGTCCCAAGAATAGGAAAGATCCAGTAGGTTGCTGTGGTCTCCCAGGTCCTGTCCTTGATCTTAGCACAGCATCAGCAACTGCCTTAACTGCTTCATCTTGCCCAACAACACTTTTATGCAACCTTTCAGCCAAGCCTAACAGTCGATCCTTATCATTTTGGCCAAGCCTGGTAACAGGAATACCAGTCCGACGATTCACCACCTGCATGAATCGGTAAGTTATATTAATATATCCCTGAACTTGTGTAATGATAGTACTGTCATGACAATTTCACTCTGTTGTCTTAAATAACATGCAAACTATAAACTACCACCATTACAAGTTCACCCTGAATTTAACTCAGACCTACAATTACAAGTATTAAAAGTATCAATAGAAAAACTATAGAATAATTCAAAACTCTCACATTACACATACCTCTGTAATTTTATCACGTCCTACAACCTTTATTGACATTAAATTTCCTACAACATTAGTTTCAAGTTGAGCAATTGATGCATTTATCTTGTCAAGCGCCTCATATTTTACATTGACAGCTCTTGCCGGATCCATCCTATGCTCTGTCTCCTGCAGAGTATACAAAAAAAATTCACGCTCTTGCTCCAATCGACGGATTTCATCCACTGTGTGTATTTCTTTCTGGAATTTCATTTTAAGAGCCAGCTTCTTATCTCTCAAATCACCAACCTCATTGTGAACCTGTACGATTGGAAAAATAAGAGCAGTAAGTTACCTTCAATCCTATAGAAAGCCCACTTGCATACCACAGTAATTTTCCTTCGTGGTTGTGTATATAACCCTCAAGCAAGATATAAAAACGAACTGTTTAAAAGAAAGGTAGATCTCAATACCAGCCTTCACCAGCCGAGCCTTACTTGCTTTGTCTTTCTCCTTTTCAAGAGCATGCAACTCAACTGGTAGTCGAATCATTTTCTTTTCAAGTTGAAAAATTTCTTGAGGGGGACTATTTGATTGTACTTTCACATTTGAAAATTGTACTTTCACATCTGAACATGCTTCATTAATCAGATCAATTGGTTTGTCAGGAAGATGGTGATCTGTTCAGAGTCCAAACAAGCAAGCAATAATCAATCACTTTTACAAAGCCCACAAAATGACTGCATTCTGTACAATGAAAAATTAATGTCTCGAACTTCTAGCAATTTAAAATCAAGACATTAATTTTACACAATCATCTGATTAAAATTTAGAACTCCATCCAGTTATGATCAAATCTGATAAATTAAGAGCACCCTCACCATGCCACCTTTTCTGAAACCACTTCAATCATATGAATATCCATTTGAAGAACTTACCAATTACATAACGATTGGATAATTGGGCAGCAGCCTCTAGTGCTATGTCCATGATCCTCACACCATGGTACGCTTCGTACTTTTTTTTCAAACCTTGCAAAATTTTGATGGTGTCAGCCACACTAGTCTCAGCCAAGTACAGCTGCCAAAGACAGTCAATAAGGTAAGCTATTCAAAAGGTGATCTGTGCTCCTACAATGATACAAACCAGAAAATAAAAAGTATCAATTGACTGAATCAAGGGCCAACCTGCTATTGACAGTTAAATAGAGCTTCTTTCAGTACATATTTTTGATACTTGTCCGATGTAGTTGCTACCACACACTTCATTTGGCCGCAAAAACCATTGATTTAAATAAATTAGCAGCATCCATTGAATCCTGAAAGCGTCCTGAAAACAAATCCCTTCTTCAATTTGAAGACAACCAATAATAATGACAACTATTGAGATTTATTCATAAAGAGAAAGAAAACAACAATTAAAAAAATCACTCACCAGCACCAACAACCAAATGAAATTCATCAATAAACAGAATGACTCTTCCTTCGAATTCTTCCACCTCCTTCAATGCAGATTTAAGTCACTCTTCAAACTCACCACTGCATGTCATTCCAGGCAATAGGGCTCCCATATCCAATGCTATCAATCTAACTTCAAGCAAATTGCTGCAACATCCCAAAGAAACTTTATGAATCTCAAAATGGAAATTCATGAAGTTCCAAAACAACTGCCAAAACTGTAACTTAATGCCAGCCCCTACACCAATCCTAGTTAAATAGTCCAAACACATCAAATTTTTATTATATGATAGCTTACAAAGGCAAAACTAATTTACAAGGATAAAGTCAGATAATACCTTTGTAAAAGGAATTTTTTTGAGGATTTCCTTAATAAAACAGAGAAAATGAATGAACTTTTGAACGATGTTATGGTTGATTAAGTCAAAAAACCTCAAGAATGAAGAAGAAGAAATGCTATGGTGTTGTTTGGAGGGTGACCATGGAGGAATATACATAAGATTTCCAAGTTGGAACAAAAGAGTCTTGTAGAAGTTCAACAAGATGTAGAGATAAAAATAGAGAGTGAGACAAACAAGGAACAGCCCATTGAAGTGGCTTCGATTAAAAATTTAATGAAGAAGAAAATTTCCCTAACAATAGGAAGGTGTTTGCAATAGCTACTCAAGGGTTGGGTTTCTGAGAAAGAGAAAAGAATACGAGAGATGTCAATGGAAAAGGAGAAAGAGGAGGACAATATTGCAGTCATGTCTGTTAAGCACGATCATTCATTATTATGCTCTCTAAGCATGTTCAAAGCGATTTCAAAGAGAACTGATATCTTTTTTATATCAAATAAGAGAAATGAAAAGAATGTATGTTGGGGTCACCGTTAATCTGAACATTTCAGATGAAGACTCTGAAGTTCAAAACATTTTCAGCCAAGAGAGAATGGTGCAATGATGAGATTGTGCAGCATGGGGCACAACCAAAAGCTATTGAAACAATGGAACATGTGTCAATCTAAGACAAAAAAAATCCTGCTGACCAGATATCTAGAGCTTGCGGCCTCAAAATTGACATATTTTCTATGCTTAGAATAGTTTGTGTAAGTTCTGTGTTGCAATGCTTTACATGCAACTTACTCTGTATCACAGGTTTGGTCCTGGTTTTGTGTACAATTCCCTTGTTATATATGGATGAAGGATCTTCCTCTTCATAGACATTTTGATGAGTTTCCCTTTTGTTAAATGGGCTACATAGATGAGGTCAGTATGTTGATTTTCATTAAACTTGTGATTATAAAGTAGAGTAAATTGTTCGTAAATGGAAGTGAATTTATTGAATTTACACATATCCTACTTAAAGATTTATGTTGAAAGGAAATTGTCTTTGCCTGCACTAAAAAGCATTTAAAAGTTAATAACCAATATTTTGTTCTTCTATTATTTAATTAAGCATTTAATAATTGATTTATGCACTTAATGATTTTTCTCCATGAAGAGTACGATGCTCGCTATATGAATCTCAATATCTATTTTGTTAGCTTGATCCAAAGACATTGCAGACTTTATTCATAGAAATACAGATGCAACAAAATAAACAGATTATTGGGCTTCCAATGCTTAGCACGAGAAATTGATTGCACAAGGAATCTAGAAAGAAGAAAATAAGTCTCCTCTTTCTAAATGAACTTCATAGGTGAGGCCAACAATCAGATGCAACTTGAACTGTTGTATCTGGATCTTTGTCTTGCATAGACTGCCAAAAAAGACAAAGGTAAGTTGTTCTTATATATTGAATGGTTTCAGAGTTTCAACAAAAGCATGACAAACTTAATCTGCTACATTAGGACGTTTCAAGTCTGCAATGCAATGACTTCTTTATGTCATTTTCAGAGAAGAGCTGAGATTCCATCCATTTGCAGTTATTTTGGCTGTACCATTGAGTTCCAGGGACCTGTTTTGGCTATATTGTGGATCTCTGTCTCTCTATACAGTCACACACACGTACATAGAGATACATCTATAGTCTCTTAATTAATTTTATTTTTATTTTTTTTACAGGCCTGGCAATATACAAGTATCTTCGGGTTCATGGCTATGTAATAATTGCAAAGCAATATGTCATGGCATAGTTACAAGTGTTCTATACACCTTCAGTTCACTGCATAACAGAATGAAGGAATCAAAAAATCTATAAAACACTTGTAGCTATGCCATAACATATTCGCCTGGAAATCTATATAGTAGAGACACCTTAGGATTGGTCAATTGAGGCAAACTCTCTGCTTTCTTTTGAACTGCAATAGTCAACTGAGATGGGATGCTGGGAATGCTTTTGTTGATTTACATTATAAAATCTATTTTTTCTTTTTCACTCCACATTTTCATCATTTATATTTGTTAATGATCAAAACATATACACTCATGCCTTAATTTTGTGCATTCCAGAGTATATCACAAGTACAACCCAAATCTACATTGTATTAGACATATATTGCTCACTTCCCATTCTATAACTTCGATCTTGGTTACTGTCAGATGATTATGTTGTTTTATACTGGTCTTGAACAAGCCATTCTAATGGAGGACTTTACAGACAAAAACTAATAGGTGATTATGTTGTTTTATGCTAGTCAACTGTGATACTTCCTACAATGAAGGCTGTAATAGTGGACTCATGGATTATGCTTTTGAATTTATCATAAGCAATGAAGGAATAGACTCTGACAAGGATTACCCTTACACAGCATATAATGGTAGCTGAGAAGATCACTACAGCTGCTGCCCTAGTAACTTTCCTGTTTGTAATGTATACAATATTTTTAATGTGCACTCTGCAGTCTGCACACATATGTATCAAGCTGAACTCCATTAATTGTTGCCAGGATTGCATAACTCAACTGCTTTTGCAGCTTTCTTCATAATGGATTTATAATATAACTTTCGTAACTGGGACAGATTAATTTCTGGACTTATTTTAGTTAATGGTGTTGCCATTGAAAACACATACACGTATCACACTTCCAGTACTTCTCAAATGATTAGATTTAATAGTATTGCATTATGCTTTAATAGATGTCCCTACCTTGTTTGTCAAAACCAGCCTACCAGCATTTGGCAGAAACTACGCTGCACCATAGCCCTTGTTAATTTCTGCTTGCAATAATATATTATATGGGCATTGTTGTCTATTTCCAATAGTCCTCAGCAAATCAAAATGATTAGGTTTAATGCTTATTTGCTTGGTTTGTTGAAGTCTTAGTCAAAAGGAAGCATCTTTAAAGTTAGGCATAATATATCCTTGGTTGAGTCTTAAGTCATAAAGGGAGCTTCAAAAAATTCATCTTACAATTCCAAAGTCCACGTCCAAAAGCAAAAAGCTTCACGTGCATGCAAAAAGGGAGGGAAGTCTGTTAAAATCTGAGTTTCATGAAGGGAGGTTGACCATCAGGGTTTCAAGCTGTTTGAACACCATCTACACAGCAGCTCAAAGGATATGCATGGCAACCAGAGCTGTTTCTAGCACATTTTCTGAAGAATGGCGTGGAGTTTCTATGCATGATTTCAGGTATGCAGTGAATCTTAAAGTTATTTCCAGTTTCTGAACTTTACACACCTGGTTAAGGCCAGCTAAACGTTCAAACTCATCAATGATAGTCTTGAAAGATGTTCAAAGATCTGCCCAGGTCGTGGGAGTCACTTTTGTTAAGTTTTGCACAAAATCATGCATTAACTCCTCTTGTTTCTCAAAGACAAATGTGCTATATTATGATTAAACAAGTTAGAAGAACTTTATTTTTGTGAAGGCTACAAGGTTGGGAAATAACCATCTTGGGTTAGGGTTTTCTAGCATCAAACTTCTCTTTTAGAACGCCATTGTTAGAGAGACATATTCTTGTTTAGATTCAAAAGGCTATTACAAGGAAGGTTTTATTAGAAGGAGCGTATATAACTTTTGATATTCAAGAACTGTAAAACCTGAAGAGCAAAGTATGGTGGAAACCCCATTAAATCTTTTGCATTTTAACTGAAACCCTCAAGTTTCAAACCTGAAATAAAGAGGACAGCTACAGTGGGTAGAAAGAAGGGCAATCCATAAGCCAGAGTCATCAACATGACAGTCACCGTGAAAGACTGTCATTAAAGAAGACGGAGTTTGCTAAATCAAATCAAGACAAAGACACCATGCATGAGACAGTCAAGGGCAGATATGACAGTATATTGAAGGCAAAGTTGTTTCAGATATGACAGTGTTTTGAAGGCAGAGAAAATGATCACATACTCAAATCTGTGGAGTTACTAAAGCCAGATCATCTGGTACTAAGAAATGTTTTCTTTGGCCAAGTTGTTTCAGATGTAAATATAGTGGATCCTTGTCTTATTAGGATGAATGTTCTATTAATATGCATCATGACTGTCTGCAATCATGTACATCTTTTGTGTCAAAAGAAAGTGTTAGTTGATTTATCTATTCATACAAAGGACCTTACAATTTACAATACAGACCTGGAGCAGCAAAGCAAGCCCTGTGTATTGTGACAATACATTTTCTCCTATTCAAGAGGAGTGCTATAGTGAAGATCCTAATTCATACTAGAAAGCACATTGGACATATGTTATGACAATTTTTAAATGGCAGTGGACTGTGAAAAAATATTCAAGGGACAGCTATGAAAATGATTAAGGGCAGGAGATTGTTTAAAATAACAAAGAGCCATGATAATAAAAAGAAAGACGGTCACGACTGTCCTCAAGGATGAGCATGCAAAGCAGGGTTTAAATATGTGTCAAGAACAAGTTGATAGCAGTCAAGAAGGAGAAGGCAATAATGCAGGGACAGTCAAGTTCAACAAAGGATGAAGTTCTTCTCCAGGTCTGTGAAAGAACAAGAGCAGCCTCACAAAGTAGATGACAGCGGAAAATGGAATATGCACAAGACCAAAAGTTAATAAAGATCTCAGGACCAAACTTAGTTTTCATGCAAACTTCTATCACTTTCACTGTGAAACACAGACAGGATAATGATCACAAAATGACAGCTATAAAAAGGACAGTTGTGAAAGTTTTGATTTGTTTCTTCATAATTGCAAAATTTAAAGAACCGTGAATAGGACAATCTTGGACTTTTAAGGGCAGCAGAAGGAAATGAAGTTCATGAAAGAGAGAAGACAGTGATCTTCAAGATAGAATAAAGAGAATTCTCTTGAGAAAGAGTTGTAGATATGAGGATGCATAGAGGACAAATATCATGACACAAAGGACAGTGAGGAATAGTGATAAATAAGACAGTCAAAGAGTTTCTACTCGAGAAGAAAAGGTAGAAGAAAGCAACAAGAAGAATATACTAGTAAAGGTACAACAAAGGACAATGCCAAAGAATTTCATGATAGTTGAGAAGAAGAGTGCTAAAACATTGATTGACTCCTCACAAACAATCAAGAGGTGACAGTCTACAGATCAGGATAGTTATTATCTGGATCACAAAATAACAAAATCATAATGCTATGACTGCATCAAAGCTATCTTCTCCAAAGAAGCAATATGTTTTCTTGAGATAGTAGGTAATGAAGAGAGAAATTTCACTGTTGGTTAAGACAGTGATAGTTGAAGATGCAAAGAAGTATAAAATATGATGATATATTTGTCCCTTCAAGAGTGTAATGGCAGTCTACAATGCAATGATGAAGGTATGATGAACATTTCAAGGATCTTAATGCTCAAAATGATAAACATGACTGTTATAATGTTCATACCATAAAAGGCAGCCTACAGATGGAGAAACCTCCTTCAAAGGGGCCATTGAAAGGGCAGACCTCAAAAGCTTCATCACAGTGAAATGGTTAATGGCAAGGGTGATAAAGGGAAATGACTTCAATGATAAAGATAGTCACCAAAGAATAGGGAATCCCAGGAATATAAATAAAAAAACACATTATATTTATTATATTAAAAAAGACTAACCTAAATGTCCAATGCGCTTATCTTTTGAAACCTGTTCTAATTCTAGAATTGTAGTAAACGTTTACAAGAAAACAATTTACCTTGGCACCTCTTATGTGAAAATCTTTTGAGCTAATCCCTCCATTGCAATTTTTGCAACTCCAGGCTCTCCAATTAGCATGGGATTGTTCCTTGTCCTCTGACACAGAATTGTGATGATTCTTTTGGTATATGCATCTCTCCCAGTAACAGGGTCAAGTTTTCCAACCTCTTCCACAAGATCTCAACCATAGGTCTTGAGGTTTGGAAAATTGGCGGTCCCCACTTCCTGCAGCTTCTCCTTCTCAACTTCCCACAACTTCTTGACTTCAGATATAATCTCCAAAGAACTCACACCTACTTCTTGAAAGATTTTCACAATCTCTAAATCATTCAAAAGTCCAATTATAAGACCATCTATAGGCAAACGTTTGTCTATTGTGTTCTTTCGTGCAATTCGAGCACGCTGGATGCAACTGTTTAGAGTATGACTAGGAGGAGGACTGTCTGTCACACCAGGTGGCAAGTTTTCCAAGTCAATTGTGCTAATAGCCCAAAAGCATCCCGTATAAGAGCATAGGCCACGTGAATGGGAGTGAATTTTTCGCGACGAAGTTCTTGAGAAAGCTTTTGACCTACTCCTAGAGCTGCGTAAGTTGCAGCTATAAAAGTGTCCCTATTCATTTTTAATTATGCCACTTTCATCAAATTCCTCAATAAGCAATAATTCAATGAAAAAACTTGACAAAAATGTCTCTAAGTTTTTTGAATCTGAAAAGAATGTCTCTAAGTTTTTTTATCTCACAAGAATGTCCCTCCTCCTATTCTCTGCAACTTTAAATAACTATGTTCTTTTACATGAATTGGCAGATTTTAAAAAGTAGTTTAAAAATCTGCGAATTCATGTACAACAACGAAATTATTTAAAGTTGTGGAGAATAGGAGGAGAGGCATTCTTGTGAGATTCAAAAAACTTAGACATTCTTGTTAAATTCAAAAAACTTAAGAGACATTCTTGTCAGGTTCTCCAATTGAATTATTACTTAGTGAGGAATTTCGTGAAAGTGGCATAATAAAAAATGAATAGGGACACTTTTATAGATGCAACTTATGCAGCTCTAGGAGCAAGTCAAAAGCTTGCTCAAGAACTTCATCACGAAAAATTCACTCTCATTCACGTGGCCTATGCTCTTATACGGGATGCTTTTGGGCTACTAGCACAATTGATTGGGGATCAATCAATGGAATCCATTGAAAGAGTCCTGCGCAGGTACCTGGACCTGGACCTAGACTCAAGAATCCGGCAGCTGTCAAAGCCAACGCACAGTCATTGCATTTTGTCAGTCTTAACATTTATTCTCGCTTTGCATTTAGTCAGCCAATTCTTTAAATCAATGTCTGAAATTTACGGAGCAAGTATGCAAGGCCATTAATCTAGGCCGTTTGATCCAAAATCTTTTTTTCTTGGTAAGTACCCATGCCATCTTTACAAATATTGACTGTCATGAGTGTTGTCGTCATCTTCTTCACTAATGTGATGTCTGTTGTGATTTCTGCATCTATGGTTTGGATTGGCGATTGTTTGCACGCATGGGGCTTTTAGGGCGCCTGAGAATTTCTTTCTGCCTGAACACACTGTAGGAGGAGTGGCAGGGCACATGCCCTATGCTCCTAATGTCCCCACGTATGTTTGAGCAAGGGATTTCTGAAAAATGGGCATTACTGTTTGTAGATCCATATAATTTTAAGGGGCGTGCAAGACCATTAAATGAATCTCAGCCATTCATATTTTTTGCCATTTTTTTCTGCTTTCGCTTCCGCTATTGGTTTCCACTCCTCCAAACTATTCCTTGCTGGTATTGACCTTTCACTTCTCCAATTTGGCAAGCTGCAGCCTGAAAATAAGATTTCAACGAGGGTTTTAGAGTAAGTTTATTAAAATGACAAGAGCTGCAGTGCAGCGAAGTTCCTGCCTATTGCTGGCAGGGCAGTTTTGAGAGTCTTGTAAAAGTTTAGAGCACTCAATATGAATTGTAGTATGTAAATACAATGTAGAAGAGCGTGCAAGAAAGTTGCAGACCATAGCATTCTGTAAAAACATGAGATACAGTGGCAAGAGAAAGCATAATTCACTATGATAATGGTTGATGAATTAGCTAAGGAATATCTATGCTTAATTATAGATCATTTCAGCTAGCATAATTCAACAAGACAGTTGTCATAATTAAAGGCTTTTGTTGATGAATTAGCTATGGAATATAACAAAGTCAATTATGGATCAATTGAGAATCAACCAAATGTTTGAATTAGATTGCACTTGTTCCATCAAACAAAACAAACAACCTAAAATATTTTTTTTAAAATGATGAATGTTCATCTAAATCTCCTTATCTACCATTTCAAGCAAAACAAAAGTTCTATGGTTGAGATACCTAGATGGGGGATTATGACAAATCACATGATTAGGACTCATTCAGAAGTGTTGCAAGAGAATACAAAGGTACTGCTAGAAGACTAACCAAAGTAGCAACACCCATGATTACCCATTTTTAGACTCGTCCACTTAGACATCTTGCAAACTTTCATTGTTTGAGAAAGCTATACACTGCATTACCTATTAACTAAGTATTTAACTTATGTTGCATAAGTTAAGGCCCCAAGGACATACATATTTCCAGCCAACAATCTGCCCGCAACAATTACAAAAAATAAATGCTATTGTATGCATTCCAGTTGTCATCATTCTGTTTGGTCAAACAAATACATTAACGCTGCAACAGAGCAATGCCACGATAACTAAAAAGCCCAACAACCCAAATACCAGCCTGCAGATAGAGTTTCATAAAGCAAAAAAACATGATGGAAGCAGGAATATTTAATTTCAAAATACAATAAAGTAAAATAAAAGGGAGAAATATACTCCAATCCCTACACCAAACTGCTATTCACAATGCAATTTGATATTAGCAATGCATAAATGAACAGTACATTACATATTTGAAACTGGACCAATGCTTAAGATTACTTCAAGGAATCTGTGTTACACGGGGACGCGTCCCCCCACCCAAACCCTACGTCCCCGTCCCCTGTGGCGTTTCGGGGACGGGGGGATGGCAGGGGACATCCCCCAGGCGTCCCCCCTGATTTTTGAAAACTGGGGGACGGCAGGAAACGCGTCCCCAAAAAGGGGGACGGTTGGAAAATAAAAGGGGACGCCTAGGCATCCCCGAAACGGCTAGGGGACAGCTAGAAGTCCCCCAACCGTATCAGGTACGCCCAGGAGTCCCCCTTTTGTCAAAGTAAAAAAATCTTTTAATTTTTGACAAATTAAATAAAAATTGCTTAATAATATTAAATATTTCATCATATTTGATAAAAAATTTAATTTTTAAGTGCTTGTAAGTTAATTATATTATGAAACAAAATAAAATTACGTGAAAATTAATAAATAATAAATATTAAATATTATTATATTTCATTAAATAAAAATTTGATAAAACATTTAATTTTTAAGCATAACTATTTAATATTATTGTCAAATAAAAAAAAAATGAGTAATAAAATTAATTTTTAAACAAACTATTATTTAGTTTAAATTTAGTGCTTTTGATATTGATAGCCCGAATGAGGCATAGTGTCATAGATTGACAGATTGTTGTATTTAAACTTTAAAGTTTGAGACGTTGATCTTTGAGTTATTTAACTTTAGTGTTAAAACTTGAACAAAATGCTTTTATATTTAATAGTTAAGTTATTGGCATTGCTGTTAGTGTTTACCTTTATGTTTATATTGTTGTTATACTGATGCTATATTGCTGTTATACTGCTGTTATACTCTTTATCTATGCACGTATTGTCATATTGAAATTGTTGCACATATTTTATATTTCAAATTGCTCTCTTTCTCTCTCTCTATATAATATATTTTTTAAAATTCATATATATATATATATGTAATTGTGTGTGTATATATATATATATATTGAAAAATTTCTATATCGCTGTCCCCCCGCCGTCCCCAAAAATCTGCCCTCGGACTACCGTCCCCGAAACTCGTCCCCTGCCGTCCCCCCGTCCCCGTCCCCGAAACGCCGTGGAACACAGCAAGGAATTGAACAAACTTGAATTCCATAGTTTGTAACTCCCATATTTCATTTTTTGCAAAAATATTTTTGGTCTGGAATGAAGTGCAAACAGGGTCTTCATAGATTGTAGCTTCAAACCAATCATATTTTTCACTCAGCATCTTATTTCCTTGTCACTATAATAGTGTCTTTAAGATGGTTCATTGTCACATATAAATTATAATTGGCTTCTCATCCTCTGCTCATTATCGATATCATACAATTTATTTGCAATATTATCCTCTTATAAATAAATAAAAAGCATAAAATAAATTGATGTACATTTGTCATTTTAATTGCACAAACCAGACAGTTCATACTCTTGCAGTGATAGCTATCAGATGTTACAGCCAGGCCATTGCGAGGCAATTTTCACCACAAATTGGAATTATGGGAAGAAAAAAACTTAAACAACAATAGGACCAAGAATCATCAAAAAGGGATATTTAAATCCTTACTAGGGTCCTTCAGATTCCTAAAACTGAGAAACATGTTCAAAATGTGTTTGTTGAAAATGCTTTAGAAACTTTTACACAAATGCAAACCCTCATCCTGGCGCTTTAAACAATCCAGTCAACTCAACTATGCACCTGTAACAAAATTAGCAAAGCTTAGCTGACACTTCTCACACTACAAGTAAGGCATAGTAAAAAAGCTTTCAATATGGTTATTTACCTAAAGGCCTGGATTTCCAGGTTCAATCCTATAGTGCAAACAAGCTCTGCTGCCGATGGAAACAAGTTATAGAAGAAAGTTTACCGTAACTAGCATAAGTTCAATTACAAGTTTCTCAAACAAGTTATAGAAGAAAGTTTACCCCGCCAAAATATTGTAGACATTATTTTGCAGCAAACTTCTGGTAAAATGTGGAAGTATACAAATTGATGAATATCCATACCCTGATTTAAAGCTCCCATTTTGGCACAAGCAGGAAGGATGCTAACAAAGGTTGCAGAATCTGGCTTTACACCTACCAACTGCACTTTTCTAAATGCCTCCAAGGCCTTGTCAACAAACGCATTTTGTGCATATCCTGCAACAACTGCATTCTAGGTGCACATATTGATCAACCAATCAAAGTTTGAAAAAAACAATTTTTTATTACAAACAATTAAAATTTTAGCAAGTTGTATATAACAACCATTGCAAACAAAATTTAGACGTGGAAATTTCAGATTTTAATTGGCTGAAGTACATAATTTTAATCGCAAGTTAAAATTTGAGCTTGCACTATAGTTCACTAAAAATGCAATTGGCCAGTGTAAAGCCAGATTCTATAACCTTTGTTAGCATCCTTCCTGCTTGTGCCAAAATGGAAGCTTTAAAATAGGGTGTGCATATTCATCAATTTGTATACTTCCAAATATTTACCAAGCTACTTGCAACTACAACATCTAACAAAAAACACTTTTCCATTATCTTTTGATGGTTTTCCATGGCCTGTGAGCTCTTATCTTGGCACAAGGCATGTGAACTGTTTGAAAAAATGCCTCAGAGAGATTTGATCTCATGGAATGTTATGATTGCAGAAAATGCACAAAATGGATTTGTTGAAAAGGCGTTGGAAGCTTTTAAACAAATGCAATTGGCAAGTGCAAAGCCAAAATGCACAACCTTTGCTAGTGTCCCCCCAACTTGTGCCAAAATCGGATCTGTAGAGCAGCATATGGATATCCATCAAAGCATAATTGAAAGCAGATTTTTGTCAGATGTCAGGGAATTGTTAACAAACATGGAATAGCTTATTACAATAATCTCATCTATGAGCTTCTGAAAAATGGTATGGGTGTTGAGGAAAAGTCTGAAGATGATCTTTATATATACATAAAGAAATGTGCAATGCCAATGCCATGGTACTAAAATCACAAGGGTGAAATTTCAGATATAGAGCCATTAGTGACAATATTCCATTGGGACCTTCCACAGATTCTTTATGACGAGTATGGAGGATTCCTAAGATATCACAGAAAATGGTATACATGAACAGGTTCCTCTTAATTTATAAATCAATTGTGAGATGAATTGTAAAGTTTATTCATGTGGACAGGTATCGATGTAATGTGGTGGGGTGTTAGGGATGGACTTTTCTCGATGATTTTGAATGGGACGACAGAAACTTAGTGAGATTTGGGTTTTATTTTGTGGATAGTCTTCAAAATCTTACCAGATATTCGAAGGCGTCTTCTTACTGGTTGAAGAACATTCTCAACCACTAACAGGTTCTCATAAATATGGGTCCATAACCATTCGAGCTATGCTACCAGCAATGTGAATAACAGTGTTATTTGAGGGTATTTAGGTAAAGAGCTCTATTTGAGCATGACGTCACCTAAATATCAAATTCTTTGCTTATAGATTGTATGCGAAGCCTTGTTCTCCTAAGAACAGAGCTTATTTCCCCACTGGACATTTATTTTTTATTTCGGTGCTCAAGATTCAGACAAAAAATGCATTCAAAAGTGAGCATACATTAGGCAAAAGGTAATCTCTGATAAATAAAATTATTCAAGGATAACACAAATCCTATAAACAATCACAACACCAAATAACCATAAATTCGTAATGAGAGCTTCAAAATAAAAAGTTACAAATAAAAAAGAGACAACAAACACAAAGAACCCATAAACCACGAAAAAATGAGAAAATTTGCCTGGAACAAATATGTATATATATTTAAGGAAATAATTGAAATCCTTAAGAGTGCAGCCAAACCGCATTCCACACTACACTAAATGAAGAATGTTACAACACAATTTCCTTTAAGAAATAAGTACGAAACGGTTTCAAAGATTTTACATTACTTTTTTTAATGCCCTTAGCCAGTACATCCTGCCGCATAAAGCTCATTCCATAATGGATGGAAGAAAGGGGAGAAATGTCAAGCTCAAACGCTTACCAATCCAAAAACTATCCCGCGCTTTCTTGTACGTTTCCCAAACTTGAGGGTACTTGATTGGGAACATACAAAACCTGTGGGCATTTTCCATTAACAGAGGCTCTTCACCAACTACCACCATGGTTGATCTGATAACGATAAATCCACAAAGTAAAAAGATTAAAGCTCAAAACAATTAGTCAAAAATAACCCCAACTGAGAAATAAAAGCATGCCTTGTGAAATTCACCTTGAACTTATAAAATTCAGAAATACCTAGAGGAAGATAAAACCTAAGATTATCGCAGCAACAGAGGCCTCTCCTTCTGATGGATTCGCCTAAAATCATGTGCAAAATACAGAGAAAGCCCTCTCCTGATACACATCCAAATGTTGCATGACATGCAATAGTTGAAATTGCTTAATACAAGAAATTTTTTATCCACTGAGGGGTATAATCTTCTTCCCCATGCCTATTGAAACGCCTAGAAGACCTCAGAGATGCAAATATCACCCATCAACCCAAATAAAGCTTCACCATACAACATTCATAGAAAAGAAAGAGGGATTACCAAGCCAAGACCAGTGTTAAAATACTATGGAAGCCTCCATGTTTTTTGGACTGTGGGGTACGTTGCATGGAGAGTTGTAGCTCCTGCTCCCTGACAACGATTATAACCTCCCAACTGAGGAGTGTCATAACCGGAGACATATCCACCCCCTACTGGATTTGATGTATTAGTATGAAAGAATATTTACACTTGGAGAATGATTGCATGCAACTATGGAATGAAATGTACCCTGTGGAATTGGACGAAATAGTAACAAAATGCGTAGAGTTTGCAGGAACACAGCAGAATTTTTAGCTAGCCCTAAAGTTGCAGGCGTGCATGTTTGCAAAATGTGGCAGCAGAGACAAGGCACGTGAACTGTTCGACCATTACCTGCTCCCAAATCTGACAATCCGCAGGAGCTTGTAGGCCAAGCCACGATAGTTGTGCGTTCTCTTGCCTCGAAAACTGTTTGAGAAAATCAATTTTTTATTGTAAATAATTAAAATTTTATCAAGTTGTCTATAACAACATAGGAAACAAAATTTAGACATGAAAATTACAGATTCTGATTGGCTGAAGTACAAAATTTTAATGGTAAGTTAAGATTTAAGCCTTGTTCGCCAAGGAACTAATAATAATAACAAATAAAAAATTTGAAACTGTGAGAATTATAAATAAATTTTGTTGAAGGAATACAAAAATATTGGACAAGATTTTCACTAACAAACACAAAGGTAAGCTCTAATAGAAATAATACTAGCTTATCTATCTTAATATATTAATCTATATATTATACGCCGAGAGATATTATTTTTGAAGTGTATTTTTTTTATTTTTTTGTTTTTTGAATTTAAAAAATACGCCTCAAAAATTATATGTCTCAGCGTATAATATATAGATTAATATATTAAGATAGATAAACTAGTAGCATCCACAACGCGCAATGTAAAATAAGAATTTATCACTTATTTTATTTTAAATAAAAAATTATAATACTTTACAAATCATGATTCATATCATATTTATTCAAATGCACAAAGAGATGTGTACAATAGGAATTCATAATGAATGAGAGAATTCATCTTTTATACCAAAAATTTAATATCAATATTAATAGAAGAATTCACTTGAAAAATATATAAATCACTTAAAAATGTTATGTTTCCAAAGATTTTAGTCTTTCTTCTTCTGATTTTCTTTTGGCGAGTTGCTTTTCTGTTTTCATTTTTTCATAACAATCATATGTAAATGGTGGTGAGATTCTAATTCCATCTAAAGACGTAACACTTGATATAGCAACAAATGTTATTCTTGCCCTTTCTCTTGGTCCAATTGATCCGGGGGATATTTTCAGTGAAAATTGAAGTGTCTCCAAATCTCTAGATTTCTGCACCATAAAGAAGAGCTTAGCGTCCTGATTCCAACGCAACTTGAACGGAGCGAAAAGGAGTCCGTTTGCACAAGTTATGGCTAGTCAAAGGTAGGGTCAAACTGAGATCAAAGGGCGTCTAGAAGGCAAAAATGATCGTCTTAGAAATCGACGGAACTGGTGTCATCGCGAAGAGCTCGTCGAGACGATTCCGATGGCGTTCATTTCATCGAAATCCGACATCATATGCTCAAGATACAACTGGTCAAAATTTTGAGTTGACTTTTGAGGTGACTGTACAAATGATGATGTCAGCAGATCGTCCGTACCGTACGGAATCCACATGGACGAATTCAGGTGAGACACGTGGCAGTTGAATCATCCGTACGGAACCAATCAGATTTTGACACGTGTCCTATCGTACTCCAGCATGGCATCCGAGTTGGCAAGACCAGTCATCGGCATTGTCGGCATACACGTCAGCAGCTTGGGCGAATAAAATCCTGCCTTGTGGCAGTCTATTGGTTGGACATGTGTAGCCTCTCTCCTCTTCAGTCATTGAGTTGTTTGTTTTAACAAAATTTCGTTAGCCGATGGGCTCGACCCCATGACTTAACGCATGCTAGCCAACGGTTCTACCGTTGCATCGCCGACAGTCTGTTCACTCTCTGGCGAGGTCGGGTTTGTTTCCTTCTATTAACATTGGAGTTTGTTTTAAAACAAACAATGGCCGACGAGTTTGGAACCCGTAACCATCGACCTAGCAAAATATGGTGTGGCCGTTACACCACCGAAGCTCGCTTTACTATATGAAGAGCTCGGTTCTATTTGTTATGTATTTCCTGCCCGAAAAATTGTTAATTTGAGTGTATGGTTAAACCTAACCCCCCCCTTTTTATATGAAATGACAAAGGGGGTTAGGAAAAACTTGAAAACGTAGCATAATGAAGGAATTATGTTTGTTTCTTGTAATTATGAAGGGTTTTAGCCTTTTTAGGCTAATTTTATGTATAAAAGGAGGGGGTATAGGTTGATTTTCCAAGTCCAGGTGGTGAGAACAGGAGAATGCTTATGGATATTTTTGAGCCATTCTTGTACGTCGGAGTAGTGTTATGCTGCTGAAGTGCTAGAAGGAATGGCCTTAGTGCATTGTACTTGATTTTGGAGATTAATCAGATCGGTCGTACTCTATTGGAGCCGACCCGGAGACGTCACGTTTGTGGCGAACTCCGTAATCAAACTCTGTAGAGATTTATCAAGGCATCTAATTTTTTCAATCATGAAGATCATAATCAATTTTCATATATATATATATATATTTATTGCTATTATCATTTGTATAACATGATTTTTTTTTCTAAATCATTTAAAATTTGAAAATAAAAATTGGATAAAATGTGTAAAAAAACTTTAAAAATTTGCTTTAAAATATTGTAACTTATATTTGAAGCACATGTAATATTTCGTATAGATTTGGCACACATCCACTTAAAAAATATATTTAATACCACACATTTAAAAAAACCATGTACATTACAAATAATGAGTAGCATAATGGAAGTCTTGTATGTTGCCACACATCCTCTTCAATTTTTTTTTTTAAAGTCTTCAAAGTTTGTAAATGTAAGAAGTATTGAAGGTCAAATAAAAAGGGATTATAGTAATAACATCTCATTGTAATGGTGTAAATACATTACAAATTCTTCAGCAATGAGATCGGTATTACGACCTTTATTTTCATAGTGATCTTTATATACGTCTTTGAGCATATTTGGAAATGCACCTACTATAGTATATGCTTCATGAACTTTTTTTGCAACAACTTCCATTGTCATTATTTCTAGTTCCTCAACATCATCATCGATCATTAAGCTTGTATTTTCAATTTCTTTGACAATGTTATTGCAACACTCTAAAACTATTCTTGCACATTTGTCGATAGGGGTTTCAACAAAATCATTTGACCTTATAGAGGCAGTTGGGCTTTCAACTATGATTTCTGATTCGTTCCGTGACATTTTTAATTAGATTATTCGTTGAAAATAAAAGAACAATAAAATTAAGGTTAGCAAACATAAAGAAAGTGCATGCTATCAAAGTAAGTCACTTTAGATTTAATGGAATTGATATATATAGACACAATTTAATGGAATACAACACCCTCATAAAATAGGGTTGCCTTCTATTTTCTACACATACCATTTCATAGTAATATTCACTTTTAATTGAAAAATATATTAAACTTTGAATCCAAATGAGAATTGAACCCACAACCTTATGATTATAAACAAAACACACTAATCCATTGCACTACATGTTTATTTTGATTTTTTTATGATTACAATTATGTTAATTAATAACTTTTTCAATAAAATTAGTAATAAATAAATTAATTAAAAAATATATTAATTTTTAAACCCACAATGAGAGTTGAACCCATAACCCTTCAATTACAAATCAAATATATTAATCCATTGCACTATTTGCTTGTTTTTGTATGTGATATATTAATCACATAATAGATATTTTATTAAAAAATTATTTACTTGCTTATAAATAAATATTATAATGTAAGCATTAAAAACATTTTAATGCAATTAACTTTTTTACCCTAAAAGAATAAAACTAAAAACAATTAATAATACATTTATATTTTACATTAAATTACTTTCTTATTTGTAATTGAAAAGCATTATAATAGAATTAATTTTTTACCCTAAAAAGAATAAAACTAAAAAAATATTTACTTTCTTATAATAGATATTTTATTAAAAATTATTTACTTGCTTATAAAATAAATTATAATATAAGCATTATGAAATTAACCTTTTTACCCTAAAAGAATAAAACTAAAAACAATTAATAATATATTTATATTTTACATTAAATTACTTTCTTATTTGTAATTGAAAAGCATTATAATAGAATTATTTTTTTACCCAAAAAGAATAAAACTAAAAAAATATTTACTTTCTTATAATAGATATTTGATTAAAAATTTATTTACTTATAATAAAACAAATATTATAATGTAACTTACTTTTTTTCTCTCACGGTATTTATTCGCACTATTTATTACTGCACCTCTGTATTTATTCGCACTATTCCCGATAATAATCTATTTTTTATTCCCACTATTTACTTCCTATTTATATGAGTTCCAAAAGCTATGACCGAAACAATATACTATTTCATATCTCTTTAGTTGTCGGCTTTTAATTAATTAGTTGGAAAATTTATGACGGAAAATATATAATATTTAATAAACACTTTGGTTGTCGGCTTTTACTTTTTATAAGTTAACATTTTTTTTTACACGGTCACGCTCCACCCGTGCTATCACTATAGGTTACGCCTCTCGGCGTAATTAAATGGTTAATTGTTTTGTTGATTTTAATGATAAAATTAGTTAGTTTTATGACTATTGATTCATTTTACTACATAGGTTGTTTATTTTATGAATGGGTTGATGAAAGATTCATTTTACATAATAAGGTAGAATTCAAAGTTATAAACATATATTAGGAATGGCCCTTCTTTTATTTATGGCTAGTATAAAAACTAAACTAATAATTAGATTTAGTCATACTTTATTTTGATATAAATGTAGTTTATTCAATGTGACTATTAAAAACAATGCAATAAAACTTTATCTATGAAAAAGAAAAAGAGAAAACTATCATTTTTTTTTATTTTTTTTTTGTATAAAAGGGGTAAAAACTTTATTGAAGATTAGAAAGTAACATTACAAAGGAATCAAAGGACCGAGGTCCCAAAGAAAAACAAGAGCAACAACCCAAACAAAGATAATATAGCCAGCATCATCATTTGTCACCATTTCCAGCCCTATCTTTAGCAAGAATATTCGTTAAATCAAGACGGAGCTCCTGAGGGACCAACTCCCACCCCTCAATTCTCCATCCCCCGCCATGCTCAGAAGCCCATTTCGCCAAACAATCAGATGCCCTATTCCACTCCCTTGGAATGTGGACAAAAGTCATTATTTCCATCAAAGAACTAACCCGCAGAATTTGTTGCACAACCCTAGCCAACTGCCAGCTGACATCAACCACCTTCCGCTCAATAAGCAAATTGATTAATATCTGGGAATCAGCTTCACAAACAATCCTTCTCCACCCCAAAGCATGAGTTCTCTCAAGAGCGTCGAGAATAGCCAACCCTTCCACTAGGTTGATGGTCTGTGTCCCTTCATAGATCGAAAAGAGGAAGATCACTAAGCCTGAAGAATCCTACCGATCCCCCCAATACTAGCCGGTCCCGGATTGCCTCTTGAAGATCCATCAGTATTGATCTTCAAAACACCAAATGGAGGAAGTTGCCATTTGCCATCCCTAACAATTCTTTGCTTCTCATGCCGACCTCTCTTAGCCCTAGCCAAAGCCAATGATGACCCCTGAATCCCTAATCTCTCCACCAACTCTGTATCCCTTTTCACCAAAGGGAATTCCAATTCACATCGAGCTTCCACTATTTCCTGGACCATGCCCAATATTCTCTGCCAAATTTGTTGCCCCAGCCTCTGCTCTCCATGAAAAATTCGCCGATTGCATTCCAACCAAATTTGCCACAATAAGAAGATAGGCCCCACATACCACACCTCCTGCAAAAAGGAGGCCACAGAAGGAGGTCGACCCATCCCCTGCCAAAATTCAATTCAGGAGGAGGCATGAACACAAGGAATTTTCCAAACACCCCACCAAAAGTGCCAAAGCTGGAGGGCAAAAGAGCAACAAAAAAACAAATGAGTAGAGTCCTCCTCATTAGCCCCACACATAACACAAACAGAAGGACCCTGGAAACCTCTTTTTTGAATGTTATCCCAAGTCAAACACTTATTCCAGGCCAACATCCAAACAAAGCAACTACATTTTGGCCAAGAAAGCTTGTTCCAGACCTTCCACCATTGAATTTCAGGCCCAGCCAACCTATGAGACAATAACACGCTATAACCTGAGGCAACAGTATAGGTCCCCTTAGGATTGGGGGACCAGGCAAGCATGTCATCATCTCAGAGAGAGCTACACCTTCGACCGGCGAGGATACTCTGCAGCATAGCACAATCCTCCTACATACCAACATCTGGCCACTCATCCAGGGACTTCCATTTGGCCACCTCCATCTGACCACAGGAGGAAAAGGACTTAAAATTGCTCACCCGTGACCAACCAACCTCGAGAAATCTCTGGCAAAGATTCAACAAGTTGGGAAACTAAGAGGTGATGGGAGGAAAACCATCCCAAGAATCAGACCAGAACTGGGCCTTAGTCCCCTTCTTGCAGATCCAAAATAACCCATCCTTAATAAGCACAGCCCCTTTTTTGAGAGTGCCCCATATCACAAAGCCCTTCCCCACCAAGGGGTACCTAGAAATATCGGGTTGAGGGATCCCCGAGAGGTACTTCTGAGAAAGAACCCTGGCCCAACACTTATCTTGCTTGTTACACCACCGCCAGTATAGCTTTGCAGCCAAAGCCTCCCCAGTCAAAGCCGACTGCCTCAGACCAAGTCCACCATATTGTTTCGGGCTACAAACAACCTCCCATCTGACCAGACTCCATTTAGAGGACTCCAAGCAACCAGCCCATAAAAATTGTCTCACCACAGAATCAAGGTCCCTAAGAAAACCCATAGGGGCAACCTGGAGCATGCATCTATAAATGGGCAGAGCTTGCACCGCTGACTTAATCAATTGGACACGACCAACAAAGGATAGCCATCGGTGAGTCCAGTGATTAACTTTCACCCGAAATTTATCCAAAATAATCTGCCAAGATGCCCTAGGTAGTCTACACACCGAGATAGGAATGCCAAGGTAAGTCAATGGGAGAGTCCCGATCTGAAATCTCAAAGTTCGGGCAATCCTCTACTGAATGGGGCCTGGAGTGTTGAAGAAGAAAATGGAAGACTTATCCTCATTAATCTATTGACCTGAAGCAACCAGATAGACATCCAACACTCTTCGTAAATTAGAAGCCTCTTGCATTGTAGCCATCCCCATCAAAACAGTATCATCCACAAATTGTAAGTGAGTCTGCAGAGGTAAGGTGCCACCCCACCTCCAACCCTGAATGAGACCAAACTCCGCACTCTATTTAATCCATCTCCCCAAACCTTCAGCCAAAAGAATAAACAAGTAAGGAGAAAGAGGGTCTCCCTATCGAAGCCCCCTAGAAGCACCAAATAACTTAGAGTGACTCCCATTGATAAGCACAGAGAAAGAGACTGAAGTAACACAACTCAAAACCCATTGAATCCATTCTTCAGCAAAACCAAAAGCACCCAGAACCCGCCGAAGAAAGGACCACCTAACTCTGTCATAAGCCTTAGCCATGTCCAATTTAATAAACATCGATTTCTCTTTAGAGTTGGCCATAGAATGGATGGCCTTAGTTGCAATAACAATCCCATCGAGAATTTTCCTACCAGCTACAAAGCCACTTTGTTCCTCAGAGATCAGCTCCTCAAGCCCATTTTTCAAC
>VDFB02086081.1:301958297-302002459 GCA_007258455.2 Sequoia sempervirens | reverse complement strand
AATCAAGGGAGATATCTGCATTTTACTACAAGTGGGTCTGAAACCCTTCACAACTAGGGTTTGATCAATAAAATGCAAGTTTCTCTCCATTCCACCGTAGGAAAAATCTGATTTTTGGTGGAATGGAAGGGATTGTAGTATACTTCAAGACACAAAAGGTTTCAGACTGGAATATGGATTTTGGTGAGAATAAATTGATTCCCTAGGCCTGGCATCTCTATGTGACAGGCCAAAATTTGTTGCAAAAATCTAATTTGAGGCAATATTTTTGAGTTTTATGTTTTGTGGTGCTTGGGATCAGTTTGAATGAGTTTTTTGAAGGTATAGGAAGGTATTCATTGTCCTAGGGGTGTTGGGGTGTGCCAAGGTAACCATACTTACATTAAAAAGTGTCTTGTAGGCCTCCTTGTAGCGTTATAAAAAAAGTTATTTGTTTCCTTTTGTGTTGGAGTCAAAACTTGTGGTTTTGAGGGTTTGTGGAGGATAGTATCAAGTGTCAAAAACTAGTGAGTTGAGTCTGGTTTCAGTCATTAGAAGGATTTTATTTTGACTGTCCCATTAGACAGGGCTACAAGGCCTAATATGGCAAACGATAAATGAAAGAGTGTTCCCAAGTGAGAAGTCTTGTTTGTTGGCTTAGTTTAGCCATGTTAAGAGATTATGAGTCATTTCCAAGCCTCCTGATTTCCTTTGGGTGTGTGGAGTTAAAATATTGCTTAAGTTGCTCATTAGTTGTATGGTGTATTAAGGAGTCTATTTAAGAGTATTTGAGAGAAGCTCTTAAGAGATTGTTCTTCCCCTACCACTCTGCATCAATTTTTTTCCAATGGGACCTCCTGCTCCATGAAAATAGAAGCCCAAGTACCTCCATGGGACCATATAGTAAGCATCGCCATTTCCAAACAGATCCACTCCTTCGTTTTCAGTATTGAATGCACAGGAGGAGGGCCAAGCATGCTTTTGAACTGAAACTCCTAATTTACGAGCAATCACATCGACCACCTCTCTAGTTTCCATCACCCTTACCAACACATCATGCAGATGCCCCAACACCAATTCCAAATTTTCAACATTCTTCCTTGAAGCTTCAATCATACTTCAAGATAGAAGATGCAGCAATTGAAAGCATAGTAGCAATAGTGAGCGACTAGGCCACCCCAAAGACATTCCACCATCTGTGAGAGCTGCTAGGGTCTAGTAATAAATGATCCATAGCTTCACGCACATTCACACCTTCCTTTCCATCAACATGCTTCGCCTCGTCGAGGAGTCATCCCAACCAGTCCCTTAGTATTAGGTTTCTAATTTCTCCCTCCAAGCCATTGACAAACCCCACCATGGCTGCTTCTCTAGAGATTTTCTTTAGTCACTTCCTAGCAATGTACTTCTCATTTTTTCACCAAGCATCTAGCAATTACCCCTCCTTTTGGTCTGTCTCCTCCAAACTCCATCAATCACCACCTTTCCCTTTGCCACCCTCTTCCCTACCTCACTAGCCATGCCATCCCCTACTCCATTGAAACCCATTGTTAATAGAAAAAAAAACCCACATAGAGAAAGAAAGAAGAAGACAATTCTTAATCCCCGACCTCCCCCAACTTCGAGATAATACTTGGCAATTTCCAAGATACATTTGACTTAATGGTTTTCCCCTACCGCACTCTCTCATCACTCTTAAGAACTTCACTAAAAAAATTTGAGGCATCCAGCGTGGTGAAGCATTGTGCTGCTTCGTGGATTTCAAAAAAGCCTTTGATATAGTTCTTAGGGACAAGCTTTGGAATAGAATGGAGGAGCTTAGGTCTCCAAAGAGTATAGGATGGTTCATAAATTGTATGAGTAGGCTAGAGCTAAAATCAGAACTAAAGAAGACATGTCTGAGTTTTTGGTAGTGACATTGGGGTCAAGTAGAGGTGTCCTCTTTCCCACACTTTATTTTGTTTATATATTGATAAATTGGAAGATTGTGTAACACCCCGCCAACGAACCCCAGAGGACAACACTAACTATGCCACATTAATGGAATTTTTTTTTTAAATGAAATAACAATAGATTGCATGTATTAATAATCTAAACCAAGTACTCTAAGGTTCCTCAACTGCACTACTCACAAACTAAATAATCAAGATAGCTAAAATCATTTCATTAACTTATCAGATGGCATGGGTTATCTAACATGCAAGGTTCATTTAAAAACATCACATTAAATGCTTCTACATTAATTACTTCCATAACATGTCACATGATAATCAACATTGAATAAAGACATTTCTAACCAACTAAAATATGCAAGATACATCACCTTCCATTACAAGAAGTGTACATCAATATCTATTACATTGCTACAATATTTACAACAATGTTTCCCTGAGTACATGTGGGAAGAATGTATCATCATATCACAATAAGAGATACCACAGTAATACCACCCAATACATATACATATACGGTTGTCTTCTTGAACTAGAACATGAAATAGAGTCCATAATATCAAGAACAATCATCATGCACATGAACATGCAACAAGAATTCCCAATGGAGGAAAAAGCACCGACCTCCCGACCATGTGGAACCCTAAGGTCCACCCTTTGTGCTAGGAGATAACACAAAGACCCACACCATATAGACAGTCAAGAAGACAACAGACTAACATATACAAGGGCTATACATGACTCCAACAGACCACTGCTAACAATACCAACATCACATACAACACTTACATCACTTCCAAATGCATTCACACAACAAAAGGATAAAACACAACTAGGGAATGCTAGACTGCAATAGGGAGGAGTGTCATCACATAACTTGATATGGGTTATCCTGGTAGATCTTCCTAGGCCTCGGTCCCCATCCTGGGTTATCCTGGTAGCCTCTATCGATCATCGGCTCCCATACAAACTCGTGTAGAATCAACATACCCTTCATGAGGACAAGGCAGTTGATCTTGCCATTTTAGGCCTTCTCATCTCATCTCAAGCCTAAACGAGCACTTGAGCCATGAATGAGGCATAACATTATCTTGCTTAATGTGAAATCTACCCATCCCCCTAATTCATTATTAAGGTTATCACTGGATTAAGAAACTCGCCAACGGGTTATCCTGGACACTACTTTGGGTTTCGGCCCCCATTGAGAGTCACTCCCCCTACTTGCAACTAGTAGAACCTACACATCAAGCAAGGCATTTTCCATCTTGCATACTTAACATAATTCACATGAATCCATACATAGTGTAAGGAATTGCCCATCTTGCACTCATAACATAATCACAAGAGTCCATACGTAGTGCAAGGCATTGACCTTCTTGCACACTTATCACAATTACAAGAATCAATTCACAGTGCAAGGCATTGACCTTCTTGCACACAACTCAAAACATTGTCAAACCATTTTGAAAGTAAAACCATCACAAGAATACATATATACAAAAATACTCCCTCCCAAGCCTTTGGAAGCCACTTAACCACTTTGCACAAATGACTCCCACTTTTAACAATAACCAAAATCACCCCAATTTACAATAATCAACACAATATTCAATACAAGCAAACAATCCAGTAATACAACCACGAAATACATTGTTTCCACATTTCATATTACTCTTTAACTTCACCTTATAATTCACCTATTTGGGACATTTACCACAATAACAATTATTCTCAATATCTAATTACATAATGAATTTACAATTCAACTATTAAATAATTATAAAGGAAATTAGCATTCATTATTTAACAAAAGGATAATCTAATTCATTTAACAGAACTTTCAATTATCTAAATATAAGTAAATCAATCTTCTCTACTTAATTACCCATTTCACTTATCTACATAATCAATTAATTACATAAGAAGAAATATTCTTTTACTATGATCATGATAACGCATCAAACACAAAACATAATATACATTCATTGAATACCAACTATAGTATATCGGATGTAATACCAAACATAATGAATACCCAATGTAAAATGCAAGAAGGGAATGCATAACATAATATCCAATATATACAATGCAGGAAAATAATTCACAACATAGAGTATCTATTAAATATGTAGAGCATCGAATAAGCCCAAACCATAGCCATCAAAAAGGAAGTCGCAACACAAAGCATCAATCACCAAGCATAAAGTATAACTTTCGATAGGAGAACGAAACGTACAGTGTGTATCGAATTCCATACTCCATATATTTCCATCGACTAATGCACAATAATTGAATTCCAATCATATTGTATGCATCGTATATCATCATAAAGCACATTCAGTGAACTCTAAACTTAAAACATATCCATCAAATGCCAAATATGAAGAGTATACATCAAATTCCAAACACAATGAATCTAATATAAATCACAATATTTAGTCTTAATGAAACACGCAGGAAATGACTCGCTATGGTTAGTGTTGTGATTTTTGTGACCACACCAATTAACAGAACAAAGTATCTGAAGGCTACTCCATTCTCTCTTGATCAAAGAATTCCGTATGCTAAGATTGGAAGAAAGTTCGTACGTTCAACTCCAAGGTTCTGAAATTCTATGTAATACCCTCAATTGGTTCATTGTGATTTGTTGTTTACATGAGGGAACTTACACAATTGTTTCTTGGCAGTTGACAACGGGTTAATGATGGAAGGGGATTTTGTGTGTTGCGAATGATTTAGCGATAAGGTACATGTGTTTCCTATACTAACCAGAAATGAACTAAATTGAAATGAATGCAGGGCCTAAGAAGTTTATGTTCTATCTAAGGACGAGACGTGGAATTGATTTCGGCAAACTTCAACCAAACTCTGCTCCGCCTCGCGTTGGACAGCTTACACAAAGTTGGTGCAATCTTCAAAGGAGTAACGAAAGGCATTTAGATTACAACTCAACATGCAAGTACCATCTGGACGATGCATACAAGCATGTGAATCACAACCAAAGTTAAGCTTGTAAAATTTTCTAGTTGACCACACAAGGAAAACTTTCTGTTAGCAAGCTTCTAGTGGTATGGATTAAAATGAAGTTGCCTCAATTAACACCACAAATCCACAGTTAACATCTATTTGCATTAAAATAAAAATTATGCTACTTTATGCTACTTGAAGTAGAAGGGATGAAGAAATCTTGCTAGCTACTCATAACAAAGACGAATTCGTCATCAATGAAAGATCTTTTTATTATGATAGTTTTCACAACAATCTCTTACAAAGTTTTCAAGGGAAAACTTTCCTTCTCCTCCAAACTATACTATGCTAACAAGCTAAGATATCTCTCTACTCTAACAGAATGTTTATTCTCCTTCTAATGTCTACTTCTAATGAGATACAAATGAGGGGGAGTCCCTTTTATATAGCTGGCCAAGTCCAATGGACGACTCAAATTACAATCAAATGAAGGGCCCAGATTAAGCCACATCAACCCTAACCCTAAAAACTATCAGAATGGGGAGTGATACAATAAATGAATCAAATATTCCCACTCACTCCTGAAATAACAAAGGCAATCAATTCCCACTATCAATCATCTAGGACATCATCATCTAGAAACGTATTTTCATTCTCCTTCTCCTTGACTGTGGAGTCCATGAATCTAGCAAGTACAATCTCAACCTCTTGAGTCGAGATCGGCGGAATGTGATCGAGCTGGAATTCCAACACCGTGACTGCCTGCCCATGCCGCATACAAGAATTTCTCCAAGAAACTAAAGCATCCTGAGTATTCTAAATAATACTGGAGAAAGTTGAGGTGTTCTCAAAGTCATTCTGAACAAAACTCTTCACCTTTGAAAAGAAAGGCGACAGCCTACTCCTTAGACCATCTGCAATCACCTCATCAGAATGCATCCTTCTAGCAAAAATAGCCTCCAAAGTGTTCAGGACTCCATCAATAATATTCATCATGGCCTTTCTGACTCTGGCTGAATTTATTTGAGCTGCATCAAAGAATCCACGGTCTGTGACAACCGAAGAGTACCAGCCAAAAAAATCATACCTATCACCCTCCTGTATCACACCTCCCTCAACCAAAGCCTGTAAGGGAGTATGCATTAAAGCTTCCAGATGTTGAACAACCTTGTTCTGATAGATATGAGCATCGCCCCAAGCATGATCAACTGCATCCATCTATGCCAAAATGTTGGAAGCTTGTTGGAAAGCATGAGCAAGATCTTCCATAAACCTTTCTATCTCGGCACGAACTCCAACAACCTACTTATCTGCTTCTTGTGCCATCTTTCTCCAATCCTCCAAGCCACCAACTGATTCTCTAGACAACTCGGTTGGAAACTCAATCACCAGATTCTCCTGCCCACGAGGATGAGATAAATTTTGCACGTATCTTATCAATGTCTTGTGCTCCCTCTTCAATTTCTTGTATTTGCCTTCAGTCTGGAGCAATATGTCCTTGAGTTCCTGGTAGGAGTTATCACACTTCTCAATTATTTGCGCTCCTGTGGGGCGACCTAACTCCATAGTGGTGATCATGTAATTTTCTGGCACTGCTTCATCTTGATCACAATCAACCCTTGGCACAACCATGTGAAGGGTGCGAGAGCCATCCTCATCTATTGAAATCTTCGAAAACTTTCTAGCTCTCTTTTTGGTCAGAGGTGCACTGATCCTACTTAAGAATTCTTCCATCTCTACTGTTGGATCATCCTCCTCACTGGGGCTCCTCCTCATCCTATCTCTAAGCCAATCTAGTACTATCTATTGTATAACAAATGGCTGATCATCCCTTGCTTCTTCTTCACGAACTTCTTCTCTAACTTCATCCTGGCGGGGCTCATCGGCTTCTATGCGCTGAGTATCTCTTGAAACTTGGGCCTCTTGTCTTGTAACTGCATCATCCTCTAATGCCACCTAGAGCTCACGCTGGAAGTGTGTATCTATAGCAGTTTCCTCATCTTCCTCCTGCTAGTTATCTCTGTTGGGAGCATTGACACTCTAGCCAACAAATTCTCTACGGGGTGGCTGATTTTCCTCATGCAACTCCTGCTCCTTATTCAATACATTTCTCTGATCAACAAACAATGAAACCTCCTAGACACTTAGAGAACGAGTCTCTAATGGTGTGGGTAATTCTACTTCATTTCTTGGAGGCTCAGGCTGAACTGGCTCTTTTCTTCAAGACTCTGGAGCTTGAGTACCCTGTTTCTTCTTAGTGGCAGTTGGCATCCTATGATCTCCCATCAAATTGTAAATCAGAGGAATTGACCTACTCTTCAGCCTATTCACATGCCTCTCGACCCACCCTCTCGTGAACGTCAAGACTAGTATGCAAAGTGTGTCCAAATCAACAATATCCGGTTCTGACCAATCTGGGAGTGGAAGTGGTGTGTCTCTTACTGCCTCATAATCTGGATGAAGGATGTTCATTTCCTCGTACACCTAGTCTAGTACTAGAATAATCTCACACTCCTGAATCATGCTCAACGACAGTCTCAAAAACATCCTCTTTCTAACTTTAGCCTCATCCAACGCACCAACCCAATAATCCTCAATATTTTCCTTGTGCATGAACTCTTCTGATAGTATCCATCTGATATTGTTGTGGGGGTCATAATGTTGTTTGCTGGTGTGATAAGAAAAGTGGAAAAATTGAAGCTCATTCTCAACTTCCCTAGCTACCTGAAGTGAAGGACACACTTCGTCTGAATTTCCCATAATGATTGGGAAGTCAAGTCCTCCCTTCTTCTTTTTCTTATGAATTTTATCGTAGGCAATGAGTTCCCTAGATATCTCCAACATTAAAATTATGTTTGTTGGGTACTTGGGAAATCTGTATGGATATGAAGAGAAGCCTTGCGGCCTGATATACGTAAATTTTGGGAACTGAATAAACCAACACCCATACCTTTCTATCAACTCCTGAGCTTCCTTCAGGATTCTTTGATTTGTCCTCTGCTGAAGTGATCTCATAATGTTCATGGTGAAGGCGTCATTGACCCTCTTGTAATGGGACGTGCTTGTCAAGTGCAACTACGAACAAGCCTCATGAATCTTGAACTGCTATGGGCCACAACCAATCGGCTCCTTGTATGATATTCCCATGTACTTCGTCATACGAGCCAACATGTATATGATGTAGGAGCCCATGTAAAATGTCTTTGTTCTCCTCAAACTCTGGAGATTCTCGTGCAAATTATCATTGATCGTCACCGCCCAATTGATATGCTCCTTGCCTTCTAGCACGAGGTTAATATAATAGAACATCCAAGGTTCTAAGATGAACGCTTAGGGACAGCCTCCAACTCTGCTGACCATCATAATTAGATCACAATACTCTTGCTTCAAATCATCTGAAATCATTTTCCTCGGCAACTTCGTGCGAGAGGGCTTGGGCTTATTCATCCAACGAGAATTAATCATATCAACACATCTTTCAAAAGTAGAAGCATACATTTTCTTAGCTCGCTCTCTTGTTTTATAAATCATCTTCTCATGTGAAGGAATCCCAAATGCTTCGCCAATGGCTGCAGGTGTGAGGTTACCGAACAACTTGCCATCTAGTGAAGTGATGGTCCTTCGGTCTAGATTATAACAATTGGCACACTCCATGATCAGCTTCGAACACTGAATTGCTAGTGAGAAACCAACAACTGCATATAGCCCACTCCGACAATGTTGTGTGAAGTGATCGAAGGACGATGGCTTCCAACTCCCATCATTCAACTTTTGAACGCCTCCATATTAAAAGAACCCAAGTTTGTATCAGCTAACTTGCCCAACTTTGAAGCGAATTTTGATTCTGGCAAGAATGACTTGCTCAGCTTCTTGATCACAGCTTGCCTGGACGCGTTTCCCTTGTTGGATTCAACATTGTTTTCCTTTCTAGTTGCTCTTATTTCAGCCATTCTGCAAAAACAAAAGATAGTCATCAACAATTTAACATAAAAAATAACATCACATTGGGGCTGCTAGCCGACTTTTGAAAATGAGAAGCTGCAACACTGTATTTCATCTTCAAACCTCAACTTCTCCTTTAGCACTTAGAAAATTTTCCAAGCTAGCTTCAACAACTTCAGGACTTGAAGAAAATCGGCCAACTTCACTTTAGTCACTCCTCAGCACATAGACTTCTTCAAACTCTCACTCTTTAAAGTTCAGCTTCAACAATCTCTTTTACTTCAAGTCAAACTTCCTCACCAAGTTTTAGCTTGCACTGCAATCTTTACTTCAGAGCTCAAGTCGTACTTGTTAGCCGATGGAGAAAAATGAAACAACTCAGCTCATATAGCTAAGTCAAATTCTAGAAGGAGCTTATTTTAGCCAGTTCGTTAAATTTCCACTACTTCACTGGAGGAATTTGAATTTTCCTCCTCTGGCAGCTGCAACATTTGTCATCCGGCATCTAGAATATTTGACCTTCTAGAATTTCAAGAAGATTCACTTCACTGGTCAAGGCATACTTAGCATTTTTAACCCATTTTGAAAGTGTTAACTTCAACTACATCTTTAAGAAATTCACTTCATCAGCCAAAGCGTTGACAACTTGATCTTATTCATCTCTAGCTCAAGAAAATTATTTCCACAAAGAATTCGATCAAATTCACCTAGGCAATCAACTTCAAATTCATCATCCAAGGCAATTTATTTCAACATATTTTATCCTTCTTGCCTTAGAAATTTTTAAAAAAAATTCACTTAGGAAATTCATCAATCAGGTGCCCATGAAAATCTTCATCTTCAAGGCCTGACGAAGTGTGGAAGACTTTAAAATCCATTCCTTGTCGAAGATGTTTGATACCCAAAAGAAAATTCCCTTCAAAAAGCATTGAATTCATGTGTATACAAACGAAGGGGTACATTTAATTTTTGAATTTTTAAACCTTAGAAAAATATTTTTCATTAAATTTATTCTTTATTCTTCATCTTTGGACGTATTTTCTTGCTTTGCCATGAAAATCTTTATCATCCTCATGAAGCTGACACATTTATGAGTCCTTCACGGCCAATTCATCCCTGCCATAGAAAATTTCACCACCCTCTCCAACTTGGGCATATTTTCCTCTAGAGGTGGAATTCTGTGCCTTAGAAAAAAAAATTCAAATAATATCATCAACATAGGTGCATATGAGGGGTCAAGCAGGATTTCACATGCCTTAGACAATTTCCTCCAAGCTAACATCTTCAATACTCTTGGGCGCATTTTACATGTCAAGGTGGAATAGTAATCAATACTTAGAATATTTTCATTTTAGAAAGCCACCACCTCCAACATCTTTGGGTGCATTTCACATGCCAAGGTGGACTTAACCATACCTTAGTCATTTTTTATCCATCTCACCTTGCACCTTGGGCACATTTAGCATATGGAGGAGGATTTAACACCAACGCCTTAGCTTATGTCCAGACCTTGCTTCTAACATGGGCACATTCAAAGGGTGGAGAAGGAAGTCAACACTTGGAATATTTTCTATCACATGCAAAACGCCTTAGATTCTCTTCACCTTGCATGGGCACATTCAAAGGGTAGAGGAGAAAGTCAACATTTTGTCTTGACACCACTTCCAACATGGGCGCATTTGAGGGGTAGAGGTGGACTTAACTCCTTGACTTAGAAATTTTCTTATTTTCTCTCTCTCCTTGGGCGCATTTTAGGTGTGGTGGAGGATATACAAACACTTAGAATCTTTTTCATCAAATTGACTTGAAGTGGGCGCATTTTCAGGGTGGAGGAGGACTTAACTCCAACAATTAGAATTTTTTTCATCATCTTCACCTTGCATGGGTGCATTTAGGGGTGTCTGCAAGATATTTTCAACAATTAGATATTTTCCATCACCTTCAAGGCAAGCTGAGCGCATTTAGGGGGTCTTGCTGGACTTAAGTCCAACACTTAGAATTTTTCTCCAGCTAATTTCTCCTTGGGCACATTTTGGGGGTCTAGCAGGACGAACTCCAGACTTAGAAAATTTTTAGCTTCCTGCCAGCTTGAGGGCGCATTTCAGGGATCAAGCAGGATAAACTCCAGACTTAGGCGTTTTTCATCTTTCTACTAGCTCAAGACTTACTATATTTAGTAAGTTCTAGGTTTTCATACTTCTGAAGCTCAGATTGATTTGAAATTTTAACCACAGGATCCTCATGACCTAATTAGTCTATTCACACTGCCATCTCAAGTTGACCCGCTATTTATGGCATGTTTCTGAAGGTGGTTTACTATTTATAGCAACTGCTTGATTTCATGACCTCCACAACTCCATTTGTCCTGAAATTTGAATGATGTGACCCTCATCGGTAGACTTGCCCGTTCACACTTGCGCCTGCTATTGACTTACTATTTATAGCCTGTTTCTAGAATGCCTTACTATAAATAGTAAGTACTCTTATTGCCTTCAAATTTTACTGGTGGATTGCTTGAAAGATACTGATCGCGGTGGGATACACCAGTTTTTGAAAATTTTGGCATTTGACCCCTCATTTTGGGTCCCAAAGCTGGAAACCCTAATTTGACTTGCATGTCGATCAAATGACCTCTGTTTGACCTCATTTATGTTGTATGCTAGTTAGTTTGTGATACTGAAGTGCTAGGAGGGGACTGCCAGAGTGGATCTACTAAAAATAGTAAGTTACTAAAAAGTGATCATCCTGCTTTGCATGTCACATCACTGTGTAGCTCTTGAAAAACCCATAAGGAATAATCTGATATGCACTGAAAATCCTTGCATGCAAACCCTAAAATTAGCCCTTGAAGATGACTCTTGAAAAAGGTCATGATCCTAATTTGCATGTTACATTACTGCGAAGCTTTCAAAAAACCCACAAAGAATATGCTGACATGCACTAAAAAACTTTGACATTCACTTACTAGGCACTTACTAAAAATAGTAAGTTATCAAAATTCAGTAAAACTTTGTAGGGGACTGGCTAAAAGCATGTTGACTGCAACGTGAAGCTCAAATTCCAATTTGCTTACTCCATTTGACTTCAGATTGACTGGAAAATTCAAAACCCTAATTCTTAGACTTAGCCAAAATTTCATGTTTAAGCTCAAAGGTGGGCATACCCCCAGAAAGGCAGACAACAGAAGAGAGAGACACAGAGAGAGAGACAAAAACAAATCCAAAAGATGAGGAACGGAGCAAAAATTAGGGGGTCCCCATTTGAAATGGGGTGATGTGTGAAAAGGTCACAACAATTAGTATCTACCAAAAAAATGTAGAGTAAACTCTAAATCACTGCTGAGGTAGCAAAAGCACAGAGGTAGAGAGGGTGTCCGACCGCCGACCATTGCTGGGTCGGCGCCATGAAATAAAGAAAATAGCTAAAGAAAATTCTTCCTCAAGGAGGAAATAATATTTGATGCGCCCAAACAGATGATGATAGGCTTTAAGAAACTTGCAACAATGACAATACTACTGGGTATACACAAAAAATAATTTGTTTAAAGGCTTAAGATATTTGTAAAACTGCAAATGGTAGGAGAAAATCGTCAACCAAGCATGCAAGGAAAAAGCTACAGAATATGAGCAAAATGTCGAAGGCAAGTGGTGAAGGAAACATAAGCTACGCCAAGAATAAAGAATAAAAGATTTGTCAAATGTTGCAATTGCATTGCCCTGAACATTGTATGCAATCAAATTGAGAAGGCATAGAGAGAGAAATGAAATAAATATAATACCTAAAAGGAGATGGGATTTCAAGGCTGCACAAATTTACAGATTATGCACAAATTGATTTGCAAAAAGGGTTTTAGAAATCTTCATAAATTATATTTATTAATTGTTTGAATTTGAAAAATAAATTAACTAAAGAATGTTTTGTTTCTAGATAGCATCAACACTCAAGCACTCATTTCAAAATAGAGATAAAATTTAGAAGAATAGTGCAATTGAGGAATTACATTCCAACCTAGATCCAATCGCTTGGCAAGGCTGGAGATTCAATGTCGAGCTCTAAATTTCTAACTTGCAAATCCAATCTTTTTGAACCCCCATATCAATTTTTCCAAGAATACTAATCAATTTTTCCAAAATCCCAATTCAAAATCAATAGTATTCAAAATTTTGCAAACAAATTACTCTTTCAACCAAAACTAGAATGAAAAATCTCCCATCAGAACAATATTTATAGAAAGAGGGAGACTTTTCATTTTCCAGGGAAAACCAATCAATTTTCACAATTAATAATTAACTTTAAATTTATTAAATTAGCCTTTTCCTTCTCGCAATAATAATTTTTTAATTAATTAAAATCCTTTTGATTTATCATATTATTTTATTATTTATTACGATTACTTATGTATTTATTTATATATATTTATTTTTATATTAAATATAAGGAGATCAGTACATAGCAATTCAGATAAGAACCATAAGAGTTTCAATCCTATGCAGTCAGAAGGCCCTACAAAAAAAAAGCAACCTAACCTGGACCAAGAAAGATACAGACTTAAACCATAAGTTTCAGGTACATCCCAAAAATTACAACAAAATTTGAGAGCAAAATTTACATATATACAATAAAAGAGATACCACCGTATGTATCAAACCCATATACAAAGGAACCAAGACAAAAGGAACACCATCGGCCAGAAGTTAACCAGAATGAGCAAAACTGTCACCATCACTAAGAGCCACCAAAGCCTCAGCCACATTAACCTCTCAACTGACAGGTCAGGTACATTGTTCTTTTGATGTTCCATCAAGACAATAATCACCTCTTTACCTTTGTTCAGTCTAGGATTGGTCGTTTTCTCATCTTTAAGTTCATCTCTGAAAGCCTGAAGAGCCCTTAAAAAAACCTCTGCACTAGGGTGGACTTCCTACCACATATGACCATATCTAGCTTCCATAATATCAATAGAAATTTCCCTATTCTCCAAGTATTTCCAGAATTTATCCTTTGACAACTCCACAGTGATGAACACTTGCATAGCAACATTATAATATATGAGTCCCTTATAGGACTTGTTATCACCTGAAGTTGTACCCCTGTTGAACCTTATGTTCAACACCTTAGTGTAACATGCGAAGACCTCCAAAGCTGTGGGTCACTTGTAGACAGAGGTCAACCTCCGAAGAAGGTCAGCTTCCTTTGTGGGATCACCTAAAACTATTGATTTTGTAATGAAAAAAAGGAGAAGGAATACATAAATTTAAAACTAAATCCTATGGTGATACACCTAAATGTTACTTGGATTTGAAACCAGACTTCATACACTTGGTTGCAATGACTGAAGATAAATTTGCACAACTCACTTCTGTCTATATTTTTGCAAAAGTGTTTCACAAACAGGTCCTGGTGCTAAGATTCCTAGAAGGAAAGTTAATTTCACATCTAAGATTCATTTTACATCTTTTGACACAATTTGTAACCTGCAAAAAAATACTTCTTGCATAAAGGTTCTAAAATCTGAGACAAAGCTCGAAGGAAATAAACATTTACCTCACTAAAAGCTTGATCAATCAGCTGACTGAACACAAAATGCAAAGAGAAAGTAGGAAAGAGCTTCAAATCAATAATAATCAAGGTCTTTACAAAATTTCACTTCCAAAATTTGAGTTACAAAAGTCTACTAATCTGAGAGAGGACTGCAAAAGTCACAGACTTTTGAAAAGCATCAGGAGAACTCCTTTTCAAAGAGGCAAAAATGCCATATATACAAAAAGATATCGGCCCCTTGGGCTTACAAAATATCCGCCTTCAGAACATCTCCCCTTAGATCTTTTGAAGGAAGTTAATTTTGCATCTGATTGCATCCTCGTGTCCATCTTGGTGACAAATTGCCCTCAGGGGAAGCCTTAAGATCTTTTGCAACGCATTTATTTTTGGCCTCTATGTCCCTCTTTGAATCTCCTTGCAGAGCTACCTTGAATGCTTCTAAGTGTTACCATAAATGTAGATCGACTCTGTGCCAGTAGATATTTCAGCTATAACTATGACTCACGGCTTCTTCATCCTTTGGCCTGATTCTCGCTCCAGATCTTTCTTTAAGTCGACTGTCTTTGAGAAGCAACATCTGACCTGCCTTGTTAGATTCAAACACCATGTTCACCGAGCTGACTGATCACCTTCGATCTTCGAGTAGATCGCTATGCTCTGTTGATCTCGTTCACAGGGGGGGTCAAACATCTCATGGTTCCCCTTTGGCTCTCTCTGATTGGTTGCATCTCGTGCCACGTAGATTTCTAGTTGATCAAAGGTCACTTCCTTAGAATTGCATGTCGGTGAGACATTAATCGTGTCTACCCGATGCGATTAGACCCTGTAGCAGCACTTGGAAAGACCTCACAGTGGGTTTGGTGTGTCATACCGATGTCCTTATTTCATTCAGCAAGACATACGACAGTTAGCAAGACCTCAGGGCGAGCGGCCAGAGTTATATTGATCTCACAAAAAACCATCGGCAAGACTCTCTTAGTCGGCAAGAGGTCATAACGAATGCTAAGAGTCCTACCGATCTCCTTTCTTTCGCTCTGAGCTCACTTCACTTCGGTAAGACCCTATCAGGTCGGCAAAACATCCTGTCAAAGCCATCTCTCTTGTCGAGACCACCTCTCTTGCTGAGACCTCCATTAGTCACGAAGACTTTTCCCTAAACTCCTATTTCTTCGGTGAGACCGCCGGTTTTCAGCGAGACCCTATGCCGAAGGAAAAATCCTTCGGTGAGCTCGTTTCATCATCTGTCGGTAGGACCACCTTCATTCGCCGAGACACCATGTCGAGTTCCCTTCCTTTCGTTGATCTCACTTTACTTCAGCAAGACCCTGTCCTTTTGGCCAAACTTTATGCCAAAGGCAATATCTCTCGGCGAGCCCATTTCCTCTTGGCAAGACTGCATGGCTGGCTCCATTAGTCACACCAAAGGTTTACAACCATCGGTGAGACCATCACTTGTCGGTAAGACATTACACCGACCCTTGACTTCATATCGAAGGCACCACTCTGTTGGCAGGACCACCTCCATTCGAATAGACTTCATGCCGAACTCCTTACGTTACACTGAAGGCACAAAACATGTCAATGTGACTAACAACCATCAACAATACATCCTGTCGATAGCACCTTCTTTCGCCGAGCTCTCCTCATTTCGTTGCAACAACTTCCCAAGCTCCTCTTCATTCGAAAAGACTTTCATTATCAGTGAGACCCTACAACGAAGCCACCATATTATACCGATGACATTCATTTCGATGAGACCGCCCGCGGTCGGCAAGACCTCACGCTGAGCTCCCCTATTTTTCCCGATGGCTCATATCAATCAGGAAGACTTCACTTGACTGGCCAAACATCATGGCAAACTTAAATCTCTCGGCAAGACTCCTCGCGGCAATAGGACTTCTCCCCGAAGGCACAACCTTATGCCGAAAGCAAAAACTTTCGGTGAGAGCATTAGTAGTCGGATAGACCTTTTGGTGAAGATGCTTCCTTCCTTCACTGATGCCACTTCACTTCGGTGAGACCCTACCGGTTTGGCAAGACTTCTCAGCGAGGCCCTTCTTTTCCTTGCAATGACATCTCATGGGTCGACAAGACCTCCATTAGTCGCTGAAACATCATGCTGAGAGCCCCAACTTTCGCTGAGCGCCCCCCCCGGTGCCTGTTAGTCCCCCTTTCCCTTGTTGGGGAGATACCTGGAGGCTCACGGTGACCAGAATGTCCCAGCGACGGGTGTATTAATCCAAGTAGAACGCACTGCTAGTCGGCAAGACAACAAGAGGGTCTTGCTGACTTTCTTCTCTGATGAGTTTTGTGCCAAAACTGATTGAGGCATGTTTTTCAAATGAGCTCCTTATGAAATGTCATCAGATGCATGACCTAACCCTCAATGCAAATGTCCCATTTGGCCCTTATGAAAATTTGAAACATCATTTATCCTGCTTGATTGAGCCCGTAGGTGAAAATTGGGTAACAGGACTCAGTAAGCAATCTTCTCCTACCTTGGAATCAGTCTTCATTCTAAGCTTTCCAAATTGCCCACAAAATATCAATAGAAAGGATATGCCAGAATAAAGCACTAGTTTTACTTAATTTGCAATTTCGAAGAAAGAGTATATTCATAGAAGCTAAACCCCCATTATTCCCCCAAGTATTATGAGAAAAGCAAAACATTTTCAGATTTCTTTGGCAAAAATGCAATCAAAGAAAATATGAGATAAATATTTAGGTTTCCTGCATAAAGAGCAAATATCCACATCATCTATATTGGTTTTATAAGGGAGCTTCTGCAGAATCAGAAGCCATCTGAAGCAGGCCTTTTTAGCCTCTAACTCTTTTTGCCAATTTTTCAAGAAGATTATTTTCCATTGATCCTTGCTCAAATTCATTTGCCATGATTTGTTCATATGTTTAGTAATATCTACCTGATCAGTTAGCATTATGTATATATCTTTAACATTCATTATTTTGTTGACATTGTGCCACACAATTTTTTTACAATGGAGGGGGTCATTTATGACTTTAACCAGAAACTTGAGATGGCCACATGCCTCTCTCAACATCATGTAAGTTCTCCAGTTACTTTGAGGGATGTTAAATTATGTACTAAGGGCATTCCATTCCTTCAAATTTCCATTATTCAAAATATCATTAAAACAAAGTATTCCTTTGAGCGTCTGACATTTAGCAGAGCACCCTTGAATTAGAGCTAAGGGCTTCCCTTTACGTTTCAAATTCCACCAAATAGATTTGTTGGCAAAGATGGCCCTATTATCACCCTTGGTGAAATGGCAGTTGGATAAGTGCTTTTTGACAATTTCCCAAGCCTTCCATAAGGTTTTAAAAACATTGGATCCTGTAGGTGACATAGGCCACTCACAGTTGAGAATATCACTGAAGGGAAGGAGCTTCCGAAATTTAGCATGTTTAGGCACAACATTGGCAATATTGTACCTAACGAGCACCTTCCATGGTTCCTCCCCATCCAAAGCTCCAATCACCCATTTAGAAGCCAAAGTTATGCCTTGAATCCTCAAATCCTTTAGCCCCAGACCACCTCTCGCCCTAGAAATGGTGCACCATTCCCATTTGACTGAATGCTTCTTCTTTTTCCCCTTACCATCAGACCATAGAAATTCCCTTATTCTTTTCTAAATATCATTAATTTGGTAAGAGCAAAAAAACCAAACAGAGGCAAAGTAAATGCTATAGGAAGACAAAATTTTCTGAAAATTTTGGAATCTCCCAGAAAAAGAGAGGTAATACTTGTTCCATTTTGTTAATTTCCCCTTAATCCTATCTCTAATCTAGGACCACATATATTTCAGATTAGGCTCAATAGCAAATGGGGTACCAAGGTATCTCACAAGTCTCTGAGGACCTCCCCATTGAATACCATATTTGCAAACCTAATAAGGGGGCTTATCTTTCCACCCAAGAAGGTAACATTTTGAAGGGGCAATTTTTTCCCCTAAAGCAGAGCAAAAGATCTCAAGTTTCTTCATTAGGATTGCAAAATTATCCTCATCAAGCTGCAAAAGAATAGAAGTGTCATCAACAAAATGGAGATTGATGAGTTCATTCAAGTCTGGTAGCCTAATACCTCTTACCCCTGGGACCAATACTCTATCCCTCAAAATATAATGAAGAGCATCTGAGGCAACAACAAACAGGGCAAGTGCAAGGGGGAAGCCTTTCCTTATTGATCTCCCAAGAGTAATCTACTAAGACAAAACTCCATTAACATCCACTTGAGCAGAAGCATCTTGAAACAAAGTCTTAACCATAGAGCAAAAAAAGCTTGGAAAACCAAATGCTTTAAGAACCAGAAGTAGAAAGTCCCATTCAATCCTATCATAGGCTTTCTCCAAGTCTAGCAGAATCATTGCTGCATCTTGACCTGAATTCCCTGCCCAATTCATGGCCTCCCAACTTGTCACCAGATTCTCCAAGATGTATGTCCCCTTAATGAAGCTAGTTTGAGTTGAATTAATAATGGTGGGAAAAATACTAGCCAGTCTCTTAGCCAGTGCTTTTGCCAGAATTTTATAAGAAACATTTAGGAGAGTAACAGGCCTCCAATTCTTAACCATGGTTTTGTCTCCCTCTTTAGGAATCAACTTAATGATTACTCTGTTAATATTTTTTCCAAGGGAACCTTTCTCAAAGGCCTATTTATAAACTAGGTAAAGATCATCACATGCCCAATCAATGAATGATTTGTAAAATTCTGCAGGTAGACCATCTGGTCCTAGAGATTTGTCATTTCTGAGGGAGAGAATAGATCTCCTTATATCCTCCTTAGAGATTTCTCTCCTCAATTCAAGAGTTTCCTCCTTACCAATCCGATTGGGCAAGATCCCCTTGATATAGTCCCTAGCTCGAAAGCAAGACTCATTACCCCCTTCAAAAGTGAAGAGGCTTTGATAGAAGAGAAAAAACTGCCCTCTTATTTCATCCTATTTCAAAAGAATATTACCATATGTATTAATCTGGTCAATCAGTTCTCTAGCCTGTTTCTCCTTTAAATATCTGAAGAAAAATTTTGTACCCTTGTCACCATTTCCCAACCAATTCATTTTGGCTCTAATTTTTAGACCTTTAACTTTGTTAGTTTGAAATCTCCTAAGATTATCTCTGGCAACAATAAGCTTATCCACTAGAGAGTTTTCATTAGGACAATTTTGAACTTTTGTTTCTGCCTTGAAAAGGTTGTCTTGCAAGCAAGTCTCCTTTTTCCTCCCTATAGTCTAGAAAACAATCTTCCAACCTTGAACATTCAAGTCCCATATCTCAATGGGAGATAGGGACCTATGCAACCACTTATTAATGGCTCTAAGAGAGGTTACAACACATTTACAATCTTCATCATTAAGAAGGCTAGTATTAAGACAAAACCCATTCATGGGTCCTGCACTAGAAGTAGCACCATTCTTAAACACAATTTTTTTTCTTATTGGATGATGATCAGAGAGTGAGTACAGAGTAACCTCCACCTTGCAACAATCCTTAAGAAGGGCAGCAGAAAAGAAGGCTCTATTTATATAAAATCTATCAAGCTTGCAAAGAACTCTCTTCCCATTTTTCTGGTAATTAGACCAAGTGAACCAAATATCTTCACATTCCTTTTTCAATCCTTCAATGGGATCCTCAAGACTTAGCTTGGATTTTAGTCTTAACCAATGAAATTTCTCATAGTCTTTCCAGACATGGCCAACACTTCCATATTTGTCCTCCTCTTTTTCCACAAAATTAAAGTCACCCCCTAAAATCCAAGGGATGTCATGCAGATTGAACAACCACTTCCAAAGCAAAACTCTTTCTTTGTAATCATTAGGAGCTTAAAATGAGCAAACACCAAAGCAATCTTCCTTCCTCTTCACAATTACCCAAATAGCCCTGTTGTAGGGAGATACACTAGATTGAACCACATACTAGCTCCAATTGTTAGCCATCAAAATAATAGCCCCACCCTTCCCTTGGTCATGTTTGGTCACAAATTGAGAGGCATCTTTCCAGATTACCTTCAGGCTAGTTTCTAAGGCAAACCCAATAGATTTGACTTCTTGGAGAAGCACAAAATCCATCCCCTTTTTTTGAGCAACCAATCTCCTGACTAAATGATTTCTATTAGGGGACTCAAGGCCCCTTACATTCCAAGAAAGACAGTTAACTTCCATTCTTTTGTTCATTAGTTAAGGGGCCTTTATCACTCCTAAAATTATCAAAGCACTTAGGCAATTTATTTTCTGCCTCAATTCTTTTAGCATTGGGTGGAAGGATCACCCCACTAAGCTTCTTCCTTTTTTCTTTTAAAAATGGATTAACATCTTTACCGTCTTGCAAATTTGTACCATCCAAACCCTTCTTCTTTCTATACCTCCTATTTTTTTAACTAGCACCTCAATGGGAACTCCTTCCCCATCAGTGGTTTCCCTAGTAGAGAGAATCCCTAGGTCATCTGCATAATCCATGCCCGATTGGGAGGCAAACCTATCCAAACTAATCATCCCAACAAGGGGGCTAATAGTTGCCATAGCCAACTTAGTCTGAGTCTCATTCTCTTTATCAATTCCAGAAGTAAGATTCATGGTGCTATATTCAAGATTTGGTCTTGACTCTGTCACAACCCCCGTGGGTTGGAATGACACGCCCAAGCTAGCCTCTTTACCAGAATTCAAAGATTTTGGATTATCGACAATTTTAGTGGAGCAAACCCCACAATTTTAAAGGCTCAATTCCCCTTCGTTCATATGAGCATTTATTATTTATGTTTCCTTTGTTAAACTAACAAAATCTATTTCTCTAAAATACTTTTCATTAAATGAATAAATCTCTTTCACCGAATTAATATTATTAACCTAGGGTCGCTTTATTTGCCTTTATTTTTGTAGTGCCAAATTTTGTCCATTAAGCTTGCCATTAATAAGGGGCTCTTTCAATTCATTTAGATAGGGAGGTGAAGTACAATTCCTGTCACAATTAAATTCCCTCTCTTCTTTGCAGTTATTACCCATGAATGTGTTCAAATCCTGAGTTAAGGAAGTCATATTTTCTACATTGTTGGTGTCGTCCTCTTTTGAAGAGGTGGAAATTTCATTCTGGCACCCAGTTCTCAGGGAGAGGCAGCCTTCCTTTGCCTCCCCCAAAAGGTTAATATCCCCACCAAACTCTAGCAGAACTTGTTTATTGCTCTTATTGCCTCCATTCTTAGACATCTTATTAATCTTATTTTTTATCACTGGACAATTTCTTCTAATATGCCCTTCCCTATGATAGATATAACATGAATTAAGGCCTCTGAGGGTTTCCAAAACATAGTTAATGGTACCAAATTTAAGTCTAATTTCCAAGATTTGTGGAAGATCCATTCCCGGGGTTAAGGAAACCAAAACCCTCGCATCTGAATGGGGTAGAGGAGATTTGGTCTCATCTATTCTCAATACTTTGCCATATGACTCTAGCAAAAGAGGCACAAATTTCCAAAGCTAAGGGGGAATGTGTTTGATAACCAACCATCGGGGGCTGGAAAAAGCCAGAACCTCCTCATCCAGAGCCTTTGGTCGCCATGCCAGGGCTTGAAAAGTTACCTTTCCAATAGTCCAAAATTCCTTATTAACAATTTCTTGTTGAAATTTAGGGTTATTAAAGAAAATCACAAATAATCCTTTTTGCACCATTCTACAATAATAAAAATGCAACCCTAGTTTCTTTTCCCACACATTTTTGAAGCATTCTTCCATATATTTCCTAGTCTGGACCCTATCAGGATTGACAACCATAAAGAAGATAGCAGTCTTAGATAGCTTCAGATCTTCCTTGCAAATAGTCTTATCCAATTCTTCATTCAAAACCAAGATAGACTTCAAAAGAGGAGACGAAGATTGCTTACCTTGTCCCTCTTCTCCATCCTTCACCATCGAATTTACCCAGTCAACTACAAAATTTGCACCCTACAAAAGTTGCTCACGCTCGCCCACCACAATATCCCTGAAAGATTTGTTGGAACCATCGGAAGCTGAGCCATTTAAAGAACCTTCGGGGGGAATTTTATCCCCTTTCATTATAGCCACAAACCCCCAAAACTAACTTGCACATGCCATGGCACAGCCAAAGATACCCGACGGGAGGAGCCTGTAAAAACCACACCACACTGGATTAGAAAAACTATTGCTCCCACTTTGAACAGTACAAAACGTACCCCAAAAAATGATTCAGAATCATGGAGGAGGGTCGATCCTCCTCCACAGGTGTCCAAGGACACCCACAAAAAAAATAGTCACATGCTCGACCAAGTTGCAGAGCCCTTCTTTTTCCCTAGTCTCCATATATATTTATTTATCCAAACATACTCTAATTTATTCACATTTAATAATTAACTTTATAGCTTAGCTTAATAATATTTTATTTATTTACTTTAGCATTACATTAATAATTCATTTTATCATAACTACTATTAAATATAAGCATTTATATTTACCTATCAAAAACACCTTTTAACTTAATAATTTTTTTTAATGCGACAATTAATCAAAAGCATTTATCAAACAATTCTAAATCAAATAACCAAAATCCAATCAATACTTGACCACTATGCAAGGTCAAAAAGCAAGGCCAAAAGGAACACTAACTGACCAAACCAACCATACTAACAACATTGACGGGGTGCAAGACCGGATACTCATCCTCTTCAAGGATGATGGCTAGGTTAGGGGACCAAGTGTTATCTCTGATCAACTGATCCATTGGATTTCGAGGCATGCTCAAATCTGCCAATTCAGGTGGATTTGATGCCTAGTACCTAGAACCTATAGCATACAAAATGTATTTTCACATATATATAATCATCACATAACTAGTGAAAGGAAATCAAAACATCGTAAGGTTCTCACAAGTGAGAAATACGACATCCTTCCCTTCACACCTAAATAACATTTAAAAACATCATATAATATATCAAATAACATCTCGCGTAACATCAATAATCGTAAACCATTCCAAAATAAAATAACACATATTTCTAGTATATTCATAAACATGTCATATTCATCATCAAAATAATCAAAGATTGATCAACATTTAGCATCACACGTATTCATGATAATGATCTAAGCGTATCACTATTAAACATTAGTACTTCAACAAATATCCTTAAATAAAATCATTAAACAGGGGTTATCATAATCATAAAGCATTAGTGCCCCTTAGATCATTTACGCATAAAATCATCAACAAGGGTTAGTATGCTAATATCCTAATACATCATCTAACATAGTAACATACTAAACAAGTGTCATTATAGAATGTCATAACCACAAGCAAAGAGTACCTAAAACACAAAATAATTCCACTAGCATCTAACATAAGCATCATTAATGTTGAAACATGGAGGGGCACTACAGATTAGTTAAACAAGTCTATTGGAGATGGGAATCCAACTGGTGGGTTATGTGGTGAAGTTGCTTTTGTACGCAAATGATCTTATTATGATCGCAAGAATTTCACATGGCTTGAAAGAGCACTTGGTGGCTCAAGAGCACTTTTGGCATGAGGTCGGGATGCAAGTTAACACCAACAAGACCAAAATCATGATTTTTTCTTTGAAAAGGAAGAAGCAACAATTTAACTTTATCTTTGAAGGAAGTTCATTGGAAATAGTGGAAGAGTACAAGTACTTAGGAATTGATTTTCACAATAAGCTCATTTGGGTGACTTGTAGGGTAAAAAGGATTCAAGGTGGGTGAAGAGCTTCTTTCCTACTCCTAAATAGGTGTAGGAAAGAAAAATTATGGGATTGGAAAACCAAGAAAATATTTTTTGGTTTGTTGGTTGTGTCGGTTGTCTTCTATGGCTATGAGGTTTGGGGGAATGACATGTCAACCCACAAGTGGAGGTAGGTTGAAAGAATCCAAAAACATTTAATTACTAGTAGTCTCAAAGTCAAATCAGCAATCCCCTATGAGATCGTTTTGGTTGAAGTAGGTATGTTGCCAATTGAGGCATCTACAATAATTTTTTTGTTAAGTTATTTAAAAAAGGTGGATGGCATGGATAAGCATCAATAACCCAAGATGGTTGTGAAGGAAGAATTAGAGCATAGGAAAAATACTTGGATGAAACAAAACATCAAATGGATGAGCAAGTGGGACATTAATCTATAGGATTTTCCTAACACTAATGAGGAAAAAAATTGTGTTAAAAAAATTCAAGACTACCATGTGGACAAAGCAAATTGGTCATAAAAAAGTACACTATGTCAAAGAGTTCAACCCCACAGAGGAACTTGATGAAAAGGCTTATTTGAAGGTTGTGGTTAAAGCTAAAGCTAAAATTTTAATTGCATAATTGAGGACCGACTCTCATCATCTTCAATGTGAGACGAGCAAATGGATGGTCCCCAAGGAGTAATGGGGTGAAAGAATTTGCATTTTCTATAATAAAGGGTTGGTTGAAACAGAATGACACATCATCTTTGATTATGTAGCATATGAAGATATTCGTATTTAGTTCAAAAACATTTTGAAGGAGGGCAGTTTGAATGGGATTTTTGAGGAGGTGAGACTCCACAAAACAACGAGTTTCTTGGTCAAGATACACAATAGAAGAGGTGACATCGAAAGGAACCTAAAAATGTGTTTAGACCTTGTGTTCCTTGGTCCCTTAGGCTACTTGGTATCGTGGACGTCATTAAAATTCCTTTGAATTCATTCATTCATTCGCATGCCTCATCGTACACTCTTACCATCATTACTAAATAAGACAAAATTATTATTCTAGCCCATTATTAGGCAAAATTAAATTCCAAGTTATAAGAATAACTATTTAAAGAATTCATTTTTTAATGATTTGATTGCATTTAATGAGTAGAAGTGATTTACATATTTTATTTGATGAATAAATATTAGTGTTTTGGATGATTAATAGGTGTTGTACCAATTTTTCACTGAGGTAGTTAATTTTTTTTATTTTAAAAAATGCAAGATACAAAGAATAAAATGTAGATATAAACTACAGAGAAGTTGATCAAGTCATAATGACCAAAAACAATCACCAGTAGTAGCAAACTTACAAAATAGCATCAAAAATTACATAAACAACAATAAACTACATAAACAACAATAGACTTAGCATCAATGATTAAGTATGTTACGTTCCAGCTGTAGCAAATTGGAACAACAACATTGAACAACAAAATCCAAACCGAATTATAGCAGCAAGATCAACACTATAGTTATAAACTACTGAGAAGTTGATCAAGTCATAATGGCCAAAAACAATCACCAGTAGTAGAAAACTTACAAAATAGCATCAAAAATTACATAAACAACAATAGACTTAGCATCAATGATTAAGTATGTTATGTTCTAGCTGTAGCAAACTAGAACAACAAAATCCAAACCGAATTGTAGCAACAAGATCAAAACTGGGACCTTAGAGCTTGTGCAGTATGAAGAAGCTTTTACAACTGGTTCACTTGAAGCTTAATTTGTTGAATTTGGACCTTTAACTTAGGATTCTTCTCAAATTCTAGAGGTAGTTAATTATTTGTATTGTAATTTAATTACATGGGAAGTGAACTATAGTGCATAAGGTATAGAAATATTTGGCCAAAGTGTCATAAAATATTTTCTTAAATATATTTTTTGTTTCCTACACTATCCATATATTTTCTAAGTTTGTATGTAAGTAATCATGTATGCGATAAGTAGAACATAGTTGTACATGATTCTCTACATTCTAGATGACTCTATTTTTCTATTGCCTCTATGCGAGGGATGGGTTTTATCTACATGGAAAAATATAGAGATTCCTAACAAGATTTTTGATTGGTGGTTAAAGCACCATGATCCAATTCTCTCTCCTAGATCAAATTCAGAGAAGAAACAAGTTTGATGTATTATCAAAATTATATTATTTAATTTATTAAGTTTTTAAACTATTGATGATTTATCAATGAGACAATATGAGTCTCATATATGAGACAACAAATCCCTATGATTTGCTCCACTTTTTGCTCTGTTTTTTGCTTCCACCCATTGTTTTAATTTACTTTTTGGATTTTTTTAAAAAGTGTCAGTGCTATTTATCGAGATGGCGCAATTTTTGGCATTTATTGCATCGATTAGTACAAGTCGGGGCTAATTTAGGTGCTAATTAGCACCTGAAGTAATGTTGTATTTAGCGTCGATATTAGCTTTGAGTGTAGCACTACTTTTAGCTTCGAGTTTAGCTTCAGGTTTAGCACCAATTTAGACACCCCTATGTCGAAGAGACTTATTTATATGTCTCATCGACAATGTAAAATAGTGAAATGTCAACAAGATATGAGCATATTGAGGAGAGAATCACTTATGTCACATCGACAAGGTATATCTACAAGTGCTCGGTGAAACACAACTCTTGGATATAATGAAGTAGTGTCAATGAGACATTGAGATATCGGTAAGACAAATAAGATTGTCTCATCGACACTCTTCAAGTAATGATCAAAAACATACATTGCTATACCTCAAGGAAGGTGAGCAACATATCCAGTAGAACGGTATACACCACAACCCCACAGTAAGAAGCCATGAGCAAGGCAATAGTGTGGTAAACAATAGAAGGGAAGGGAAAAACACCACTATACCGCAATGATAATCACAAGTCTCCCTGACATGGGAGAGTTACACCAATATATAAAGAAATACCACCGAAGGAAAATATCGATGAGATAGTGGTATATCGGCAAGAAATATTAACTTGTCTCGTCAACACTGGCAACCAACATCAAAGGAACATAAGATCTAATGTCGATGAGACATTGAGATATCGGTAAGACAAATAAGATTGTCTCATTGACACTTTTTAAGTAATGATCAAAAGCATACACCTCTATACTACTAGGAAGGTGAGCAACATATGTGGTAGAGCGGTATACACCACAAGCCCGCAACAAGAAACCTTGAGCAAGGTGGTAGTGCGGTAAATGTGGCATCATTACAATTTACAACAAATCACATTAGTTGCCAAAATTAAATGCCATTAAATTATTAAGGGTTTCCAAAAATAATATGACTGAATACCGCGCCATCCAAAGATAAGTGGGTTTTCCCAATATCGCACTCAATTGCAGTGCACTAGCATGGAAGGAGCCAAGGTTATGAGAAGAAGTCTTGCAAGGGTGAAATACTCGGGTAAGTGCACGAAAACTCTCTGAAAGAGCTATGTCAATATAAAAAAATCTTTCAAGGTTTTGTCATCTGAAGCCATAGTAGAGAAAATTGAAATATGCCTCCTAAAAGAAAACAATCAGAAGTAAAAGAAAGTCAGCCTAAAATTAAAGATGAAGAACCTAAAGTAAAGAAGAGACCACTCCATCAGTCCATATTAGATATACTTCCAGGGTCTACTAAAGAGGGTAATAAGAAGTTTCTCATGGACACCACACAAAGTTGTAGGGATGCCCTCATTTCCAAATCTAGATGGGACCTATTTTGGTATTTTTACATTAAGAGAAATAAGGAGATTCCAGTGTCAAACACTTGGATGTTGGATATAGCAAGGTTGATTGTCCCAAATGTGTTTGTTGATGTAGAATTTATCAGACTGCTAGCTAAACACTATCACTCAGATACCAAAACAATAAGGTTTCCAAACGACACAGTATTGGTAGAAGTAACTAGAAAAGCCATCATTGAGTGTTTTGGCTTAAACAAGCAAGCTCTGAACAAGATAAACCTACAAAAAAGTGAGGAGGATTATGCTAGGTTAAAAAAGACTTATAAAAGTGATGAGGTACCCCTATATATGAAAAGAGGCATTGGTAACAAAACATTCCCCATCTCTACTACCACTACTAAACCATTTAACGTGATAGATTTTCAGTATTACTTTGTGAATACATATTTAGCTCTTTTCCAAGTGTTGGAGATCATAGATGATCAAGATAAAATTCCAATAGGCCTAATGATGATGCCCATGAGAATTCAAAACCCTGAAACTAATATTGAATATGGCTTTGCTTCATACCTTGAGAAGGCGTTAGATGATGAATTCTCCCAAGTTATAGAGGATAGAGCACCGATTACATTCAAACACTATTCCCTACTGTTTCATCTAATATTGTACCAGAATAGGGACCAATGGACTAAAAGAATAGACTTGGCTATGGTAGATGAGCAAGGGAATCCCACACCTATCCAGAAATGGTGCTATATTTGGAACAATCAGTGCAAGAATTAAACTTTGTTGTATTCTACGAAGACTTTGCACACAGAATCCTTCAAGTTCTTGGGTATGCAATACCAATATTGAGAACCAAAATGTTGTAACTAGTGAGACCTTTGGCTTTAAGACCAGAGCAGGGTCATACACACAATTTTGGAGATTGGTTCTTCCTCCCGGAAGTTACAATAATAAGAGTTTATGGATGCCCTGTTGCTCCACACATACTGCCAAAATTTGTGCCCCTCAGATTAGCATTTCTTGAATTTATGTGGCAAATGATGTGGATGGAGAAAGATGTAATGCACAAGTAAAAGAAAGGAACTTTCCTACCAAACCAAACCAAGTGTGAAGATTGGACTGTAGGCTCAAACACACTAGAGGAGTTACAGTATTATTTGAAGACAAGATATGCATTGAAATCTAGAAAAGAAAGAGCCTTTGACCATGAAAATCATATGAACAACATAAGGCACAATCTTCTTACCAAAACGAGAGTGCCACACCAAGTAGATTTTGAAGATGTCATAAGGAACTACATTACTTATAATGATGTACTTAGTAGAAGGAAAAAATGGGAATATATCAAGAAGGTTGAAGAAAGGATGAAGTGGAGGTCCAAGAATATATCAAGAGGATAGAATTGATAATTGGTAGATTTGAAGACTTGTATAGAAAGAAGGAAGCATATCTCGAAGAACATCATAGTGGTGCAACTGCAGAGCATACCCTAGGTGAAACCTTTGAGCCTCCCATGGAGCAGGTACCTCCCAAAAGATAGAAGACAAGAAGCATTGAACAATTAGTACCTTATGAGGATACTAAGGAGGTGGGCGATACTGAGGAAGTGGCTATAGTACTGTAGTCATTGAAAGGTGATATTGAAGTTTATCAACCCATCCTTGAGACCAATGCCCATAAACATGAGGAAAGGATGGGTGATGTAGAAAAACAAGTACATACGTACATGAAGATGAAAGGGAAATTGCAGCCAAGAGATTCATAGAAGATGATGAATTCATTAAGACTCCTGAGTTTAAGGATTTTAGGATGAAGATGAAGATAAAATAATTTCAAGAGAGGATGGAATCAACTGAAGCAGGAATTGAAGAATTAGAGAAAAATGAAATGGTAGCATAGACTTTCTAGGAATTAAGAGTTGACAACATTGACATTAGCCCCTAGAAGGCTAGAGAAGTGGTCTTGAAGAGCAATATGCTCATTTTCCCTAGCTTGGAATTAAAGAATTTTTTTTTGCTTGATCAAGTGCAAGCTCAAGAAGATCCAATGCTAGTTGCGAAATTTGACTTCGATGAAGGTGTGAGTGGAATTGGGTGTAACCCAAAGATTGAAACCCTGGCCATATGGATCAAACAAAAAAATACACAGAAGCCAAAATTATTGGATGTAATTCAAGGTATGAAAGGGGAAGCGATGGTAAGGAAAATACAAGATACCACCCCTTTGGAGGCAACCACAAAGACCATGCATTTTGCCATGTTCACTCGAGCAACTATTAAGGGATTAGAAGACAGATTGAAGGAGTATGAAAAGGAACAAAGGTTCCTAAATGATGAAGTTAATAAACTATTCATGGAGAATGTCAAATTGAAAGAACAATTAAGATCAGGAGCAGGATCCTCACAAAGCAAGGAGATGGTGTTATGCAGGCCTCCTATTGCTCCAATGGATATTGTGAAGAACATTTTTGCAAAACAAGTAAAAAATCCAGAGAAGGAAGTGGATGATGTAAAGAAGGCCAGCAATCAAACCCAAGATGAAGTGAAAAGAGGAATTTGTGAAGTTATGGAAAAGATTCTTGAGCATAGGATAAAATTAGTTATGGATAAACTGGAGAATGTGCATGATAGTAATAAAACACTTCAGTAGGCAATGGATCAAATAAAGACACATATGCTTGTATTAGATCCTTTGTTCAAAAGGTGGCAGCCTATTCACCACACTTTGGCTAAGTTATGCAAAGTTCTACAAAGAAGTCCTGACGCACCCACAACATTAAAGCCAACTGAACAAACTGTGAAGATGATTATTGATGAATTTAAGTATGTACAAGGGTTTGATATAAAAATTGTAACACGAATGGATTTATTCCATACCTGGAAACAGTGGTATATACCTAAAATCATGAGAGATGGTGATCAATTGGAGGACTTGGATAAGTGGAAGAAAGAATTTAGTCAGGTTGTTCATAAGTGCGTAACTCATATACAGGAGGATGATGATACCAGTCTTCCCAAGCTAAATCAGATCATGGATGGGTTGATTGTTCTTGATGCGGGATACCTAAATTTTATCAATGATACAAAGGAATTACTAGATAGTAGATGGAAAAATCATCTTGCAAACATGCAAAAGATCTAGGAATATAAGTGGCCATAAGACTTTATAGTGTATCAGTGGGAGGAAAAGTATTTGGTTTTAGAAGAATAGGACACTAAGGTGAGAGCATTTGGATGTTCATCATGGAGAGGAAGACTTTGCCAGATCAATGATCATGGGTCTTCTACGTTGAATAATGAAACCATATGTCAAAATGTCTTAAGTCTTGTTATTTCCTTAATTATGCTAATTAAATAGTTGTTAGTAAAAGAAGTAGTTATGAAAGGTCGTTTCTTTTTGTAAAAGGCTTGTAGCTTGTTGCTTCATATATAAATAGGAAACCAAGGCCTAGTTTTAACTTATCATCATCATATATCATTTCCATTTTGAAGACTTTTGTTATTAATATATATCAATTGAAGCAATATAATGGAGAACATCTTATTATCAAAGATTCTCAATGACTGTGTTATCATTATGTATTTTTCTTATGTTTGCCATATTTGAATGAATATCAGTTATTGAGCCTCAATAATGTGCTTATGTGAATGAATATGCTGATACAGTAAAGCATTTATTGTGAATGTTGGTAGAGCTGCTATTTTTTTTGAAAATTTGAGCTTATTTTGCCTTGTTACATGTTCAACATAAAAATGGAAACTATTTAAAAATAATAAAGTTAACAAAGTTGCTTATTTAAATAATTGTGAGTTACGTGCATTAATATTTTATTAACTTTTGTGTCTTCACAAACATATGTTGATACAAAATGAATGGAAGAAGCATCCAAGTAATCCTATTTTTTTTTGCCAACAATTCATACCAAAGATTGAACAATTTAAGGATATTGCAATAGGTATTAATTAAGGATATGATGACGATGATATATTCTTGTACTTGGATATTCTATGAAACATTCCTTATTTTCTATGAAATAGTATATATATTCTTGTAATTATAAATATTCTTTGACTGTTATGTCTATTAAATAAAACAGAGTTTGAATAAAAAAATGCTTCACCCTTTTTTGTGAGTATGTGAATTATTGCTTAAGGAAAAATCTTACAGTGTTTACATTTTCAGTTTACTAGTTTCAAATTTCATTTTCTATGTATATAAAATTGTATGTGCTCTTTATCTCAAATGACATAAAACAGTAATATCATGAGAATCAATGTTTTCAATTTCATCACCATCATTGTCCACACTTTTCATATCCTGTTCACTTTTACAATCATCAAAATTTTATTTTTATTTCTTGTCCCAATTAGTCTTGATTCCTTTTAGCACAACACAATAGGTTGCATGTTAAATTTCAAACATTTTCTATGCATTTTTTTGTATATATTATTTTCTTAGTGCATCATTATGTAACAACAATTTCACTTCTGAGATATATAGTAAAATAAAATGAAAGCACATGTTTTCTTTGTCAAGGGAAATGTATGGCGAATACCCTATGTCTTTCAGATAAGTGTGCAAGCGAAATAAGACATAACTGATTGAATCCAATTTTCTACTGTACAATTGTTTTTTTATGTGCTTTTTACTTTTTGCATGTGGATTACCCTCAGAAAGAGACTACTTATCTTTTCTTAAATCAAGCCTTTACATTTTCTGTCTACAAAAGGAATTTACTGCTTGACAACAGGTTCATGAACTTCATACAAATTAAGATTGGTGTAAAAGGCCATCCCCGCAAATGTTGTTTGGTCTAGAATTATAATGGAAAATAAAAAACCTTGCTAGGAGAATAAAATAGGTTTTCAATTGTCCAAGTACAACATAATATTACCTAAGCATTTCAAATTTGAGGCCATAAGAATCATCCTTTTTTAAACATGGATTGCAAATAATTCTAAAAAATTTAGAAGTCTTGGTCAATAACATTATTGTCTACTACAATGTAATCCAGTGTATCATTGTCAATGTTCATATGTTCTTTCAAGTATTTAATATTATCATCATCCTCATCTTGACCTGCATCATCTTCATCATCATTGAAATTTAACTGTAGACCATCTATATTGTTTTTTTTTAAAACAAAGGGGTAAAAACTTGATTAGAAATCAGAAAAGAGCATTACAATAATAACCACGGGACCCAGTCCCAGAAAACAAGGCGAAAACCCCACAACAAAAAACAAAATCAACTATCCCCATGTATCCTCCTATCCTCTTCCAAGAACCGGTCTAAATCCAGATGCAGCTCAGGGTTAACTTGATCCCAATCCTCAACCTTCCAACCACTATCTTGCTCAGAGGCCCATTTGGCCAAGCAGTCAGCAGCACGATTCCACTCCCTTGGGATGTGAACAAAGGATGCCTCCTCCATCCGAGAACTAACTTGAAGAATCCGTTGAACCACCGAAGCCAACTGCCAATTTATATCAGATATCTTTCGCTCATTCAAGAGATTAATCAAAATCTGTGAATCAGCTTCACATATAACCTTTCTCCATCCCAAAGCAAGGGCCCTCTCAATAGCATGAAGAATTGCTAGACCCTCCATGAAGTTAACGTCTTCACCCCCTCATGTATAGAGAATAGAAAAATCACCGAACCAGCTGAGTCCCTGCCAACCCCACCAATTCCAGCAGGCCCAGGATTTCCCCTAGAAGAACCATCAGTATTGATCTTTAAAAATCCATTGGGAGGAGGTAACCACCTTCCAACCCGTTGGACCCTCTTTTTCCCATGCCTACAGTTCCTAGAACTGACAAAAGATGAATGAATTTCTTGAAGACCAAGTCTGGCCACCAACTCAGCATCACCTCTCTCCAAGGGGAAAACCACATCACATTTAGCTAAAACAGACTCCTGCACCATTCCAAGCATACGCATCCAAACTTGCCGACCCACCAACTTCTAATCACGAAAAATTCTGCAGTTCCGCTCCAACCAAATCTGCCAAAGCAGAAAGGTAGGGCCCACGAACCAAACTTCCTGCAAAAAGGAAGCCATAGAAGGAGGTCTTCCCATACTATCCCAGAATTCAACCAAAGAGCACGCATGAATACAGGGAAGCTTCCACACCTCCCACCACCAATGCCAAAGTTGCACAACAAAGGGGCACCGAAAGAACAAATGTGAAGAATCCTCTTCCGCTCCCCCACACAAAACACAAATTGAAGGTCCTTGAAATCCCCGTTTACGAATGTTATCCCAGGTCAAGCACCTATTCCAAGCCAAAGTCCAAACAAAGCAGTTGCATTTAGGCCACGAGAGTTTATTCCACACCCTTTTCCACCAATGAACCTCTGCCCCAGTTAGCTTCTGAGCCAATAACACCTGATAACCAGAAGCAACAGAGTAAACCCCCTTAGGATTATGGGTCCAAGCAAGAATATCTTCTTCCAGAAGAGAACTACAACTCCTACTATGAAGAATCTTGTGAAGCTCAGCACTTTCTTCCGCAAGTCCCAAATCTGGCCACTCTGCGGGATCCTTCCAATGAGCTACCTCCAACTGACCAAAAGAAGCAACAGACTTGAAGTCACTCACCCTAGCCCAGCCAGCCTCGAGAAATCTTTGGCACAAAGGAAGTAGATTGGGGAACTGAGAAGTAAGTGGAGGGAATCCATCCCAAGAATCCGACCAGAAGAGAGCTTCAGTTCCTCGTCTACAGATCCAAAATAAACCTTCCTTAATAAGCTTTGCACCCTTCTGAAGAGTATTCCAAATCACTGAACCTTTCCCCTCAAGAGGGTAACGAGGAAGATCCTGCCGTGGAATCCCCGGGAAATACTTATGAGATAATATCCTGGCCCACGGCTGATCCTGTTCCACACACCATCTCCAAAATAGCTTAGCAGCCACAGCCACTCCAGATAACGCAGACTGTCGAAGACCAAGACCACCAAATTGCTTTGGGCTGCACACAACATCCCACCTAACCAGGCTCCACTTGGAAGAAGCCAAACTTCCGCCCATAAGAACTGCCTTTCAAGAGAATCCAACTCCCTCAGAAAACCCATCGGAGCCACCTGAAGCATACATCTGTAGGTAGGGAGAGCCTGCACCACCGACTTGAGAAGCTGAACCCGCCCCGCAAAAGACAACCATCTGTGGGTCCAATGATTAACTTTTGCACGGAGCTTATCAATAATATTCTACCAAGAACCCTTGGGAAGATGGCGAACAGAAATTGGGAAACCCAGATAAGTCAAAGGGAGAACCCCTATCTGAAACCTTAAGATATTAGCAATTCTTCTCTGTATGGGGCTCGGCGTGTTGAAGAAGAATATGGAAGACTTCTCCTCATTAATCAATTGTCCTGAAGCAACAAGATATATGTCCAACACCTGCCTCAAGTTAGTAGCTTCCCTAACAGTAGCCATCCCCATCAGGGCAGTATCATCAACAAACTGCAAATGAGATTGCGGAGGCAAGTCTCCACCCCATCGCCAACCTTGAATGATGCCAAGCTCCACCCTTCTTTTCAACAAACGACCAAGGCCTTCCACAAGAAGCAGAAAAAGATATGGAGAAAGAGGATCCCCTTGGCGCAAACCCCTAGAGGCACCAAAAAGTTTAGAATGATCTCCATTTATCAAAACTGAGAAGGAAACAGACGTGACACAACTCATGACCCATTGGATCCACTCCTCACCAAAACCAAAAGCAACAAGGATCTTCTGCAAAAAAGACCATCTAACCCTGTCATAAGCCTTAACCATATCCAGCTTAATGAACATAGCCTTCTCATGGGAGTTGTCCATGGAGTGGATGGTCTCCGTAGCAATGACAACCCCATCAAGAATCTGCCGACCTGCCACAAATCCACTCTGTTCCTCCGAAATCAACACTTTAGGCCACTTCTTCAGTCTCTCAGCCAATAACTTTGAGATGATTTTATAAGCCACATTGCAAAGAGAGATAGGCCGAAACTGAGATAACCTATCAGCCCCTTCACACTTGGGTATGAGAGCAAGGAAGGTGGAGTTCAGAGCACGAAGCATCTGTTTATTCCTTTGGGACTCAAGGACAACAGCCAGAAGATCCAACTTTATGATATCCCAGAAATCCTGAAAAAATTCAATCGGGAAACCATCAGGACCAGGAGCTTTACCCTTCTTCATCTGAAACACAATCCCCTCCAGCTCATCAAGAGAGATATCTTTCATCAAATACTCATTCGCCTCCCTGGAGACCAACTGAGGAATACAAGAAAGAACTTGTGCTTCCTCAACAGAGCCCCCTTGTGAATCCTCCCTAAATAAAGTAGCAAAATACTGAGATGCCTCAGCAGAGATTTCTTGAAACGAGGCAAGACGTTCACCCCTATCATTCACCAGAAAAGGAATGGAATTACCATGCCTCCTATCCTTCACAGAATTGAAGAAGAAGGCGGTGTTTTTATCACCTTCCTGTAACCATTCAACCCGGGCCTTTTGCTTCCAATAGATTTCTTCCCGCAATTCAAATTCCTCAACCACTTTCAAAGTCTTAGCCTCCTCCCTTAGAAGATCCTCAGAGGCCCCATTCTCACGAATCAACCGCGTAATATTATTCAACTCCTCCTGTGCGGCAACCTTAGCATGAAAGATATTACCAAAACATCGCCGATTCCACCTTTTAAGCTGATATTTGACAAACTGAAGAAGCTTGGAGAATGTGTACATTGCCGTACCAAAAGTTGGTCTACCAATCCGCCACCACTCAGCCACATAATCATGAAGAGTGGGATCCCGTAACCACATAAGCTGGAACTTGAATGAGGGAGACCGAGGCCCCCGTGCAGAGATAATACTAAGCTTAATAGGCCAATGATCAGAACCTCTCCAATCAAGAATTTCAGATCGAGTGGACCATAAGTTTCCAACCCAATAACAGGAAACCAAGAAACGATCTAGCCTCTCAGCAACACACCTCTCACCAATTCTCCTATTATTCCAAGTGAAGCGACCATTACTAGGTAGAACATCAATAAGATTTAATTCAGAAATGTTATCTCTGAATAACAGAGCAGAAGGCTCCAACCTAGGAATTCCACCTCTTTTCTCAGACAATTCCACAATAGCATTAAAATCGCTAGCCATAACCCACGGATGGTAAGGAGCTAAGCTACGAACAAAACAAAGATGGGACCATAGAAGTTGTTTACCCAGAAACTCAACAGGAGCATACACATTAGAGAGGAGAATACACTCACCAGTCTCATACCAAGAGGCGACAAGGGATATAGAGGATCTAGAGGACAGCCACCATAGGGGGAAAATCTTCCGAGGGTTCCAAAAGCAAGCCACCCCTCCAGAAGCACCAAGAGCCCCCACACACTGGCATTCACCATATTTCCACAGATTAGGAGCCATGGCCAACATATTATCTACAGATAATTTAGTCTCCTGAAGAAAAAGAACATCCGGAGAATGATTCCTAACTAAATCACGAACAACTTTTGTCGAGGGCCACTGTTCAAGCCCCTTACATTCCATGAGAGAACAATCATTTCTGGGGGCATGAAAAATGTGAATCAAGAGTCTTGACTGACCCTGACTCCACCAAAGATTCCCCAGTTAATTTAATCTTCTCCATATCCTTTTTCCTTCCCAGCTTGGAAGTCCTGTCACCAACCCCTTTCTTCAGTTCATTTTGCTGAATACCTAAACGAGAGGAGGCCAAAGAGCTCTTCCCCACATCCTTGCCACCTTTCAGGGGCAATGGGGAGCCACCTCCACCACTCTTCGAAGCTCCAATAGAAGATTCTTGTTCAGTCTGGACAATCAATTGTTGATCCATATCCATCTGCCCAACCCCAATCTCCTGCACATCCTGCATGGCCTCCAATGGTGGCCCATCCTGTCCTGTACCCAAAGTTCCCTGATCCAAGTTCAGCAACCCCGGATTCACTTCCTCCTGGCTGAGATCATCCAGCACCTCAAACCTATTAAAAGTTTCATCATCCTGCCTCTCCCTCAAGGTCCGCTTCTGGCCCCGATTCCTATTGCGAGCCTTAACAGGGACATAACCATCATCTCCATTACCATCACCTGGAATAGGCTCCTTACCATTATTAGTCCTAGGAGGATTACGAGAAGGCTGAGAAGGTTGGGGCACCACAGGCTTAGACCTAGGGCACCTACGCTGCAAGTGACCATATTCATGACAAAGACGACACCGAAAAGGTAGGGTTTCGTAATCTAGCTGTTGAACCCAAGTATATGATCCAGCACTCACTTCAACAGAATCTGGTAGTGGCTTGCTTAAATCAATTTCTACACAGATACGAGCAAAATTCATTACCTTTTTGTACTGCGTCTGTTGTGAAGACCCAATAGGTTTACCGAGCATTGAAGCCACCAAATGCAACATGTCATCCCGCCAACACTCAAATGGAAACCACGGCAACCGAACCCAAACTGGAATCCGACTCGGTATTGCCTCAATCGGGTTGAAGCCAGCATGCCATGGCTTGATAAACAAACCCACCTAGTTATAAAAATAGGGGCCACCCTCGAAGACCTTATTCCGATCTGCCATGCAATCAAAAGAGACCATAAAAAAGTTGTTCGCAAGGAGCCTAATCTCCATCTCCCCCTCCGGCATCCAAGTCCGTTGAGCCAAGGATTCCAAAAAATGCAGCGAGACTCTCAAACCCATGAACTTGCAATAAAAAGAGTGCCTTGAATAGTATTCAATATCATCCGCAAGCATTTCCATCAGGATAATCAGCTTCGGTCGCTCTTTGCATCTTTCCAAACACCCATTAATCTTCGTAATTCGGGAACCATTAACCGATCCTAGATCATTCATCTCCATCTCTGAAGAAAACATCGTATTATCAAAAACATTCACTCCATGCGCCAAAGGCTTCGAACCAAATGCTGAACGGAAATCCAATTTGGGGCTAACCCCAGATGTTTCCCCACCCGGCATAGCAAAAAACAAGATCCCCAGCAGGCATGCAAACCCCCAGGACACTTTAGCAAGAAATGGAAAAAAGAAAAGCCCCCAAGGGCAGGATCAAAACCCTTCCACCCACAAGCCACCCAAACAGTAGCAAGAAGGCCTCCAGAAAAGAAAAAAACCCCACCACCACAGCCCCGATAGCTTCAAAACCCCCCCTGCTAACCAACGCTTATAACACACGAGAATCCAGCTAGGCACGGTCGCCTAGCTCTCTATTGCGTGAGCACCTAAACGCCATCCTTCCTCTAGATCCGGTGATCCCATTTCAACATAGATACAACATAACTAGAGATTTTTTCTCCCTAATAATTTGTTAAATTTCTAAATGAATAACCAAAGAGTCACTCACAAATTTTAAACATTATCTTTCCAAAAAATCAGAAAGAGCAGATAAACAGATCCAAATCGGATGAGAATTCCACTATCAAAATAAAATCTAAATACTAGAGTTTCATGGCAAATCCAACACGCTTGAAAGATAAAGATCTTCGAAATTCAAACACAATCAACAAACCAAAAAAAAAAACCCATTAGCAACCAACATAATCCCAATGTCAATCACTGCGAAAATACATAAAAGGGCCCTCAATTAAATTGCCCTGTAACATACCGTTGACCTCCCATCAGGCAACACCAATATTGGACGGAGTACGATTCGGCTGCACTAAAGTTCACACCACAAAATTTGAAAAAGCACCCCAATTCAACCCCGACATTCTAGAGGCTTGCAGTTTTCAATCTCATCCCAAACTTCTCCTGGACATGAATCGATGCTTCCTACCACTGTAATGCGCCGCTCCTTTACGCTTTCACATTTTATTCATGTACCAAAAGCTCTCACTGTTCTTCTATATAAACCCATAAACCATTTTAGCGAACCTCACAACTTCCACACTATCGCTCAGTGTAACACTAAACCATCTGCAAGGTGTTGTTTCCAGATCAATTCAGGAATAACCAGTAACGAAATTTATCCAGTACGATTTGGGTTCTCTCTATTTCCTTCTTATCCCAAATTTTCTACCATGGGTGGCAGCTCATCAGAAGGGCAAACTAATGTCCATGATTTTACGGTCAAGGTACTTTCAGTTTCCACATTAAATTAAAAGTTGCTATCATGGTTTTTTTTTATTTTTTTTCATGTGAAAGTCATATCCTTAAGTCAGTAATGTTTAATTGCAGGACATCAGGGGTAATGATGTGGATCTCAGTATTTACAAGGGCAAAGCTCTACTTATCGTCAATGTTGCTTCTGAATGGTATTTTTCTCTTAGTTTCGTGAATGGGGATTTTTTTGTTTTTTTGTTTTTCAAATGGTTGTGACTGGAATATAAAACATTTGTGGGTGGTTTGGGAGATGGTTCTGTGGGTGGCTGCCACAGCTCCATTGATATTTTACGTAATTGTCCCGTTTTCAAATTATTGATGATCGATGGATTTTAATTTTTGTTTGGCAGTGGATTAACTACCTCTAACTACAAGGAGATGAACGAATTGTATGCAAAGTACAAGGAGCAAGGTGATTCTCCATGAATATACTACCCCTTTTTTATACGTTTTATTTACTTTTCTGCATCAGTTATATGGTTTTTGTGCACGCTTCAATGGGCAATAATCTTCAGAGGCCTTTATATGTCTTAAAATTGGATTAGTTTATGTAAGATGCTGTAATGGAATTCTCACTGTATGAACTTTGTATGTTCTCTCCTAGAGACGTGAGATATACGTGTGGGAATGTCATTTTGAAATAGAGAATATGATCATATGAATAAGCGTATGCTATATAACCATTTAAATATAATTACTGGGAGATAAGGGTAGGGGGTATGGGGACTGGATGCCAGAATTTCATGGTCACTGTGATGTGGTGAGGGAAGCTAAATTGTTTTGCATGTTTAGTATTAGATAAATAGTTACCTATCCTGGAAGGATGTAAACAGTTCGAACTTGCTTGTCTCCACTTCCAGCCAGTCATCCTAGTAAATGCATTGCTCTAAGATTGCACAGAATAATTCAGATCTGGAAGCTTGATGTAGTACAATTTTCATTCATAGGTCTTGATAAGATCCTTCCATTTAGTGACCTTTTTGGGAGAGGACTGATTTATCTTGAGCTTTTGCTATCGTTTGTTTAGGCCTCAATACCCCTTCCAGTAACTTATGGATGATGGATAGAGCCTCTGCAGTTCAAACACTGAGCTTAACCTGGGGAAAGTTCATAGAATGCTGTATTTTATAAGCGATGTTTGATGATTCGGTGTTTCTCATAACTCAATCAAGCACATAGATAGAAGATAGTAGATTTTAAGCAAAACAACTTAGCTCTTTCTTTTCCAAAGATTTTGTTCAATGTGTATAGATTATCAGTAATCCAGCCTTTTGAAATGTGTTGAGATAATAATCCCCAAGATTTTGTTCTTGCCCTTCAGCTTGGTGCTTGTATCTCCTAAGTCAGCTCCTTAAGGCCATTTGAAATCATTGTAGATCGATGCTTCAATCTAGGGCATCTTGATTTCCTGAGAACTACATCATTGAACGAAGGCTAAGAAATATAAAACCATTTGAAACATTGAATTCAATGCTTTTTTTCATCTTAGAAATGAACTTTCATGGATGAATTTTAACTTGTAGAAGAAAATGGAATTGCTTTGTCTTGAGAACATAATCAGGAATTTAATGGAATCTACTTACACTTGATTAAGTTCATCAATAGCTATTAGTTATTAACTTCTCTTAAATTGGATTTCAAACTTTTATTTCTCATCATTATATTTTTTTAATAATATACAGTTTGTTGGTCAACTTTTTGCAGGACTAGAAATACTAGCCTTCCCATGCAATCAATTTGCTGGGCAGGAACCAGGTGACAATGAGCAGATTGCAGAAGTGGCATGTACTCGTTTTAAAGCAGAATTCCCAATATTTGACAAGGTCAGCATATCACTCTTATTTTCTTATTTTCATGGTTATTTTGTTTTGTTTTTCTTCATATAAGAAACAATCTTGAAATAACTAGCTTATCTAGTATGCTTATTGGATTTTTTAGTATTTATATTGCAGTTCTGTGATGTAGGTTGAGGTCAACGGTGATAATGCAGCTCCTATCTATAAGTTCTTGAAATCAAGCAAAGGTAGCCTTTTGGGTGATAATATTAAGTGGAATTTCACCAAGTTTCTGGTGGACAAAGATGGAAATGTGGTTAATCGATATGCTCCAACAACTTCTCCACTGAATATTGAAGTACTTGGCAATTCCTCTTTTGTAGTTTCATACCTTCTATATACTTTCTTATGATGATAAATTGTTTGGGTTTCTGTTGCATGTCCATCACAATAACACCAAGGACCTATTTCTGAACAGCAAATGTTTGATTTGGACCTATTTCTGAACAGCAAATGTTTGATTTGGTAATAAGATACATGCCTTAAGACAGACACTAATATTTCTGTTTTATGTTTGCAGAAAGATATCAAGAAGATCCTAGGAACTGCCTGATCCTTCAAAAGCAAAAACATTACAGCATTTCTACAGTACCCACATGGTGCTAAGGAATGAGATGAAGAAATCCATTTAGATATGATTCTGGTTACAGAACAGGTTGTAGCTGAAAATGTTGTTAGGAATTTCCAAGTTGTAACTGCTTAAAATTCACTTTTTGTAGCGCTATGAATCTCATTTCTTTCACATGGTTTGAACTATGTCATAAATAAGGATTGTATTTCCAATCCCATCATATATTTTTGTAGCAGAAGAACAATTTAATCTCTCAAGGATCACAAGCAATTTTGTTTTGCTAGTTATCTTAACTGGAAAAAGATGTTTATCATGCTTTTACTATTAATGATTTGCAAGCTGCCCATGGATTCTTCTCAAATAAGATATTCTTGATGTGCTTCCATATCCTTCAATGTATCTCTTTAGAGTCTAAGCCCAATGTTAACTTTTAAATCTTGAGCCAATTTCAGAGCTTGGCTGTCTATTCTTGTAATACTTTTTCAAAAGGCAATGCTTTTCTGTTTTCTTTTTTCTTTTTCAATGTCTATGATGGTTGCCTTCATCGTGAGGCCACTATTAGCTGTATTTTTATTCCCTCTAAGAAAGTACTATGCTTAAGTTTGAGTCAGCAGCATTTGTTTGCCATTATGTCTAAGGAAGTAGAGCCAGTGAGTAACATTGTTTCATAATTGGTGACAAACTTTAAAATGAAATCAAGGCTGCTGAGAACACAGATTTTTAAATCCCAGTCTCAGAAAACAGTAAGTTAGTGTTCGGAAGGCTTGACTTCTTGGAGTACTTGCTTTCTGGAAATCAAACTCAGAAATTTGCAAGGGCTTACTAACAGATGGTTTTCTATCCATTGTTCCAGGGAGTAGAAAACACTTATTTATAAAAGAGTGATTGTATGTGTCCTATCATGACTGGGTTTATAATTGTTTTGTGTTCATCTTTGCAAATTCTAATAGTTATGAGAAGGTGCTGAAGTTGTATATGGCCGCAGTCCACTTATGTGTGATGTAAACTTTTTCTAGTGCCTTTTACCATTTGTTCTTATCTTATATTTTTGTGGTAAAAGAAAAATTTCAGGATTTTTGATGTCTGCGAATAATGGAAGTACATAGAAACAGTTGGCATGCCAAATTAGAAAAGAAGGAGCACTTAATGAGGGTGGGGTTTCAAAGGAAAGCTTATTTCAACAAACGAATAAATAGCAGAATTTTAACTATTCAGGAATTATGTGAAATCTTCTACTTTTAAACTGACATATGGTTGATATCTTTGAGCGCATACCGAATCAGGAGATCTGCAAGTCATTGAAGTGTGATGGATAATCATAGTACATAAAACATATCTGAAAATTGGGAAGTACAATATATACTTGTTGAAGGACCAAAAATTTACAGTGCTAGAATTTTTTTTGATAAATGTCAAACGTATTGGATTAAAAGTATTTGAAACAAATTACAATATCAAAATTTGAATGTCAATAGCAGCAAGGTTGAAATATTATGCTAAGGGTTGTCACAAAACATATTTCAAATCCCAAGTTTGAGAAAATTCACAAACAAATCTACCAGAACCAAAGACGTTGTAAGCATCTAAATCTGCCAACTTCAATGTGGCACTGGCTTGTAGAATCTATTGGCCTTTGACCAAACATTGGTAGCGACCATTCCAAAGCTTGCAACAAGGCAGTCCCCAAGGCTCTGCACGAATGTTACTTCTGAACCCATGTCTGCCCCATATGTTAATTGCCCTCTGCAAGCTTCCTAGTGCTTTCTCCATGGGGATTTTTGGGAGATTTGTAGGATTGGTTTTCATGTTATAACAG